>JANAVB010027598.1:17196570-17589070 GCA_029216955.1 Iris pallida
GAGGTGTTCTCTTGGCTTGATTCCGGTAAAATCTCCAGAGACTGTTGAACTATACCGGCCTCCCTGACTGTATCTCTACTGTTCGCTGATTCCCAGGAGGTACGTAACTCATGTGAGGTGTCAGTAAGTTCAGAGCCAAGGATATTAAATTTGTTGTTGAGGTTGATTTCTGGGGGTTCATATGGCACGATGGCACTGCTCGGGGGTAGGGTGTCACGTCCCAATTTCGAAGAATCAATAGTCGTCTCCCGGGTGTGATGTCGTGCGAACCTAAGTTACGATCGCACAAGGCACAGTCATAAGGTTATTCGAAACACAACATCAAAAAGAGTACGCAGAGAAATTGAACACATTGAAATGAGATAAACTTTTGTTTCCATTGATAATAAAACTTCATTTATAAGACTCCATTACAATCATTGCCGTGCGGGCTACAACATGACTCGCTTACAAAATGAACACTGATGAGATAGTCGTTCCGTACATTACATCCCCCTTTACAAACAAAACATTTCCAAAGACCTAGAATTATAGGGAGTCAAGACGCCATTTCTCTGGACTGGATGTGGAGTCTTCGAAAGGATTCAAAACAAGCCTTCAACACACGGATGAGGCTTCAATGGACATGCATCGCCTTGAGCTTAAATGGCATGCCCTTCTTGGTTCGGGGTACCTGCGTGGAGAGCGAGGATCAGTATATTACACTTTGTATTGGTGCATGGCAAATTAAGTTCCATGCTCTCATTTGGTTGAAGAGTTTATATGACTTAGTTGTGAATCTTTCTAACCATCCTAATGAATTTCAGATAAGCATATGACAAGTAAAATATAAATTATGTTAGAACTTACCCAAGGCAGAGCGTGTCGTACAATGTGGGACTTACCATGTTCTTTTCTGTCAATTGTTATCGTTAGCATAACGAGTACAATATTATGTATGATTGGTCACTGGCACCATAAGCATCCTGGACTCTATAACTTTTGTTAGTCAGCCTTTTCAATGCAAGAAGTGAGCCCAGTTGCAAGTCCCTGCCTAACTCGTGCTACCATCCACCACAGCTATTTACATGTTTCCTTTCTTGGCCGAAACGGTCCCGTGGCTCCGGGTTACCGTTCGGAAAAACTTTTACCTTGTCGACAAGTTGTCCATGACCGTGCTTAGAACAATTTAGTTATTAAGGTAGAGTCTACATTTTTTTGAGAACTTGACCATTTTATTGTGTTCTATCTTGTTATGGCATCACCTTATTGAGTCAATCTTTTGTTAACACAGTTCTACAAATTTACAGTGTGTCCATGGCTTTTCATCTATTATTTCATTCGTGATAAGGTTATCGATTGAACTAAGAAGGGGGGTCAAAAATAGAAGGGTCAGCCACTCACCTTGAGTTTGCTTGAGACGAGAGACTTGTTGGTCGCACTAGACGTCGCCTACGTGATTACCTGAAATCACACAAGCAACTGGCTAGAATACTGTATTATTCAAGGAGTTCGATATGAAATGCGAGTTCGAAATGCAAGCCATGAAAACCATAAAAAAACATTTACGAAAACGCATTCAGAAAACCAAAGCCAAAACCAACACAAGTGCGACATGAAAAACATAGCAACGAGAGGTCTCTCCCGACTCAGCCGCAGAGTCCATCCTTGAGGCGTAACCCGCTGAATATGGGACTTAGTTTCGAAGAAGTCATTCTATAACGAAGAATGGATCTTAATTCAACCGTTCCCCTTCGACCGATTCGATCGATCCCGACCTATCGGTTCCGACCGAATTGATGGTGATAGTGTTCATTTCTTGCGCACCTCATGGACAGAGAATGAGGCACGATGTAGGGACGGGGTACTACACCATAACCAACTAAGAAAAAGTTTCGTCCTCGAAACTTAAGAAAAGAACCTACCGCTAGGAAAAATAGAGAAGGTAACTTTTCCCTCATCTCCGACTCCAGTTCCCAGGTCGACTCTTCGACCGCATGGTTCTTCCAGAGCACACGAATGGAAGGGATAACACAATTTCGAAGCAGTTTATCCTTGCACTCTACAATTTGCACATGCTCTTTAACATACGATAAGTCTACCTACATATTCAGCTGAGCAAAGTCTACCACATGGCTCGGATTGTGCACGTACTTCCACAACTGAGAGACATAAAAGACATATGTACATTCGACAGTGCTGGTGGCAAAGCAATTTGGAAATCTACTGGGGCGACTCGTTTCAATATCTCGAAAGGACAACAAATCTTGGGCTCAACTTTCTTTCGTGTCGAATCTGGTAGCTCCTCGCATGGGCGTCACCTTCATGAATACATGGTCGCCTTCCAAGAACTCGAAGGGACATCGATGCGTGTCGACATAGCTCTTTTGTCAACTTTGTGCTATCTTCAATGTCTCCCGTATCAGTTTAACTTTCTGTACGGTCTGCTCCACCAGTTCTGGACCAAGTAACTGTCGTTCTTCGACTTTATCCCAGAAAATAGACGATCTGCACTTTCGGTCGTACAAAGCTTCATACGGCACCATTTAGATGCTGGACTGGTTTTGTTATATGCAAATTCGGCCAGTGGTAGATGAACGTCCCAGCTTGGCTTCAAGTCGTTCGCACAGAGTCGTAATATGTCTTCGAAAATCTGGTTCACCCGCTCTATTTGGCCGTCGGTCTGAGGATGATAAGCTTAGCTAAACTTCAACTTGGTCCCCAACGCTGAGTGAAGGCTACACCAGAAGCGTGACATGAACCGTCCATCCCGATCCGAGACGATAGATACTGGGACCCCGGGCAGCCGAACTATTGTTGGCCCATTGGTCATAGTCAACCTGATTTTAATAATTGATCAAAACTCTGTCTGGATATACGAAGCTTGTTGGGACATCTCAGCTCCTTGGACATAAGCAAGATTGGATATTACTCCGTTCAAGACTGAAGATCTGTTTGCCTACTTGAGTCTGTACTTCCTATGCAATGTAATTTTTCATTTTATTTGAGTCTAGGAATACGTTGTACACCGAGTCGTACTGGCAAATAGGCTACTCCCAAATAGTTCAAAATGTTTTTAAAATGACCTATCAAAATGTTTACAAAAAGGTTTTCATAAAGGTTTTCAAAAATCACCAAAAATCTATTTTAAAACCCTAACCTAACCCTGACAGAACTCGGCCAGAGTTCGGCCAGAGTTCGGCCAGAGTTCGGTTGGTGGCCGTTTGATTTTTGAATTCTCTGGAACTTGGTCCTCCTGCAGTTGCGGATTTGATCGAGATTTGCTCATCGAGTTCTGCCCAAATTTTGCCCGAATTCTGACAGAGTTCTCCCTTTGGAATTCCTATAAATAGAGATGGATTTCGATTATTTCAATTCACTCATTCACTTTCAATCTTCTCTCTATCTAAAAAGCTTTCTGCCTTCCAAAGAGTTTTCTAGAGCTTTCATTTTCAGATCCCAAGCCAGTTACAATCCTCTAGTCGATTTGCCAGTGTGGTACGGTCTAGAAGTTTCTGAGAGATTGTAATCAGAAGCTTGATTGAAGAATACCTCTTCACATTTGAAGTTGGACGAGTTCTTCGTATCAAAGCTCGCGTTGTAGAAGTTGCAAGGACTTCGTAAGAAAACTTGCGGTTTTTCCTATAGTGGATTCAACTGGTAGCAAGAGTTCTACCGACTGGATTAGTCCTCAACAGAGGGATACCAGTATACATCGCTGTCTTTGTGTTTGCTTTCTGAACTCTGCCTTTATATATTTTAACTGTGATTATATACTGTGATTGTGTTGCTAACATTTTTTATTTAGCATTATTCCGCTGCCAACTCTATTCACCCCCTCTAGAGTATTACGCTTTACTATATCGTTCCTACAATTGGTATCAGAGCGGGTGTTACAGGTAAAGCGAGATAACAGTGCTATTATTTATTCATTATTTATTAGATCACAGCACATCACATGGCTACTATGAAATTCACAAGTTAAGGTCAGGCCACAAACAGACCCCCTCTGTTTGATGGTACTAACTACACTTATTGGAAAACACGGATGAGTTTCTTCTTGAAATCTCTTGATTTTGACTTATGGGCTATTGTTCTTGATGGCTATCAGAAGCCACCTCATTTAAATGTCAAGGGAGTTTTGGTAAAAAACCCCAAAGCAGTTATACAGAGGAAGAAAAGAAAAAGGCCAGTCTTGACGCACGTGCCATTAATGCTCTTTTTTGTGCCTTAGACAGAACAAAATTTAACAGGGTATCTACATGCACAACGCAAATGGTGTGTGGAAGCTTCTCGAAGTTACACATGAAGGCACGACTCAAGTCAAGGAGTCAAAAGTCAGCAGACTTACTCAAGAGTACGAGGCGTTCAAAATGAAGCCAAATGAAACAGTCACACAAATGTTCGAGAGGTTCTTGGATATTGTAAATCCTTTGTCCTCCTTAGGCAAAGATTACAGTAACCACGAAAAGATTCGCAAACTCCTGCGAGCTCTCACCAAGAACTGGATTCCGAAGGCTACAGCTATCATTAAAGGAAACGACCTCACTACAATGTCACTTGAAGTACTCATGGGTAAACTACTCACTCATGAACTAGAGCTACAAGATTTTGAAGAACCTGTACCAAAGGAGAAGACTATCGCCCTCAAGGCTCAGCACAGAAAAGCTGCTGAAGATGACTCAGACAGCAGTGGATCTGACGCTGAAGATCAAGCTCTCCTAGCAAGGAAAGTTCAAAAGATTCATGAGACATGAGAAGAGAGTCAAAGAGAACAACAGCAACAACTGGTACCAAGAAGATGCTGTTTGCTATGGCTGCAAGAAGAAGGGACATATGAAGAAGGACTGTCCCATCAACTCATCATCGAGCAAGAAGAACAACAGGTATAAAAAAGGCAACCTGAAAAGATCAACGTCTCGGAAATATGCCAACACCAGCATATGGCATGAGAGTGAAGCTAGCGACTCAGAAGATGAACATTCAGAGGACGCTGCAAACATCTGCTTCATGGCAATCGATCAGGTACCTACTAAACCTGTAGAAACATATGATGACTTCACCTTTGAGCAATTAGGAGATGCCTTCAGTGACCTAATGCTTGACTACAGGAAACTGCGTAGTAAATATCAGACCGCTAAGAAGGTACTCAAAGAGTACAAAGGAGAAATAGGAAGACTTACCGACCTACTAGCTGAGGTTAGAGCTAATGTTAGTGAGTCTGGTGAGCTTTCCTCTATAAAGCTCTTATTATACGAGACTAAACAGTCATCGAAGAGAAAGACAAGATTATAGACCAATTGAGAGAAGATCTTTCTAGAGAAAAGAAAAGTCTTCAATCTGCACAAATCAGAATGGAATCACTCACTTCTGATTATACTAAGTTATATGACACTTCCAAAAGGTTGGAAATTAGGTTAGAAAATAGCCTGAGCCTGCTGCTTCCTATCCTAACACGTGTCACTTACGAGAATTCGAACATTCCCAAGCCAAACACTGTCAGACCAAACCATACAAAACCTTTACCCCAAAAGGTTAAGCCCAAACATGATCATAGGTATGCATTCTTCTATACTAGAAAACCCAAACCTACCAACCATGCACACCACTCAGCTTTCAACACTCGACATGCACAATGTCATTATTGTGGCCTCATTGGTCATATATCATCTGCATGTAGAATGAGAAAGCTTGTAGATTTAAATGTTTATGCTTGGATACCTAAAGCTAACAATTCAGGACCCTACAAGAAATGGGTACCAAAGGTTTCATCTGCAAACTGTTTTGTAGGTGGAACACCCTTCACATGCTAGAAGCAAATGGATCCTCGACAGCGGTTGCTCACGGCATATGACCGGTGACGCTACCCTATTTGCAACACTGTCGAAGAAGAAGAAGGAAGGTTATGTTTCCTTCGTAATAATTTGAAAGGGTATATTATTGGTATCGGTGATGTTGGTAAGTCTCCCTATCCAGTGATTAAAGATGTCTGTCTGGTTACCGAGTTGAAACATAATCTGCTCAGCATAAGTCATCTAGCTGATCATGGTTATGGTATCAACTTTGGCAAAGACAAATGTACTATAGTTGATAGCTCAACTGGTAGTACTATCTTTGAAGGAATCAGGGAAGACAATATATATGTTTTTATCTGCTGGAAGAAGCTAACATTTCAGGTAGATGCTTAATGGCCAAAAGTGATGAGAGTCATCTATGGCACATGAGACTCGGTCATGCAAACATGGATACAATTTAAGATTATCCACAAAGAAGATAGTACGCGGTTTACCAGACATAACATTCAAGAAGGATTCGGTATGCAGCCAATGTAAAAAACAAGGCTACCAAATCCACATTCAAGTCTGTAAACGCAGTATGTACTACTAGACCTCTACAATTGCTACACATGGATTTATTCGTCCTAGCAGAGTTGCTAGTCTCGGAGGTAAATTATATGCATTTGTTATTGTAGATGATTTTTCTAGATACACGTGGGTATATTCTTGACACGCAAGAATGACACATTATCCGAATTTGTCGCCTTTTGCAAGAAAGTACAAAATGAAAAAGGTTACATGATCACTCGAATTAGAAGCGATCATGGAGGCGAATTCGAGAATGCTGATTTCGAGCAATTTTGTGACACACACGGTTTCATACACGAGTTCTCCTGCCCTAGAACTCCACAAAAAATGGAGTTATGGAACGTAAGAACAGAACTCTAACCGAAATGGCCAGAGTGATGTTAAATCAATTTAGCCTACCCAAATACTTCTGGGCTGAAGCTGTCAATACAGCTTGCTTTGTGCTCAATAGAGTTCTAATTCGACCCAAATCGAAGAAGACTCATTTGAGTTATGGTTTGATAGAATTCCTTCAGTTTCATACTTTAAGATTTTTGGCTGTAAGTGCTTTATTCTTAATACTAAAGACAACTTGGAAAGTTTGACGAAAAGGCCGATGAAGGTATATTTCTAGGTTATGCGGCAAAGAGCAAAGGGTACAGAGTCTTCAACAAACGTACCATGATCATCGAAGAATCAATCAACGTCACTTTTGATGAAATGAACCAAATATCTCTCGATGATAGTGATGAAGATCTGCCTACATCAAGTTCAACATCAGCTGAACCTGAACCAAGCTCTGCACTAGCTGAACCCCCTAGAGGAGATCCAGGAACCAGCTACCTACAGAGTCTACCGAAGAGGTTAAAATTCACAGCTGATCATCCACAAGATTTGGTAATTGGTGACATTACCAAAGGAGTAAGTACTCGATCATCCAGTAGAGATATTGTTTCTAGTATTGCATTTATTTCACAGCTAGAACCTAAATCTATTGATGAAGCATGTAGTGATAGTTTCTGGATAGATGCCATGCAAGAGGAATTGAACCAATTCGAACGGAATCAAGTTTGGGAACTTGTTCCCAAGCCTATTGATCATCCGGTCATTGGCACCCGTTGGGTATTCGAAACAAACTAAATGAGGATGGTTTAGTAACTCGTAACAAGGCTCGACTCGTAGCTCAAGGATACAATCAAGAAGAGGGTATCGACTACGATGAGAATTATGCCCCAGTTGCGAGATTAGAATCCATTCGAATGTTATGTGCATTTGCATTTTTATGATTTCAAACTTTTTCAAATGGATGTAAAAAGTGCTTTTCTAAATGGCTTTATAAAAGAAGAAGTTTTTGTAGCACAACCTCGGGTTTCACGGATTTCAAAAATCCTGACCATGTTTTCAAGTTGAAGAAAGCCTTATATGGTTTGAAACAAGCCCCTCGTGCTTGGTATGACCGTCTAAGCTCTTTTCTACTTGACAATGGTTTTTCAAAAGGAAAGGTTGACACTACACTTTTATTAAATCTTTTAATGGCAAGCTGCTTTTAATTCAAATTTATGTTGATGATATCATATTTGGATCCACTGATGAATCTCTTTGTCAAGAATTTTCTAAGTGTATGCAGAATGAGTTTGAGATGAGCATGATGGGAGAGCTGAAGTTCTTTCTCGGATTGAAATCAAACAAACCGACAATGGGACGTTCATTAATCAAGCCAAGTACACAAAAGATTTGCTAAAGAAGTTCGATCTGGACAATGTCAAACCTATTGGCACTCGATGGCAACTTCAACAAAACTTGATTCTGACGAACAAGGCAAGCCAGTCGACACACGTAAGTATCGAGGTATGATTGGTAGTTTACTTTACTTAACTGCTAGTCGTCCAGATATAATGTTTAGTGTTTGCCTGTGTGCACGTTTTCAAGCTAACCCAAAGGAATCATCTGACCACAGTTAAGCGTATCTTCCGATACCTTAAGGGCACTTCTTCTGTCGGCTTGTGGTATCCCAAAACTAAATCCTTTGACCTTATTGGTTATTCGGATGCAGATTTTGCGGGATGCAAGGTTGATAGAAAAAGTACTAGCGGTACATGTCATTTCTTAGGCAAGGCTCTAGTCTCTTGGTTTAGTAAAAAGCAAAATTCTGTAGCCTTATCAACAACAGAGGCTGAGTATATCGCCGCAGGACGTTGTTGCGCTCAGATTTTGTGGATGAAACAAACCCTAGAAGACTTTGATTTATTTTTCTCACATATTCCCATTTTCTGTGATAACACAAGTACCATTAATTTGACTAAGAATCCTGTATCATTCTCGTACTAAAATATCGAGATTAGACATCATTTTCTTAGAGATCATCATCAAAATGGAGATATAAACCTTGTGTACATAGATACTGAAAATCAATTAGCTGACATCTTCACTAAACCTCTAGCGGAAGATCGTTTCAATTATTTACGTCGAGAATTAGAATTTTGGACGTCAATAATATTAATTGATTTTATTTTATGATTATATATCATTATGCAAAAATTGTGTTAGAGACAAGCTAATAAAGAGTCTGTCTGTCACCACAACTATGGTTGAAGCGAAGCGGTACTTAAGAGTTCCCCGGTGAACCTCCGCCAGCTGGGACAGTACTCCTACAGCTAATCTGAGACAGTCGCTGTGTAACGACATTTAATTCATAAAATATTATTAATTATGTTATTTGAAGACTAAAATAACTAATCTTTGAATTAAATATTTGCAACGAGTCAATGAAAAAGAAGTAGCAAAAATCAACTTTGAAAGAACCCTAGGCGAATTCGGCCAGAGCTCTGACCGAATTCGGCTCGAGTTCGGTTGAGGGTGTATGTGTATATATACAGAACCCGAGAGCTTCTTCTCTTTATTGCTTCCAAACTAATTACAACAGCAGCAGCAGCCGACCCCGACCTCCAAACCCTAGTTCTTCACCAATCTATTGCTTCCAATCTACTTGGTGAAATCCTTCCAAAATTTGGAATCGTGCGGAGATCGTTCTTCTCTACAACATATCTAATTTTCGTGAGGTATAACTCCCTCTCTCTCCACCTTTCAAATTAGTGCTTTTTATTTCAATGGCACCTAGATTTAATCCGTCAAAGAGGAAGAAGCACTCCTAGTGAGGAAGGGTCCTCTTCGAATCCTCACACGGATTCTTTGTTTTCGCCGGTCCAAAAGAGCGACGGCGCTTTCGATGGGTTCTTCTTTCAAACCCTCGATCAAGCTTTATTTGGTACGGTGACTTTTCCACCCGTTCATATGTAGCGGCGCTCCGGTTAAATGGACGGTATTCCCTGATCATCGTCACTTATTTGAGGCATTAGGGTTACACTTACTTGTTAAACTGTGCTTCCCAATAGCTACTAATGCCATTAGATTGTTCTATTGCAATCTCGTAGTTAACACTTTTGACGTGAGCACACGTGTCGGAGGCATAGACATTGACTTCAATAATGTCCTTCTAGCAGAGATTCTTGGTATTCCCAATGAAGGTGAACCGCTAGTTGATATCACGGAATTCGATTTCCCCGAAGGCACTACACTCACGAGTTTAAAACGGAACTTTGTGCACCTGACAGAGTACGTTCTGGAAAGGTCAAGGCTAACAACCTGAACTTGTTTAACTACGAATTGCATCGCATCATCTACTCTACTCTTCTTCCAAAATCCACTTCCAAGGATGATGTGACTTCGCTTGAGCTGTCCGCCATGTACCATATTCTTAGGGGATTCCTTTTTCCAGCCCTAAGACAATCATTCAGATGGGACGTTGTCGTGCTAGAGATCGAAATCTCTCTTACGCGATGATTCTCCCTCGTATCTTTCAGCGATTCGAGATCGATCTATCGACTTGTACTAGGACTCTGAGCCCAAGTTACTCCAGCTTTCTCGTCGCAGCCGGACTGCTTCAGCTCACCTCCTGCTTCCTACTGCATCTTCACCACATCAGCCGTATGCCATGACTTTTGAGGGCATACATCAGCATTTATCTGCTTTGCACGTCTCGATGACGGACATGGCTCGCGAGCGAGAGTTCGCGATGTCACCCGTTATCAGGCGATGGCAAACTCCTTGGTGATCTTCGGTTCGCTCAGACTGGTTATTCAGCTGCTTCCATCCCTCGTGATCCAGCTTTTTCGGGTTACCGCTGTGAGGATGAGGCTGTTCATGCCTACTTCCAGCCAGGTAACGCCTATGACTGGTATCGTGCACCTCGAGATTACGTTGGTGAGTTCTATGCTGGCGCCCCTACTCCTCTAGGCGCTGGTACTTCTGGTGCTGGTACTTCCGGTATGCTGGCCACGCTGCTGATAATATTGATGAGGATAGTGATGATGAGATTGATTTGATTATTAGTGATATTCTATTGTATACTTGGAAATGCTCCGACATTTCAAGTTTTATTTATTTTTATCAGTACTTTGTAGTTTGCTATCAGTACTTTTTATCTTCATGGACATGTTTTGATGTTTCATTTATGACATCTCAGTTTATTTCAGCATTTTGTTTAAGCACTATCTCTTTATACTGCTTCTCCATTTTAAACTGCCTGTGAAATAGCATGCCTGAGATTTTTTATTTTCAATACATGCCTGTGATGATAATTTGTAGAAACTTTACATTCCTATGATGCTATATCTCTAATTCTTATATTATATTTTTTATTTTCTCGCTATTTGTTACTTATGTATTGATTGCGGGGGAGCCTTCTGCATTTAATGCGGGGGAGCCTTCTCTTGTGCAATTATTTTGCTAAGTGACAAAGGGGAGAAAATTAAAAATGATCTAACATTTTTTTTTGAGTTAAATACAGGTTATGAACAATTTCTACTTTTTGATATTTTTTTGAACAAGCTTGAACAAGCTTAATGTTATATCATTCATAGTTTGTCAATTATCAAAATGGGGGAGATTGTTGGCCCATTGGTCATAGTCAACCTGATTTTAATAATTGATCAAAACTCTGTCTGGATATACGAAGCTTGTTGGGACATCTCAGCTCCTTGGACATAAGCAAGATTGGATATTCACTCCGTTCAAGACTGAAGATCTGTTTGCCTACTTGAGTCTGTACTTCCTATGCAATGTAATTTTTTATTTTATTTGAGTCTAGGAATACGTTGTACACCGAGTCGTACTGGCAAATAGGCTACTCCCAAATAGTTCAAAATATTTTTAAAATGACCTACAAAATATTTACAAAAAGGTTTTCAAAAAGGTTTTCAAAAATCACCAAAAATCTATTTTAAAACCCTAACCTAACCCTGACAGAACAGAGTCGGCCAGAGTTCGGCCAGAGTTCGGTTGGTGGCCGTTTGATTTTTGAATTCTCTGGAACTTGGTCCTCCTGCAGTTGCGGATTTGACCGAGATTTGCTCATCGAGTTCTGCCCGAATTCTGACAGAGTTCTCCCTTTGGAATTCCTATAAATAGAGATGGATTTCGATCATTTCAATTCACTCATTCACTTTCAATCTTCTCTCTATCTAAAAAGCTTTCTGCCTTCCAAAGAGTTTTCTAGAGCTTTCATTTTCAGATCCCAAGCCAGTTACAATCCTCTAGTCGATTTGCCAGTGCGGTACGGTCTAAAGTTTCTGAGAGATTGTAATCAGAAGGCTTGATTGAAGAATACCTTTCACATTTGAAGTTGGACGAGTTCTTCGTATCAAAGCTCGCGTTGTAGAAGTTGCAAGGACTTCGTAAGAAAACTTGCGGTTTTTCTATAGTGGATTCAACTGGTAGCAAGAGTTCTACCGACTGGATTAGTCCTCAATAGAGGGATACCAGTATACATCGCTGTCTTTGCGTTTGCTTTTGAACTCTGCCTTTACATTATTTTAACTGTGATTATATACTGTGATTGTGTTGCTAACATTTTTATTTAGCATTATTCGCTGCCAACTATTCACCCCCCTCTAGAGTTTACGCTTTACTATATCGTTCCTACAACTATTTATCAAGATATATCTGAGCAAGGCGGTCGATGCTCCAAGTGACTTTTATAGCAATGAAGTGTGCTGACTTGGTTAATCTATCGACGATGACCCAGACGACATCGTTCTCCTGTGGCATCTTTGGCAGGCCAACAACAAAGTTCATAGTGCATGATCCCACTTTCACGCTGGAATGGCAAGGTTCTGCATCTTTCGTCCAATCGCTGGTGCTCAACTTTAACTTGCTGATATGCCATATACTGCAACACAAAGAGCACCACAGCCTTCTTCATGTCGTACCACAAAAGACAATGCGGAGGTCTTTATATATTTTGGTGCTACCAGGATGCCAGAATATTTTGCATAATGTACCTCCGACATTATCTTCTTTCTAAGTTCTGCGTCATCCGGAACACATAGCCGACCTTTCACTCACAACACTCTCGACCCATCCTCTGCAAAGTAGACGCCTTTCTCGTGGATATCAGCTTCTGCATCTTCTCTAAGTATGGATCGTCCTTCTGAGCAGACTTGATTTTCTCCAATAAGCTTGATTCTAGCCGTAGTTGCGCCACTTTCATGTCTCTAACTGGAACTCAGAGTTCAAGGTCCGTTCCTTCCAAATCACGCAGCAGTCAACTGTTGATGGATAGTGAAGCTATGTACTTCCGACTCAGCGCATCTGCCACAACATTTCCTTATCTGGCGTATAGTCGATCGACAAGTGTAGTCTTTAATCAGTTTCAGCCATCGCCTCTGCCACAAATTTAGTTCTTTCTAGGTGAAGAGATACTTGAGGCTCTTGTGGTCATATAAATCTTGCATGCCACGCCATAAAGATAGTGAGCCACAGCTTCAACACAAACACAATTGTCGCTAATTCTAGGTATGAGTGGGATAGTTCTTCTCATGCGGCTTGAGCTGTCTGGAAGCAAAAGATATCACCTTGTCCTACTGCATAAGCACACACCCTAAACCCTAGCCAGAAGCATCGCTGAAGATTTGAAATCCCTCGGCCCCTTCAGGAAGAGCGAGTATCGGGGCCAAAACGAGCTACTGTTTTAGCTCCTGGAACGAAGCTTCACAGTCGTCTGACCACACGAACGCGACTCCCTTTTGGGTGAGACGAGTCAAAGACGATGCAATCTTCGTGAAGTCTTTCACGAAGCGTCTATAGTATCCGCCAAACCAAGGAAGCTTCGAATTTCGGTAACTGATACGAGCCATTTTCAATCAGCAACTGCCTCGACTTTTTTCGGATCAGTTGAGATGCCTGCGACGGAGATGATATGCCCAAGGAATGAGACGCTGTTCAGCCAGAACTCGCATTTGCTCCTCTTCACATATAACTGATAATCTCGAAGGGTCTGGAGTACCGTCCACAGGTGTTATGTGTTGCGCTCGATCCTTCGAGTAGACGAGGATGTCGTCAATGAAGACTACTATGAATTTGTCAATGAACGGATGAAACACTCAATTATTAGATCCATAAAAGCGACTGGGGTATTTGTTAGGCCGAATGGCATCACCAAGAACTCGTAATGGTCGTAACGTAAGAGTGTGAAAGGTAGACTTCGGCATGTCATCTGGCTTGACTTTGAGTTGATGATAACCTGATCGAAGATCAATCTTCGAAAATACCGTGGCGCCTTGGAGCTGATCAAACAAATCGTCGATATAGGACAGGAATATTTGTTCCGGACGGTGGCCTTATTCAATTCCCGATAGTCGATACAGAGCCGCCTCGATCCATCCTTCTTTTTGACAACCCTACGAAGAGACACTTAGACAGCCCTTTGTCAAGTAATTCCTATAGTTGTACCTTGAGCTCTCTCAATTCTGCAAGACCCATTCTGTACGAGCTTTTAAGATCGGTCGTGTCGGGGAATATATCGATGGTGAATTCGATTTCTCGATCATATGGCACTCCAAGTAGCTCATCCAGGAACACGTCGAAGAATTCTGCCACAATGTCGGGCTGACCTACGTTTGCACCATCCAGTCGTGTCTCGAACGGATGCCAAGTAGCCTTCGTATCCTGAATGCAGCATCCTCTAAGCAGAAATTATCGAGATCTCCATACATGTCGACGATGCTTCACCACACGAATAGCAGAATTCGGGCACTCCAGGTATGCGGAAGGTGACCTTCTTTCCTGTGCAGTCAATGGTGGCGTTACAAGGGCCGAGCCAATCAATTCTCAATATGATGTCGTAGTCCTTAATGTCTAGAACTATCACATCAAGATCGACCTTTTGACCCCCTAAACAGATGATTCTGCCATCGCAGGCTAAGTTGGTGAGTAGTGGCACGCTCGAAGGTACACTTATGCTAAGATGAGTCTAACGATATCATAGAAAATTTGTGCTCGACGACGAAGTCCGCCAATATAAACTATGCGAAGTACCTGAATCAAATAGTACACGAGCAGGCACATTATTAAAATTTAATATACCTGTCACTACCGTGTCCGAGGCAAACGCTTCGTTCTGCGTCATGGCATAGACGCGCCCTTGAGCATTAGGACGATGATCTTGATTATTGGGTTGCATGGCTTGAGGAGGTCGGGGCACCTGTGCTCGATTTTCTTGACGGTTTTGTTGTGCCAGGGCACTCTGATTCGGTCTAGGTTCATGCAGTCTCGAGATAGGTGCCCCTTTTGTCCGTAAGTGAAGCATCCTGTTAAAGACAAAGCAGCTGTAGCATTGTGTCCGAGTTGGTTGCACTTGGTGCAACGAGGTAACGGGTTATGATCCTTATAGTCGCTACTGTTTGGATGCTTTGACGCGTGGTTGTTGCGTCCTATATAGTTAGGACGTTTATGATTGGAATTGTGCACAAATCTGTAGCAACATGAGGGTACTAGCTCTCAAGACGGAGAGCATGATTTAGAGCTTCTTCCGTGGTCTTGCACTCGGAACTACTACATGAGCATCGATAGAGCACCGCAGACCCACTTCGAATCGTCGCATACGATACTCCTCTGTAGAAAGAAATGTACCAGCAAATTTGGACAATTTATTGAATTCTGTAGCATACTATTCTACTGTCCGGTTCCCTTGCCTCAACTGCATGAATTCATTTTCTTGTTTGACGAACGGCGGAGGAAAGGTACTCGACTTCAAAGGCTTTGCGGAACATGGCCCAAGAGATCGGCACTGAGTTGTTGTCGTATCGGATCGCTCGTTTGTGCATGCCCCACCAGTCGTGCGCGTTCAAACGTAGTTGAAGTTGTGCGCAAGCGACTTGCTTGGATTCTTCAATGCCGAGGAGCTCGAAGTGATCTTCCAGCTCTTTCAACCAGTCGATTGCCATAGAAGGGCCTTCGGTGCCGCTAACAGAAGTACAACATGCTTTCTTGAATTCTGACACTTCAAAGTTGTATCTTTTCGTTGTCGTAGGTTAATGCTCGGGCTCCTCTCGATCGACTTCGATGGGTTGACCCGTCGGCTCGGTGACAGTAGGCATAGTTACAGAGTTTCCATTGGTCACAATCGTCTGGACTATCGGTTGTAGAGTATTAAGCTGCTTTTGCTGCATCTTGGTTTGAGTATCGAAGCGAGCTTTGAATTGACCCTGTCGTGCCTCCGTTTGTTGATGTCGGTTCTCGGACTATTTTTTGCTGCGCCTCTATCATGCACAACATCCTCTCGATGGCATTGTTAGAAGGTCCGGCCCGCGAGCTGCTCGAATCGCTCGAAGCACTTTGTTCTTGCTCGACCGCAGTTTCTGCCACGGGTTCCGTCACTTCTGCAATACGTAGACACGCACATTAGTCTCAAGATATTACGGACTCATTGTATGGAACAACTTATCTCATCGATGCGAGGTCAAAGGTTTGAGAATCTAGACAGAAGGCCAAAGGATGTAAAGCGTGCTCTAATACCATTATGTACGCCCTGATTCCGAAGAATCGATAGTCGTCCCCGGCGTGATGTCGTGTGAACCTAAGTTATGATCGCACAAGGCACAGTCATAAGGTTATCCGAAACACAACATCAAATAGAGTACGCAGAGAAATTGAACACATTGAAATGAGAGAAACTTTTATTTTTATTGATAACAAAACTTTATTTACAAGACTCCATTACAATCATTGCCGCGCGGGACAACATGACTCGTTACAAAATAAATACTGATGAGATAGTCATTCCATATTACATCCCCCTTTACAAACAAAACATTCCCAAGGACCTAGAATCGTGGGGAGTCGAGACGCCATTTCTTCTGGACTGAATGTGGAGTCTTCAAAAGGATTCAAAACAAGCCTTCAACACACGGACGAGGCTTCAATGGACTTGTGTCGCCTTGAGCTTAAGTGGCACGCCCTTCTTGGTTTGGGTACCGTGGAGAGCGAGGATTAGTACATTACACTTTGTACTGGTGCGTGACAAATTAAGTTCCATGCTCTCATTTGGTTGAAGAGTTTATATGACTTAGTTGTGAATCTTTCTAACCATCCTAATAAATTTTAGACAAGCATATGACAAGCAAAATATAAATTACGTTAGAACTTACCCTTGGCAGAGCGTGCCGTGCAATGTGAGACTTACCATGTTCTTCCCTGTCAATTGTTATCGCTGGCATAGCGAGTGCAATATTACGTGTGATTGGTCACTGGCACCACAAGCCATCTGGACTCTATAGCTTTTGTTAGTTGGGGCCTTTTCAATGAGTAGCGAGCCCCGTTGCAAGTCCCCACCTAACCGTGCTACCATCCAACACAACGTATTTCCTTTCTCGGCCGAAATGGTCCCGTGGCCCCGGGTTGCCATTCGAGGAAACTTTTACCTTATCGACAAGTTGTCCACGACCGTGCTTAGAACAATTTAGTTATTAAGGCATAGTTTACATTTCTTTGAGAAATTGACCATTTATCATATCCTGTCTTGTCATGGCATCACCTTATTTGAGTCAATCTTTTGTTAACACAATTCTATAAATTTACAGTATGTCGTGGCTTTGCATCTATTATTTCATTCGCGATAAGGTTATCGATTGAACTAAGAAGGGGTGGTCAAGAAGAGAAGGGTCAACCACTCACCTTGAGTTTGTTTGAGACGAGAGACTTGTTGGTCGCACTAGACGTCGCCTACGCGATTACCTGAAATTGCACAAGCAATCAATTAGAACACTGTATTATTCAAGGAGTTCGATATGAAATGTAAGTTCGAAATGCAAGCCATAAAAACCATGGAAAACATTCACTAAAATATATTCAAAACAAAAGCAAAAACCAAGGCAAGTGCGACATAAAAATAGAGCAACAGGAGGTCTCTCCTGACTCAGCCGCAGAGTCTATCCTTGAGACGCAACCCGCTGAATATGGGACTCGGTTCCGAAGAAGTCATTCCATAACGGAAAATGGATCTTAATTCAACCGTTCCGTTCGACCGATTCGATCGATTCGACCTATCGGTTCCGACCGAATCGATGGCGACAGTGTTCCTTTCTTGTGCACCCATAGATGAAGAATGTGGCATAATGTAGGGACGGGGCACTATATGGGGGGTGGGATGAAGTGCAGTGGACTCCGATGCTGGTATCGAACCGAATATGAGAGTTCGGAAGAGGTATGATCGAGGATTAGGGATTTTATTTGTTTGGAGGAGCGGTGGCAGCCTTGCGTCTCATTTTCTTCTGCTTTAAAATAGTGTTCAGTGGAGTGGCCGCGCATACGGTAGTGTTTGAACAAGATGACGTTGTTGTCATAGACGATTTGCTAGACGTGAGTCTTATTACCCAGCTCTATCTTGATATATTTGGGCAAATCCTTTAAGATCTAGTTCTATACAAATTCTCGCATAGTTTTCCTTAGCGAGGTTGCGAGTTTCTTCAGCTAATGCCACAAATGTCCCAAAAGAGTTGGCTATTCTCTTCAAGGCCGCCAGGGCAAAGCATATTAAAGGTAGGTTAGAGAGGGTAACCCAGGCTGATACGATAGCCGAGTCTTCTTGGGTGTTGAAGTCTGGGATCCATTTGATGATTTTCATGCTGTATGAGTCAATCCTTCCAGTACCTCTAGTCCATACATTCGTGTAGTCGCTCTAGAGGAGAGATAAAGGTACATATGTTTAGGGTCCATCGGCGCAACCCTGTAACCCGAAGAGAGTCCCCATCCTGCAATAACTTCCTGAGTTCTCAAGAGCTTAGAGCAGGCCGAAGAAAATTTTAAGACAAAAGAGTGGAGGAAGGTGGCGATAGAGAGGAGATTTCAGAAAAAAAAGGGACCGAGATCGCTTGGTCATCTTGAGCTGAGCATTCTATGTGGGAGGCTGATAACCAAGGGGGTTGGAAAGTGATGTGCAGCATGGTCTGGTCTAAGCGCCTCCGCGTAGGAAAGAGAGGGAGACAGCCCGGGGGAGCCGATCCCCTAGTGATCGGGGGAGGTGTCGGCTTAGCTCCACAAATATCGCCAGTTCCTAAACTACCGTCAACGGAGTGTGCCAACATCGGGAGCGCCTGATGAGATCCGCTAGCGCCACCAACGGGAAGCGCCGCAATACGGCCTGCGATACCAACAGGGTGCGCAGGAGTCTGGAACTCCAGTAGAGGAGAGTAGGGTCTACCAGCACCACCAATAAGTGGCACCATGTTCAGGGGGCCTGCTCCAAAGGCATGTTGCGCGATAGGTGGCGCAAGGCTGTCGTTGCCAGTGCCTATCGCAGGTTGCACGAGATAAGATTTTGAAAGAGGTACGGACAACTGGCTAGAGGCTTGTGGGCAAGAAATTCTTACTCCAGATGAGGGTCACAGCCGGTCAGCTGTCTCATTGAGGGGCCCAATGCAAGGTTGGGGGCCCGATGCAGCTGCTGGCTGATCCGGGGACTTCTGCGACAACCGGGCGGCGCCTTTTGACTCCACGACGGGGGGCGGCAGTCGGCCCTTCGCCGGAGTAGGGATCAGTTGGGAGGTGTTGAGCACTGGGGGCCATCGGAGCGGGACGCGATGATCGAAGGTGCGATGCCGAGGAGGGCAAGCTGGGTGTGCGTCCAAGCTGACGAAGCCGAAGCAGAGGTTGCCCCTACGAAGGACGCTCCACCTTGGTAGGGGGAGGGGGCGGGCGGGGGCTCAGGCTCCTCCATGTGCGACGAACACTCAGGAGCGAGCGAGGAGAGGAGACGAAGCCGGGGGCAGGAGGGCGAACCTGAGGGTGGAGGAGGGAGGACCCGGAACCGTCGCCTATATATATATATATATATATATATAATATATATATATATATATATATATATATAATTCAAATCAAAATATATTCAATATTTAAACAAGCTACATGGTATTATCTAAACATATATACAAAGAACAAAATTTAATTAAAATATATTCAATATTTAAACTATATTTAAACTATCTACATGGAATTATCTAAATATATATCCAAAGTTACACAAGTAAGAAATTTTAATTAAAATATATTCAATATTTAACTATATTTAAACAAACTACATGGTATTATCTAAACTAGTAACACGCACGTGCATAAAATTTGTGAAAATAATAAATTAGAACTGTGGATATATATTTAGATAATACCATATAGTTAGTTTAATTATTATATATTTTAACTAAAATTTATCTTTTTTAGAACTTTGAATATGTGTGTAGATATTACCATGTAATTAGTTTAAATATATTTTAATTAAAATTTGTTCTTAGCAGAACTTTGTATATATATGTTTAGATAATACACTGCAGTAGTTTAAATATAGTTTAAATATTGAATATTTTAATTTAAATTTGTTTTAAATATTGAACATATTTTTATTTGAATTTGTTTTATATATAAATTTTAATTGCATTGTTGTCAAATTTGAACCATTAATTTTTATTGACGTGCTACTGATATTGCGTTTTTTCGATGTCAAATCGTATGTGTCATCTGATCTCTCTCTCTCTCTCTCTATATATATATATATATATATATATATGCGGCTCTCCTAGGGTTTGGCGACGCGACCTAGTTTTGGTTCTCTTCCACCTCGATTCGCTTGGCTTTGGCCGGGCCGGCGTCGCCCCTGTGCTTGTGGACCATTTGGCCACCTGCACACATGGTCTCGTTGCCGATCCCGACTTTTGCGTCGGTGGTGGCGGGGGGTGCTACTCCTCAGCCATCTCCCATCGCCATAAGGAATCCTACTTTTTCTAAGGGAGTCCCTGTGATCTCGTTCTCGGAGGAGGAGGAACAGATACTCTCTGATCCCTTCAAGTTTGCTCTTATTGGTAAATTCTCTCATCAGCGGCCATCGATTGATGCGATCCGTAAAGCCTTCGAGGAATTTAAGTTCAATGGTTCTATCAAAGTGGGTCTTATTGACTCGAAGCACATCCTCATTCGTCCGTCATTGGAAGTTGATTTCCTACGGCTTCGATCGTGAAATATGGTATGTTGTTCGAGTCCTATGAGAATTTTTAGATGACAAAAGATTTCACTGCTGCCAAAGAATCTCCATCGTCCCAATTTGGGTCTGTTCCCAGGATTACCATACAGCTCTTCGCAAAAAATGTGCTTTTTTCATTGCTTAGGCATTGGCAATCCTTTGCGTTTGGATAAAGCGACGGAGGAGTTGTCGAGACCAAGCATGGCAGTTTTTGTGGAGGTGGATGCTAGTAAAAATTTGCCAAAAGGAGTTCGCATTTGTCTGCCTCAAGGCCGATCTTACACATAGCACATTGAATATGAATCAATTCCTAAGTACTGTTCTTTATGCTTTCATCAGGGTCACTGTCGAGATGATTGTAAAATATAAAAAGAAAAACTTTCTACGGCTGCTCCTCCACGTACGATGAGGCCCACCACAGATCCTCTTAATAAAGGTAAAGGTTTGCTCATACAGGAACCTATCATTAATGAGCCAAAAACCAACACCATACAGGAGCCTACAACTATCTCTCCGGATATAGAAGTTCGCGTGCGGCCAGTAGAAGGGAATAATAATGACACTACAGTGGTGGTGGTTGACGGCTCCTCTATCCCGAGGCTCCAGTTAATCAGCTATTAACTGCTGAAGATCAGTTGGACAAGACTGCTAGATGTGAGGACCAATTAATGGAGAAGGTTGTTGTTGAAGACGTCCAGGAGGATATTGCTTCGGAGGAGAATGTCCAGTCTACTGATCCACCACTTTACTACCTAACCCTCCACTGATTGGTGAAGTCGAAGAGGAGGATACGTCCATCCCTGAGGAAGGTGAGATTGTAGGGAGTTGGGCTGACGTTGCGGAGGAAGAAGAAGACAATGGAGACACAGGAGTTGGCCCTTCGATCCCCAGAAAGAGTAGGGGTAAGAAGAAATATACCCAAAGCCAGCTGAGCCCCGACACACCAGATCGTCGTCAAAAGGTCCACCAACTGTCCCTTTCTCCTCAATCAATAATGTTTAATATGCTCTTGTGGAATGTTCGAGGCATAGCTGATAAGATGTGCAAGCGACTCAAATCTCTGTGTCGGATTCATAAAATAATAGTTCTAGCCATCATTGAACCTAAGGTTTCTCCGCAACAATTATTCTCATTTCAACTGAAGCTAGGGTTTCAAGTTTCAGTTACCAACAGTAAAGGAAACATCTGGATTATGGCTAAATAGGGTATTAATTTGGAGGAGATGGATGCGCATGATCAGGCCTTAAGTGTCATCATTTCTGGATCTATTTTCCGTTTCGATCCCTCGTTTCGGTGGTTCATGGACACAATAAAAAAGAAGGTCGTCGAGAGCTATGGTCTAGACTGAGGTAGATTCATATGTGTTACAACTTCCATGGATGGTAGGAGGTGATTTCAATACTATTGCTTCCCTGATGAAAAATTTGGTGGCTCTCCTCCTTGTTCTATCGGTATCAATAAATTTCTTAACTTCCAACTTGGTGCGGGCCTTGTGGAGCTGCCATACACTGGTAGTTGTTTCACTTAGGTGAAGACAGATGAGGGTCCCAATCGACAAGGTTCTCGGCTTGACAGATGGCTTGTGGATAGTGACTGGTCGGAGTGGGCTCCTCTTTCTTCCTGCATGCATCTTAATCGATCCGAATCGGATCATTGCCCTATTCTTATCACTATCAAGAGTAGAAGTGACTCAGACAGGAAATTATTCAGATTTTTAAATTTCTGGACTGGTTACGAGGATTTCTCTACTGTGGTTAGGCAAGCTTGGCATTCGATTGATAATCCTAATAGTATGGTGCGGATTGGACTTCGACTAGCTGCTGTTCGGAGAGCTCTATCTGCTTGGAGTCATTCCACTTTTGGTGACATTTTTCAGGAAGTTAAGAAAGCTGAAAATCGTCTGGCTGCGGAGATGGCTTATGAATCTGATATTTCTCTCCGAGAAGACTGGATGAAGGCTAAAGCTGATCTGAAACGACGGGTGAGTTATGAGGACTCCTTCTGGAAGCAAAAGGCTAGGGTCAAATGGGATAGGGAGGGGGATAAGAATACGAAATTTTTTCACTCTTGTGTTTCGCGACCAGAAATAGATTACTGATTCACAGTCTATCTTCAGAGGAGGGTCACCACATTACTGATTTGAAAGAGATTCAAGAGGAGGCTAACTCATTCTATAGTAAGCTTTTTATCCCCTCTCCTATAGTTCAATCCCCTACTTTTATTAATAAGATTCCTGTCAACATTACACCTGATGATAACATCAATCTTATGGCTAAGCCTAATATGGAGGAGCTGATTGATACTTAAGAGTTTGGATCAGGATAGTGCTCCGGGTCCGGATGGTTTTTCTGGCAGATTTTTTCGTGTGACCTGGATATTGTTGGACAGGACATACTGGAAGCAGTTCATCTATTCTTCGATGGATTTGCCCTCCCCAGATCTATCACCAGCACTCATTTATTGCCTATTCTGAAAGGGAAGAACCCTACATCGATAAAGGATTACAGGCCTATTAGTCTTTGTAATTTTATTAACAAGTTATTCTCGAAGCTTTAGCTCGTAGACTGGCTCCTCTTCTTCCTCGTCTAATCTCTCCTGAACAAAGTGGCTTCATCAAGGCCGTGAAATCATTGATAATGTTGTTCTTGCACAGGAGATGATTAGTATGCTTCATCACAAATACAGGGGGGGCAATGCTGCTTTGAAACTTGATATGAGTAAAGCATACGATAGAGTTCATTGGGCTTATCTGAACAAGGTCATGAGCAGGATGGGTTTTTGTAATGAATGGTTGAATATGATTCTTCACCTCCTCAACAACGTTTGGTTCTTGACTTTGATCAATGGTAGTACCTCGGGATTCTTTAAAAGCCTCTGTGGTCTTCGTCAAGGAGATCCGATTTTACCTCTTCTCTTTGTCATAGCTGCGGAAAGTTTGAGCTGCAATCTTCATTCCTTAAGCGAGAACAGTGGGTTCACGCCATACTATTCGCCTAGTGGGTGTCCTATTGTTACACACTTAGCCTACGCGGATGATATACTATTATTTTCTGGAGGAGAAAAGAAATCTATACAGAAAATTATGAAGGTGGTTGGTAAATATGAGCAGGTGTCGGGTCAGCGGGTTAACATAGAGAAGTCAGGTATTTACCTATCCAAGCTTATATCTGAGGAGAGAGTTGAAGATATCAGGAATTCTTTTGGCTTCACTGTGCTTAATCTTCCTATGACTTATTTGGGATCTCTATGACTGCGGGAATACGCAATGCAGCTGTGTTTGATGACCTTGTGACGAAGATTAGATACAAAATCAGTAGTTGGCACAATAAAGCTATGTCTATGGGAGGAAGACTTACATTACTCAAGTCTGTTCTGACTTTGATTCCTATATATACACTGGCGGCTTGTAATCCTCCGACAAGTGTGATTAAAGGGTTGAAGATATGTTCCAAAGTTTTCTGTGGGGCTCTAAGCAAGGTGGGGATAAAAGAGCATGGATAGCGTGGTCGAAGGTGACTACCTATTGATGAAGGTGGCCTAGGCATTAGGCGTCTGCAAGATGTCCTTAATGCCTTAATGTGAAACTCTGGTGGAGGATTCGCACTACTAATTCTCTTTGGGTGAAATTTATGAAGGCGAAATACTTTCCTCATTCTCATCCTTCGATTGCTACTGCTTCCCAAACTTCATCTCATATCTGGAAACGATACTTAAAGGGAGAGAAATGGGAGAGGAACATATTGTGTCTCAAATCCAAGACGGGTTGGAGAATTATGTTTGGTCTCCTGGTCGAGCTAGGGTATTTTGATTACTTCAGCTTGGCATTGCATTAGAATGAGGTCGGATGTTGATGAGAGATTCTCTCAGATATGGGGCTCGTGCACCCGGCTAAATGGTCGGTCCTACTATGGCGTTTACTGTGGGATCGCCTCCCGACTGATGATGTGATTCAGAAGATAGGTTTTCATTTGGCTTCTGCCTGTCACTGTTGTGGGTTTCCGGATATGGAGACGTCTAGCCATATCTATCGGAGGGAGATCTAGCTAGAGAAGTTTGGGCTTACTTCAATGATGTGTTTCGAATTCAGAATGCCCAAGGATCGATCGTGGATAGACTGAACTCTATGTGGTCAAGAAGACAGAAACATTTGAAACAGATTACTGCGGGAGCCATTATATGGGTTCTCTGGAAAAATAGAAAAAATGGCGTTATGAAGGTTATTCCTATGGGGGTCAGCAGCTGCTCTACGAAGTGAAGAGACAAATCAAGAAGGCCACAGGTAGCTGTTCTCATGCTACTATTCCTGAAGACTTGTTTTGATAACTTTGTAATTCGAGTTTTTAAGCTCCTTTTTGTAACCTGAGTTGGGACTCAATGATAATCAATAAAGCATAGTATTCTGGTAATATATATATATATATATATATATATATATATATATATATATATATATATATATATATATATATATATATATATATGTATATATAATATATATATATATTTTTATATATATAATAAAATATATATATATATATATAATATATATATATATATATATATAATATAAATATATATATATATATATATATAAAT
This sequence comes from Iris pallida, assembly GCA_029216955.1. Lineage (NCBI taxonomy): Eukaryota > Viridiplantae > Streptophyta > Magnoliopsida > Asparagales > Iridaceae > Iris > Iris pallida. Next base: position 17,221,837 of record JANAVB010027598.1, read on the forward strand.
ATTATATATATATATATATATCTATATATATATATATATATATATATATATATATATATATATATTATATATAAGTAAAATAATTATATCTCTCTTATACAAAACACAAAGGTTTTTGAATCCTAGGGCTGACTGTGCCAAGATAAAGAGTGGTTGGGATTTAATCTTGGTGAATCAACGGTTGTGGGGTTTTATGGGAAGAGCATTATTGGGAGTGGAGTTTTATAGGGAAGAGCATTATTGGGAGGGTTTTATGGGGAATCCAAAGATGGGGATTTAATATTTTGATGGTTGGGATTTAATATTTTGATGGGGGCCTCATAATGGTTGTGGATGAGCATTATTGAGAGTGAGATTTTATGGGGAATCCAAATAAAATTCACATCCAGCAGTGGTTGGAATTTAATATTTTGATGGGGGACCTCAAAATTATTATTGTTCATTTAAAATTGGGGGTCCAAGATTTTGAGGGGGAATACCTTAAATGAACTATGCCCTATGGGCACGGGTTATGACTAGTGTATATATATATATATATATATAATATATATATTATATATATATATATATATATTATATATATATATATATGGGAGCGGATCAAAAGCCCCCTTAGAAAACCCCCTAAAAATCCCCCCATTCTCATCAGTAATTTAATATTAATATTAATATTAATGTTAATATTAATATTAATGTTAATGTTAATATAAGTTAATGTTAATGTTAATGTTAATGTTAATATTAATTTTATTTTTATTTTTATATTAATGTTAATATTAATATTAATGTTAATTTTAATATTAATTTTAATGTTAAGTTTAATGTTAATTTTAGTATTTAATGTTAATATTAACATTAAATTACGGCTGAGAGTGAGGGGGGTTTTTAGGGGGGTTTCTAAGGAGGGATTTTGATCCGCTTCCTATATATATATATATATATATATATATATATATATATATATATATATATATAAAATATATATATATATATATATATATATATATATATATATATATATATATATTATGTCAGCAGCTGCAGATTCAGGCGAAAAAGGGCGATCTCTAGGATTTGGCTCCAAGGAAACGGCGGTGGGTATGGTCAGCTGGAAAACTCGTCCAGAGTGTACGGAAGAGAAGGGGCGAATAATCCTCGTGGGTAGAAAACGATGGAACCACGTCGGAGAGGAAAGACTCTCTTGAAGGGGGTTCTATGGGCGTTCATAGGGCTCCAACAGGAGCAGCTAGTGGAGACCGGCCTCCCTCCTACCAGAGAGGGACTTTCACATCCTCGACCAAGTTGGGGCATACGGTGAATAGGAAGAGAAAGGGGGAAAAACTAGAGCTCTGCATCTTCGACGCGATCAACAAGTTGAAAACTCTACTTCGATTCCCATGGCCCGATCCCCAGCGCCAAACAGGGTCCCCCTTAGAGTGTCGAAGGAAGCCCCAATCTCCTGGGAAGATGTTTGTAAAACCATTTCTGTGAGAAAGAGTGAGTTCGACCTTCAATATGTCGAGCCAAAGATCGTCGGCAACCGAAAAATGGCAGCGATCACGGAAGAAGACCTCGAAGCGACGACTGATGCTTGGAGACATACGTTTATGATCAACTTGATGGGATTTCGTCCGTTCTACGGATATCTCAGAGCCTTCATTGTCACGCCCCGCTCCCGTAGGAGCGATCGTCCTCGCTAAGGCGTGATGCCACACGAGCCTAGATTGTGCTCGTGCAAGGTGGGTTCCATAACGGCCGATTACAACGGCTGCGACGGGGTCGTCGCACAGATGTCCCAAGCAGAGACATTGAATAATAGCAACAAAATTTGAAGCAAAACACAATCATATTCAAAGAAGCTTTTTATTGATATTGAAACAAAGATTACAAAGGGCGCAAGGCCAATATTACAAGTCTCTCGAGCTCACTTTTCTCACATTACAAGTTCACTCTATTCTCTCTCATCTCTCGATACAATGCTTGAGCCAGCAGAAGCTTCGGAAGACGACATCCATACATTATGTCACGTATAAGTCTTGACTCCATGCGGCCGCACGCTTCAAATCGCCAAGGAACTCTGTGCCTCGACGCATGCAAGCGAGCTCCGCACCACGAGCTTCTACCTGTGCCTGCATATGAAAACTATGTGGGTGTCAGTACTCAACTGTACTGGTGGAATGAGCTCCTCGTCCACCCATACAAAATCAACACGTTTGATTTACTTTGTGCAACGTAGTCCCTTCTTATCAATTGCCTTTCTAGTCTTGTCTTAGGATCAGTTTTATGACCGACATCTTGGCATACTTATGTCCGAGGACCATCCCGTGCTTGCAACAATAATGTTCGCTCAACAACGTTAACCTATCAAGTCGTGCTTGCCTTACGGCCATAATCAGAGATGCACTACACGATAGACTCTATTTTTGTGTGACCGTACTAGCTCCTTGAGGCAGCGCCTCGCCACTTACTGACTTACCCATACTTGTGTTATGACAGCGCAACCGTGCCTCATAATTGAGGTCGTGCCCAGCAACTCAACGTAACTTCACCCAACTCGCCCTACGACCCTTCTCGACTTAACTCGCAATGACTCAAGTTTGACTTATGCAACTCTATGCCAATGACTTAACACTCGACGTCATATCTCGTGCCAAGCACGGGTCTTTACTTAGCCAAACGTTAGGTCTCATAATACTTTAGGTGCAACCGAGCACAAATTCATAACTCAAGTCATACCGTACTTACACTTCCTTTGTTACGATCGACACCGTGCATGCGGATTTGCCGCTTAGCACGCCAATTATCTATATGAAAGGTCACTGGCACGATAAGCTATCGTGGACATAGCCTGGCAATCGAGACCCTTGCACCGCAGGTAACGATCCCCGATGCAAGTCCCCGAACTACCATTGCCTATTATCCAGCTCGGCTATACCGTGTTTCTTCCTAGGCTGAGTCGGTCCCATGGCCCGGGGTGCCGTTCGAAGAAAAAACGCCCTTGTCGACAAGTTGTCCATGACCACGCACCTATGAGACATCTAGACTCACGTAAATACATGGCCTAATTGTTACGGTGCGACTGGAACTGTACTTAGCATCTCGTGCTCTAAACCACAACTTACATAACGTGCATTGGAACCATGAGACTCCCAACCGAGGGACCGCCTCATACTTTGAAAACGTGTATAGGAACCATGAGACTCCCAACTGAGGGACTGCCTCAGCGACAAACGGTCGCGTGATCTTACTTCTTAAAATCGAGGGGACGACTACAGCATAGTTTTCTAACTTAACTTGAATAAAACGTGTTCCTTAAGTGCCATAGACCGTGGCTAACTTTACACATCATGCCAACCGTGGCTCGAGCCTTAGACAGACCTTGTTCTCTAGGCGATGATGACGCTGAAGTCATAAGAGTTATACGACGCGCCTTGATCTCGAGGGACTACGCGACTTGACAACCGCAGATAGAGTGGGACAGTGCTAGAAATGGCTTTGATAGCCCAACACAACTCTTGTCTAACTTATTCGGGCAACAACTCGACGAGCAAATGCTATGCCGAGCTTCGCATCGAGGGAACGTGCTATGCACGGGATCGACTTGAACAACCAAACTCTTGGGTTCCTAGACTTAAGCCACAAGCCGTGCAATACGTCTTAACCCACGGGACATGTGAAGGCTATGCCAAGCCTTGGACAACGGGACCGTTCCTGCTTTATCAAGCATTCACGTGGGCGATGCCTATGACTTAGACTAATTCGAGCGTTGGGGCAAAACGATGGGACAGTGCATGCTTTATCAAGCATTTACGCGGACGACGCCTATGACTTAGGCAAATTCGAATGTCGTGGCAACTTAGCAAATTAAGCCAACTTCCTTCTCCCAAGCCACGGGATGAAGGATTCGAGTGTCACTTTGAAAGCACGCTGAATACTTCTAAGACGACCGTGGGACCTTTTCCAAGTTCTAGCATATATCGATCCGTCGAGATTATTCCCTTAGCTATGTACGTTCGTAGCTTTTATATTAGCCTACTTGTGTAAGTTGAAAACATGCGAGTTATTATGTGAAGGCTAAGATGAGGCAAGTTCACCGAAACTATCCCACCTGAGCGAGCGGTCGTCTTGACCGAGCGATGTCTTCGAGCAGCCGTTGCAAGGCTAAGTCCGAACGCCGTCGGTGTTTCGATACCTCCGATTAACTTTGCGGGACGGAGAACTACATCATACACCACTCAGAATAAGTTTCATCCTCGAAACTAGCTGAGTACTTACTCTTAGATCACTTGATCTAAGAACTCTCGTACACACTCCGTCTACGCGTTTCTTCGATTCTGAGACCCGCTCGTACCAGTATCAATCTTTTTTTAACACGATTCCTGAATCCAAGACACTTTTCCATTCCTCAAGTCTTGCTTGAACTCAACGTATCACTTGGCTGGATCGTGCACGCATTCCAGGCATACATACATTTCAGCCAAGCCGTACGATAGAGAATTCGTCATTCTCACTCGAGTCGCTCGTGCACATACTCAGGCGTCCCTGAAAATATGCATGTCAGCCGAATCTCGTGAGGGGTATTCCTATACTCTTGATTTACTCTATCCATCCATACCAATCCTCAAGATTAATCTTTCGATTGATAACTCTTGAAACAGGGCGTCTCGCCTAACCGCTAGGCCATTTCTCAAGGCTAACACTACCAAAATTTATCGTTTTAGCGACGGCCCCATCCGTCGCTAAACCGACGGTAATTACTATTAGCGACCGATAACCGACGGATTTTGGCCAAAAAAATCTGTCGGCAATCAGCTCGTCGCTAATAACGGTCCGTCGCTAAGTTGTCGTCACATGACGGAATAGCGACGGATTGTCGACGTCACAATACGAAGCATTAGCGACGCATTTCCGACGGACTGTCGTCCATTTCAACTATTAAGTACTGAACTGTGTAGACAATAGCAACGTAAAATTCCGTTGGTAACCCGTCGTAACAGCGTATCAGATCGTATCGTTCCGTCGCTAATCCGTCGGTATTCGTCGGTAACGAACGACGGATTAGCGACGGCGTGCTGACGGACTATCCGTCGATCAGGTTCTGGAAATGCTTGGCATTTTCAGTACCATGGCGACGGAAGAGTAGTCGCTAATCCGTCGCCATGATTCTGGAAATGTCATGCATTTCCAGAACCATGTCGACGGATTGTCCGTCGCTAAGCAGTCGCTAGATCGAGCGACTGCTTAGCGGCTGATTATCAGTCGCCCTGGCGACGGATAGGCCGTCGCTATTCCGTCGAAGTTTATACCACCAGAACCTTGCCGACGGATAATCCGTCGATCATCCGTCGCTACCTGGAACACTTTAAAAACTCCAGATAGCGACGGCTAATCCGTCGACAAACCATCGGCAACTGGGATTATCCGTCGCTAAACGGTCACTAGTCCGTCGCTAACTGAGTTTTTGGGAAAAAAATTACAGCACTTTCCCTGTTCACAAATATATGCATAAACCAAACCAATATATAATGCACACCAATTATCCAACAATCACACAGACCAAATATATAATGTACACCAATTATCCAAGAATCACATAGACCAAATATGCACATACGAATTTAATGCACACCAATTATCCAAGAATCACAGACCAAACTAAATTAATAGAAAATATATATCAATTATCCTAAAGAGTAACATAATATCCGGTGCTATAAGCCGATTATAGCACAATTAGTTCAAAGCTCTCACAAATAATCCAAATTTTCTTAATACAATATTTTAAGAAGGAGGAGGTCGAATGTCCGTTGGTGGTAATCCCGTATGCGACCGACGAATTACTTCTCTACAAGGTACGGAGGCAAGCCGTCGTAGACACTGCTTGGAAGTCGGCATAGCTGCTCTGCAGACATGAGATCCAGGAGTGCCGTCACAGTCGTAGGCGGTACCACAGGGGCATCAGGGTTGAAAGAAAGATGGCCCACGAAAGACGGACCGACACTTGCAGTCGACGGTCCAGTAGAAGACGGACGAGCACCATCAGCAGACGTACCGCGCAGCAGCAGACGGACCGGCAGCAGCAGACGCAGGCGGAAAGTACGTGGCAAATTGCTCTCGCAAGGACGACACCGCCTCGTGCAGCTGCGTAAGCTGTGACCTAACATCATCGTCTGCCCGGGCCACGAGAGGAGGCGGTGTCGGTGGAAATCTCTGCATTGCCATATGCAATGGCCCTAGGGAGCCGACTCCGTACAGGAACCCTTTTTTAAAGCCGCCGATGGTATCTACGAACAAGTCGTTCCGAGCGGCCAAAGAAGAGGGCATCGTTTCACCGACATCCTCGGTGTCAGTTAACTGAGCCCGACTAAGGGCCTCACGATACGCAGCCTATCAAATGAATGTGTTTATATTAAAGATTTACCTAAGTTGTAATCTAAATCCTATGTTTCACTAAGTTAAGTGTGAATCCTAAGTTTACCTAAGTTATAGTCCGAATACTTTTAATTCTAACGTTAATCTCATAAACATAAGTACTTACATCAGTCTCCTTGGCCCTCTCGTCGACGAAGCTCCCGTCCTTCCGTCTTTTGTGCATATGCTGGAACACGTCGTGCATGGTGACCGATTCTGGTGCCCTTCCCTCCTTCACCGCCCGTTGGGCCTGCATACGAAATTTTCGTAGAAACTAATTAACTCCTTTAATTAATAATACCTAATTCGATAGTGAAATAAATTTACGGTTGCTCACTAGATCTGCAAGTGTCGCTGCGTGGGACCTTGATCCCCCGTATGAAGGCCCGCGGCAGATCGGTTCACCTTCGCCTTCTCCGATTTCTCCTTGTACGCAGGGGTATCCATCAGCCTAAGAGGTCCTCATAATACTCCTGCCGGATCCAATTCGGCCTCGTATGCCCCATTTTTAGGTCATGAATCATATCCCGTATCTTCTTCGAGCAAGCGCTTCTGTAGGTCCTGCGGATCCCCTCCTCGCGATGGGAGGGCCACCAGTACGTTGTCTAACACAGAAAATCAATTATCACGTAATTTAAAAAATGGTTGATTAAAGAATCACATAGACTTAACCAAAAGATATAGATATATACCCTCAACTCGTCGAGCCAGACGTACTGCACGTTTGGGGGCACCGACGAAAAGTTGAGGTAGGGACCGTGGAAGTTAGCCCTGATAATTTCTCCAAGGGCCCTGCCAACATTAAACAGAAAAAACCTACAAAGAAGAAACGACTGGATTATTAACTTGAATAAATGAAAGAAATTTAATAAATTAACTTAAATTTACTTACGAGGTCCCGCGGGACATAGCTCTCGTCGGAACTCGCCTCTCGGCCTCTCTGGTGCCGTCGAAGGATCCGCGGATCCGCATATGTACTCCCCAGTAACGGATGGAACCGAGTATAGGGGTACTCCGGGGCCCACTGTGCAGTAACTGGGGCATCCCCTGGTGGATCCGCTGCTGGTGGTTCCGATAGCGGATCGGATCCGCTAGCAGATCCGGACTCATGCCTCGATGAAGTGGTCGATCGAAGGCGGGATGCATCTGTGCCCGGGGTACTCTCCGGGTCGGGCTCGTTCGATGGGGTCACATCCCAGGAACTTTGAATGCGACCACGACCACCAGCACCAGTACGACCACGACCACGACCCGCACCACCACCACCACCACCACCACCACGACCAGCACCACGACCACGGCCAGCCATCATGACCTGTAAATAGAACACATAAACATAATTAACAATATAAAAGTGTAAATGGATATAAAAAACTAAACTAAAATATACATACCACCAGTAGGGAGACGAGTGCCGCCGCGACGAAAAAGACTAGGAGTGCCATCTGCAATAAGTAAATAATCGAATAAAAAAATATGAATTCACGTAATTGTTTTATGGTCAAACTTAATTCACGTAATTGGAAGTGTTTTTAATATACAACAATAATTAACCTAATCATCGTCTTCGTTCTCATCCTCGGCCTCATCTTCATCATCATCCTCCTCATCCTCATCCTCATCCTTATCTTCATCGTCGATTTCATTTGTATCCTCATCCCATCAAATTCTTCTTCTTTTCTTCTTCTTCGTCTTTTTCTTCTTCTTCTTCTTTCTTCTTCTGCCTCAAAATTTGGGACAAGACGCCTCTTTCTCCCCTGGTTGACAGCTAAGTCTTGTGTATCAACCTCTTCCTCCCCTCTATTTTCTTCAACAATATCTTCAACATCCATTGTATCTGAGTTTGTCCCAAGTATTGGGACTTTTCGATCTGGTCCTCTTGGTATGCTGGGTCTCCAACGTTGAATGTATTTCTAGATTTAATCTTGCATACTGCCCACCAGTCAAATCGATCTCTACGACGCCTTGGGTAGCTTGTATAGTAGACTTGAACAGCCTGATTTGCTATCGCAAATGTATCGGACCCTCTATACCTCCTGGATGATTTATATCGACGAATCCAAATTGTTTATCGATTCTCCAACCGATATTTGGTGTCGTATCGAACCACTCACATTTGAACATCACAATATGCATATCATATGGGCCAGTATATTGTAAATCTACAATATCCCGAAGCACTCCATAATAGTCAAAGTCCGGCTCGTCGTCATAGACGGTGCCTCTTATGCAAACATCGGAATCCTTGGTATTGATGCCGTCATTGATAAATTCGACATTTATAGCATTCTGAGTTGACTTAAACCTGAAGCCATTAACGACATAGCCTGGCCAAGTCTTTATTTGCTTCCGGTCCCAGTGCCAGATAACGAACACTCTCATGAGTGAGTGTTGTTTCAGGCAATAAAATCTGTAAAAAATATTTATAATTTAAATATTTCAGATTATATATTAATAATCTCAATTATAATCACAGTTACTTACGTATTTGCGAAACCATGACGGAAATGTATAATCAACCTCTCTTTGAAGTCCCTCATCGGTAATATCGGGTCTCCTCATTTTGACTTCATCTCTAAATACACTATTAGAGAAAATAAGAATATATAAGTGTAGTCACTTACTTATCAAATTCGAGATTATAACGAGTGCAAGTGTACTGACTTACTTCTCCAAATCTCTCACTTCTTGTATGTAGTTTAACAAGACATATCGGTGAGCGGCATCATACTCGTCGTCTGTCAACCACCGTCTTTTACTAGCCCCAACAGGCTTGCCCCTTACATTGAATCTTCCTCCATCCTCAACGTCCTCGTCATTCCTTTGAGGTCTATTTCGATTTGTTTTAACATGAGTATCGAAATAAATAGAGCAGAAGTTTGACACCTCTTCGATAAGATATGCTTCGCATATCGAAGCCGCTATATGAGCTTTGTTACCAACTTTCTTCTTTAGATGGTGTAGGTACCTAGAGAGACAAATTATCTTGAGAATTAAGAAAGAATTTTAAAACCCACTGAAATTCAGCTTAAATTATATCGATATTTATGTACCTTTCAAATGGGTACATCCATCGATAATGAACAGATGCACCGACACGGGCTTCGTATGCTAGATGAATCGGTAGATGCTCCATGATGTCGAAGAAGCCAGGAGGAAATATTTTCTCCAACTTACAAATTGTTAAGATAATCTTCTCCTCAAGTTCAACCATGTTGTACAGTCAACTTAGTTGAACAAATATTCCTAAAAAATATTGATAGTTCGGCCAACGGAACCCATACAGCAGAAGGCAATAACTCTTTCAAAGCAATGGGCAGTAATCTTTCCATAAACACGTAGCAGTCATGACTCTTCATTCCCGTTAGCTTGCGTTCATTGAGGTCAACGCATCTAGACAAATTCGACACATAGCCGTCGGGAAATCTTAAAGTAGATACACACTTACAGATTATTAATCTATCTTCTTGCTCAATGTGTATTGTGCTATCGGCTTACTTAATTGTCCAGCAGCTCCCCTTTGTATCAAGTTCAGATAAGGACGCTTGCATATCTCGGCAATGTCTTGTCTTGCTTTTGGATTGTCCTTCGTCTTTCCTTTAATGTCCATGACGGTATTGAAGACATTATCGAACACATTCTTTTCGATATATAACATCAAGATTATGCCTTATAAGATTATCTTTCCAATAAGGCAAGTCCCAGAAGATACCGTTTGGTCCAGTTATGGGTTTGTCCGAACCCATCGACACGATTGTTCGATGGATCTTCCATTACAGTGGGGAAATCCTTTACAACTTTCCAAATATCGTATCCTGACAATCTGGCAGGCGGATGAGAAAATTCTTGTTTTCCAGCTCTGAATGCGTCCTTGTTCTTTCTCCAAGGATGACTCGTGGGCAGAAATTGACGATGACAATCAAAGAAAGAAGTTTTTCCTCCATGCTTAAGGCGGAACGCCTTACTATTTTGTATGCATATCGGACAAGACAAGGTGCCGTGAGTACTCCATCCCGACAGCATACCGTATGCGAGAAAATCATTGATTGTCCACATCAGTGAAGCTCTTATCTGAAAGTTCTGTTTCCTGGAAATATCATACGTCGTGACGCCGATCTCCCACAGCTGTTTTAGCTCATCCACCAACGGCTGTAAATATATATCGATATTCTTCGTCGGATTTTTGGGACCCGGTATAATAGCTGTCAAGAACATATAAGGAGTCTTCATACACATCCATGGTGGCAGATTGTAAGGGGTCAGAATGACCGGCCAGCAGGAGTATTAAGATCCCGACTGCCCAAAAGGGGCGAATCCATCAGAACATAGCCCCATGTGTACATTTCTGGGCTCTGCAGCAAAATCTGAATGGCGAAAATCAAAATATTTCTACGCCTCTCCATCCGAAGGATGTGACAATTCTCCATCGTCCTTTGTGCGTTCTTCGTTGTGCCACGTCATGTGTTCTGCTGTATTCTGAGACATATACATCCTCTGCAAGCGCTTCGTGATCGACAAGTAATGCATATACTTGTAAGGACGTCATTTTCTAGTTGACTTTCCTTTTCCCTGACTTTCTTGTAACGATCCGCATTACAGAAGCGACAACTTTCTAAATCCTCGTTCTCCTTGTAGTACAACATGCATCCATTGCGACAATAATCTATCTTGTCGTACCCCAGTCCCAGTTGTTGGACCATTATCTTCGACTTGTAGAAGTTTTTTGGAAGCTTTTGATTCCTTCGGTAACACCTCCTTCATTAGTTGTGTAATTCGATCATAGCAAGTTTGTGGAAAGTTAAAATCGGACTTTATGTTCAACAACCGCATCGTCACTGACAGTACGGAATGTAGATCATAACCAGGATATAAAGAAGTTTCAGCATCCTGAAACATATTATAGAACTCCTTCGCCTCGGGATTAGGATCCTTCGGATCAAAATTAGGCCCTGCCGCGTCGTACACCATATCTCGTGCAAGGTTCTGCACGTCTCCATAATCAACGGAGCATTCGTCGTCATCGACGACAAAATCCGCTGCAGCATTATCATTAAAAGCATAAGTAGCAGCATTCGTAACCTGTCTTTCGGCATATAGTTCACCTTGCGATGACCACAGACCGTAATCACGTACGAAACCTTTACGGGTCAAATGATCTCTTACACTCACCACTTCTTCGTAACGTCTATTGCGACAATTACGACATGGACACTTGATTTTGTTACCGTCCATAAACTGAGCTTTGCTCATGGCATACTTAAGAAACACTTCCACGCCTGCCTGAAAATCGTCACTCACACCTATTCTGCTCTCATGTTGTCGTTTGTACATCCATGTACGATCAACGAAATAACGATCCATCACTATTAGATGTAAAAATCTGAATAGTAAGACAAACTAAACAGAATTAGTATAATCATGTAACTGGTAGATCCGCTAATAGTTCGATACCGATAGTACGATACCGATATCGATACCGATAGTACGATACCGATACCGATACCGATACCGATAGTTCGATACCGATAGTTCGATACCGATAGTGCGATACCGATACGATAGTGCGATACCGATACCGATAGTTCGATACCGATAGCATGGTTTAAAGTATCGGCCGATACCGATCCGATACGGCTGATACCGATACGGTTTGGCATGTTCTGATCCGATACCGATCGATACCAAATATTGACCGATACTGACTATGGGGGTCTTTGTTCCGGTCAATTCGGCAAAACCAATCGGTAAGGGTGACTACTATTTCATATAATTTCAAAACTACTAAGAAATAACGCTGAAATACTTAAAATTATGCCTAAATGTATAAAATATATGTTTTTAAATATAATAATTTATTAATAATTATTTGTTTCCGATACCAAAGTCCGATACTCCGATACGATACAGCCGATATTACCGATATCGCCGATACCAATACTCATAGGAATAGTCCGAAACCGATTCCGATACCGATATTGTGAACCTTGACCGATAGTGCGATACCGATACCGATAGTGCGATACCGATACCAAACTGAGTCAATCTATCTATTTCTAAATTGCAAGAGTCCACTTCTAGGATAGGGAGCTATATCCTAAATATCTAGTCTGAAATTAACTTGGTTAGGATACTAGAGTGTCCTTATTATCTAGCAAGCACTACCTTAGTCTAGTCATACTAGGCCTGTCTTTCATTCTTCACTCTCTAAAGCACACATACACATATATATGTATATCACAGTTAGATGTATAGACCATGAACCCAAACACTGACTTATGCAGATGAAGAACTCGCACTGTCCTTGACACAGTGAATATATACACCATGAACCCAAACTCCATATTCACATTTACTAATCCAAACACCACCAAACTAATGGATAACACCCAATATGGATAACACATTATTTAGCCAATATATAAACTCAGATGAATTTGATAAGCAAAGCCCCCCGCCGCCCCCGACCAAAGCCCGCCGCCCCAAGCCCGTCGTCCAGCCCCCGACGCCCCCCCCACCCGCCGCCCAGCCCCCGACGCCCCCGTCCCAAGCCCGCCGTCCAGCCCCCGACGCCTCCGCCCCAAGCCCGCCGCCCAGCCCCGACGCCCCGCCCCAAGCCCGCCGCCCAGTCCCCGACGCCCCCGCCCCAAGCCAGCCGCCCAGCCCCCGACCCCCGCCCCAAGCCAGCCGCCCAGCCCCGACGCCCCCGTCCAAGCCGCCGCCCAGCCCCCGACGCCCCCGCCCCAAGCCCGAATGTCCCCAAGCCTGCCGCCCCCGCTGCCCCTACGTCGACACCGCGACACACAACAGAGAGAGAGAGAGGGGATTACCTTCGGGAGAGAGAGAGGAGAGGACGTCGACGCCGTTCACCGAAGCCACACGAGAGAGAGAGAGAGAGAGAGAGAGAGAGAGGAGAGAGATTGAATTTGGGGGGAATGCTAAAAGTTCCCCCCGCCTTTTTATTTAAGTCTGGAACGTAAATTTAGCGACGGAATAACGACTGCTCATAATCCGTCGCCAAGTAGTCGCTATTATTGATTATCCGACTGAATATCCATCGCTACGTAGTCGAAGATATGTCCCGCCAATTCTCTACACAATTCCCACCAAATAATCGACTACGTAGCGACGACTGGGGATCCGTTGCTATAACACCGACAGTCTAGCGACGAATGTGCGACCTTTCCCCCCTAAAATTAAAATAAAAATGGCAAAAGGCGTGTAGTCGGTAATCAGTCGCTGAGCGGCCACGAAACCGTCGCTAACACCGACAGAAAAATTCTGTCGCTAAATATCCGTCGCTAATTGAGTGTATTTTGGTAGTGTAAGTCAATGTCAGGATTGGAATCATAGTTTCCCAACAATAATGCCAACACTGACCCCAATCCTAGGGTCAAACCAAAGTTGGTCATATGGGGTTTTCTACCCAAGCTCGCGTCACTCAGATTTTTAAACATCAAGCATGATCACCGAGTTCGCATCAAGACGGTCGTCGCACAACGCAACAAATTCGAATCCATTCAAATCACCAAATTGACATACTTCACATATCCATTCTAACCAATTCGTATTCGATCACGAGGTCGTCTAGTACGATAATTTGTCATGCCCCAATCTCACGCGAGTCCGATTATCCCATGGTGGGCATGAATCACCATGTGCGCTTCTCGCAGAATAATCATCCTCATCGGGACATAACTCTTGTTTGAGTCCAGACTAATTCATTCTCGATACACAGATTGGACCTACTCAATCCTCAAGTTCAATCGTCAAGCACATGGAGCCATTCCCGAGTCCACCCTCACGTCAAACCATAAGTCGATACATACAAATTGCCACGCCATACAAGTTCGATCACCCCCGCTGTATGAATCACCATACCAGCGCTCACGCGGAGTGATCGCCTTAATCGGTGTGATGCATGTACGAGGCTGGAGTTGCGCTCGTATAAGACAAGAACGTCAACGTTGTGGTTATCGTCGAAACAATCCAAACATTTCATTTTTATCTAAGCCAAGATCTCAGTTTGATAGTCCGTTTGTCATTCGTTCAACTCGAAAGTCCTCGAGCCAAGTCTATCTTTTCCTCGACACATTTCAACATCCTGAGTATAGCATCCATCGAAACACTGACATCTTACACAATCGTCATTCCTCAAATCAGAGTACCCCCAAGTTATCGCACATCGATCTTTGATACGCCTCAATGCCATCGATGATGTACGTAACCTGACGATCTTCCTTTTGCAACGAACTCCGAGTCATTCAACTGATGCTATTGTCCGAATTGGATATACCACAATTCTATTCAATCAAATCCGAAATCACAAGTGCGATCCTCTAGGCTTCCTCGATCAAGACATACATTTTTATTCATCGTTCCGAATCATTTTCCAACTCGCGTTGCCCATCACAAGTTGTCGAACGACATCTCGTTCGGGACATACGAAGTCACGACCACTAATCGTGACGCATTCTAAGGCTATGCCCGATCGCATCGTCTCACCGATATACTCGTTGTTAGCCTTAGTCCTCGATTTTGTTAGAATGATTTCCAAGACAAACCATACACCACTCAAGATTCAAGCCATCCGATCTAGTCCAAATCATGTTCGCACTATTCGCTAAAACATGTTTCAAATTTGTTCGACGAATCTCTAGCATAATCGCTCACGTCGTCTCGACGTACTAAGTCATTCATACTATTCCTCAAAATCCAAACCAATCTCCCATGCACGCCTAAGCGTTAGTTCGATAGAGTTCCTATCGATAGATATTCTAAGTACTGTAGCTTCGTTCCCGATCGAGCGGTACTTAATATTGCTTGCGACTCATTTGCACCAAAAAGTTGGGGTGCGCGACACGCGGCACAACTTAGCCAAAAGGCCGTGTGCATAGCCATCCCGTACGGACTATATCCGAGTTTGCACACTCATTTGCTAATGTCGACGTAGGACTAGTTAGGCATGCACGCGACTTGCTAACTTTAGCATGTGTTTTCTTATCAAGTCAAGTTGACACGTTCGGCACAAAGGCCACCGATGAGTTCGATTGAATGCTTGTACGAGCTTTTGAAAATATTTAGACTTATTGTATGGACATGCCGCGGGACATTTGAGAGAGAGCGCACACTTCATTTTTTATGAACGAGCTTTCAAAACTGAGAGAGCGACATGAAGTCCAAGGATGTAAAGCCGTACTTTGATACCATTATGTCACGCCCCGCTCCCGTAGGAGCGATCGTCCTCACTAAGGCGTGATGCCACACGAGCCTAGATTGCGCTCGTGCAAGGCGGGTTCCATAACGGCCGATTACAGCGGCTGCGACGGGGTCGTCGCACAGAAGTCCCAAGCAGAGACATTGAATAATAGCAGCAAATTTAAAGCAAAAAAAATCATATTCAAAGAAGCTCTTTATTGATATTAAAACAAAGATTACAAAGGGCGCAAGGCCAAGATTACAAGTCTCGAGCTCACTTTTCTCACATTACAAGTTCACTCTGCTCTCTCATCTCTCGATACAATGCTTGAGCCAGCGGAAGCTTCGGAAGGCGATGTCCATACATTATGACCCGTATAAGTCTTGACTCTATGCGGCCGCATACTTCGAATCGCCAAGGAACTCCGTGCCTCGACACATCTAAGCGAGCTCCGTGCCACGAGCTTCTACCTGTGCCTGTACATGAAACTATGTTGGTGTCAGTACTCACTGTACTGGTGGAATGAGCCTCGTCACCCATACAAAACCAACACGTTGATTTACTTTATGCAACATAGTCCCTTCTTATCAATTGTCTTTCTAGTCTTGTCTTATGATCAGTTTTATGACCGATGCCTTGGCATACTTATGTCTGAGGACCATCCCGTGCTTGCAACAATAACGTCCGCTCAACAACGTTAACCTATCAAGTTGTGCTTGTCTTACGGCCCTAATCAGAGACGCAATACACGATAGACTCCATTTTCGTGTGACCGTGCTAGCTCCTTGAGGCAGCGCCTCGCCACTTACTGACTTACCATACTTGTGTTATGACAGCGCAGCCGTGCCTCATAATTGAGGTCATGCCCAACAACTCAACGTAACTTCACCCAACTCGCCCTACGGCCCTTCTCGACTTAACTCGCCACGACTCAAGTTTGACTTATGCAACTCTATGCCAACGACTTAACACTTGACGCCACATCTCGTGCCTTGCCAAACGTTAGGCCTCATAATATTTAGGTGCAACCGAGCACACATTCATAACTCAAGTCATACTGTGCTTACACTTTCTTTGTTACGACCGACATCGTGCATGCGGATTCGCTTAGCACGCCAATTATCTATATGAAAGGTCACTGGCACGACAAGCCATCGTGGACATAGCATGGCAATTGGGACCCTTGCACCGCAGGTAGCGATCCCGATGCAAGTCCCGAACTACCATTGCCTATTATCCAGCTTGGCTATACCGTGTTTCTTCCTAGGCCGAATCGGTCCCGTGGTCCCGGGGTGCCGCTCGTAGAAACAAACGCCCTTGTCGACAAGTTGTCCATGACCACGCACCTACGAGACATCTAGACTCATGTAAATGCATGGCCTAATTATTACGGTATGACTGAAACTTTACTTAGCATCTCGTGCTCTAAACCATACCTTGCATAACGTGCATCGGAACCGTGAGACTCCCAACCGAGGGACCGCCTCATACTTTGAAAACGTGCATAGGAACCGTGAGACTCCCAACCGAGGGACCGCCTCAGCGACAAACGGTCGCGTGATCTTACTTCTTGAAATCGAGGGGATGACTACAGCATAGCCTTCCAAGTTAACTTGAACAAAACGTGTTCCTTATGTGCCATAGACCGTGGCTAACTTTACATCGTGCCAACCGTGGCTCGTGCCTTAGACAAACCTTGTTCTCTAGGCGATGCTGACGCTCAAGTCATATAAGTTATATGATGCACCTTGATCTCGAGGGACTATGCGACTTGACAACCGCAGATAGAGTGAGACAGTACTAGAAATGGCTTTGATAGCCCAGCACAACTCTTGTCTAACTTATTCGGGCAACAACTCAACGAGCAAAGGCTACGCCGAGCTTCGTATCGAGGAAACGTGCTATGCACGGGGTCGATTTGAACAACCAACTCTTGGGTTCCTAGACTTAAGCCACAAGCTGTGCAATACGACTTAACCTACGGGACATACGAAGGCTATGCCAAGCCTTGGACAACGGGACCGTGCCTGCTTTATCAAGCATTCACGCGGGCGATGCCTATGATTTAGACTAATTCGAGCGTTGGAGCAAAACGACGGGATAATGCATGCTTTATCAAGTATTCACGTGGGCGGCGCCTATGACTCAGGTAAATTCGAATGTCGTGGCAACTTAGCAAATTAAGCCAACTTCCTTCTCCCAAGCCACGGGATGAAGGATTCGAGTGTCACTTTGAAAGCACGCTGAACACACTTCTAAGACGGCCGTGGAACCTTTTCCAAGTTCTAGCACATATCGACCCGTCGGGATTATTTCCTTAGCTATGTGCGTTCGTAGCTTTTATATTAGCCTACTTGTGTAAGTTAAAAATATGTGAGTTATTATGAAGGATAAGATGAGGCAAGTTCACCAAAACTACCCCACCTGAGCGAGTGGTCGTCTTGACCGAGCGATGTCTTCGAGCAGCCGTTGCAATGCTAAGTCCGAACGCCGTCGACGTTTTGATACCTCCGATTGACTTTACGGGACGGGACACTACATTCATCAACCCTATCTGGAGGCTGGACTTATATGTGATAGAAAATGGATACTATCTGGTTAGTTTTGAAAGTCAAGAGGATCTCGACAATGTCCTGCAACAGGGCTCATGGACGTTCGATGGACGGCTCATAATTATGCAACGTTGGATGGCTAACTCCAAATTTGAAAGAGAGCGCCTCACGGCTGTTCCTATATGGGTTCGTTTTCCTAATCTACATCCCCGCCCCTGGAGCAGTTCGACGATTTTGAAACTTGCAAGTATAATGGGAATGCCGCTAAAGGTTGATGAAGCTACTACTTTTCTGGCGAGGCTAGCATAAGTTCTGTAGAGGTACAAGCTGCGAACACCCTTCCATATTCGATTCCCATTGAGCTTTCGGATGGACAAGCTATTGAGCAATTGGTGGAGTACGAATGGTTTCCACCATCGTGACCATGTACGGGTGTTTCTTGTGAGAAGACGGGAGATAGCGTCCAAGGTCAAAACCTACAGGGGAAATAATGAGCCGAAAGAAGATGAAGCAATAAACATACAAAACAAGAAATCGTGGTTCAATGCGAGCCGGCCGGAGAGGACCAAATCCAGTCGGAAGCAGAGATTAAGGCTTGTTTGGTAAATGGATTTGGATTTGGAAATCCAAAATTCAAATTCAAATCCAAATCCAAATCATGGATTTCAAAATCCAAATCCAACTCCAACTAAACATAGGATTTGGATTTATGATTAATAACTAAATTATAGTCATGATCAATAATTAAGCTATTAATTATTATGATTAATTATAGTTATTATTAATTATAAAATTAATAATTAACTATTAATAATTAATAATTAACAATTTTTTTTATTATTAATTATAAAATTAATAATTAATAATTAGTTAATTTTTAAATAAATAACGATTAATAATTAACGATTAATAATTATAAATTATAATTAACGATTAATAATTAACAAATAATAATTTTTAATTAACGATTAATAATTATAAAGTATAATTAATGATTAGTAATTATAAAATTAATAATTAATGATTAGTTAATTTATTTTAAATAAATAACGATTAATGAATAACGATTAATAATTAACGATTAATAATTATAAATTATAATTAATGACTAATAATATAATTAACGATTAATAATTTTTAATTAACGATTAATAATTATAAATTATAATTAGCGATTAGTAATTAATAATTAAAATTTAATAATTTTTAATAATTAACGATTAATATTTTTTAATAAATAACGATTATTATAATTATAAAATTAATAATTAACGATTAATAATTAATAATTAACGATTAGTTAATTTTTAGGCTTAATTGCACTTTGCTACCCTCAACTATTTCGCTTTTCAACTTGATACCCTAAACTTTTTTTGTAACAAGCTGATACCCAAAAAAAATTGGGACGAAAATACCCCTGCTCAAACCTTAAAATTACCCTCCTCCCCCCAACCCCCTCCCCCACTCCGGCTACCCCTCCCTCCCGCTCCGCCTCCCTTCCGGCCACCCCCCTCTCCCGCGTCCGGCCACCCCTACCCCACGCCGCCGCAGCAGCAGCCGCCGCCGCCGCCGCCGCGGTGGCGCCAGAAGCAGGAGGAGGGGGGGGGTGCCGGACGTGGGAGAGGGGGGTGGCCGGAGGGGAGGCGGAGCGGGAGGGTGGGGGTGGCCGGAGTGGGGGAGGGGGGGGGGGAAGGGAAGAGGGAAGGGATAAGGGCATTTTGGGTTTTTTTGAAAATTAGGTATCAAGTTGAAAAAAATAATAGTTGAGGTATCCACTTGTTACAAAACAAAGTTTAGGGTATCAAGTTGAAAAAGCGGAATAGTTGAGGGTAGCAAAGTGTAATTAACCCTAATTTTTAAATAAATATTAGTTAGTTTTTAATTAACTATAAATTAAATATTTTAAAAATAATTATAAATTAATATAATGATTAGTAAATTATTAATAAAATTATCATAAAATATGATTCTAATCGTGATTAAAATATTATTAATTAATATTATAATAAAATAATTATTAACAAATTATTAATTAATATTATAATAATACTAATAGATTATTAATTATTATTATAATTGGATATTAATTCATAAATTATTAATTAAGATTATGGTTATGATTAATAAAATTATTATAATTATGATTAATAAAGTAATAAATTTTTAATTAGGATTATTATAAATTATTAAACAATAAAATTATTAATTAATAAATTATTAACTTAGAATATAATTATGATAACTAACTATTAGTTAGTTTTTATTAATTAAATAATTTTTAACGAAATTATTAAAGAATAAATATTTTAACAAAATTATTAAAGAATAACTAATTTTTAACAAAATTATTAAAGGATAAATATTTTAACAAAAGTATTAAAGAATAATTAATATTTTCCACCCAAATCCAACCAAATCCAAGTTCTGGATTTTGTCATACTTTCCATATCCAAATCCATCTCCAACAAAACATAGGATTCCATAAATTTCTCTCCAAATCCATAAAAATTCAAATCCCACAAGTTTACCAAACAGTCCCTCAAACTCTGGGTAAGAGACTGGGGGTCTCAGATTGAAGAAATTCAGCAAAGGCTTTCAAACCGAAACATGAAGGAGGTTGAACTTGTACAAGGAAGTATGGTATGCTTCAAACAAAGCACAACTACAAGGAATTTGACACCGATACCTCGGAAATGCCCTCAAACTCGGGACATTCTGACCAAATTGGGAGCAACGTGACTAGGACTAGAAGAATGACGACGAAAGGTGCTGAAGAAGGAAGTAGTGTCTCTCCTCTGGGTGCTGCCACTACTCGGCCAAACTGTCTAGCAGGTTATAACGAGCACGGGGATCTCACTATGGCAAACCCTCAATGGCTTGACCTGCTTCGACAGGAAAAGATGGTAGAAAGCGCAGGGCAATCTAATATGCAGACTCCTGGGACTGACTCAACCGCACCTCTTCGGGTGAGTCCACGGCTTGCAAGAGGAGCCCACCTAGTTTAATATATGTCGATCCTAGCATGGAACGTTAGGGAGAGGGAGGGGGGGGGGGTAAACTCGGTTAGTAGGTGAAGGTCAGTGTATGATCTTCTGATGCGGCAGAAAAGTGAGGCGTGTGTTCTCCTGGAATCAAAAATACGGGGGAACGTGTTATTGAAAATTGAACTCCTAATGGGTGGACTTTGGTTCATAACCTTTTGTTTTACTCCATGGCTCGCATCTGGATTTTGTGGGGGCACTGCGGCATAGTCTGGAATTGTACGGTTCGAATCTGAACAATTGATGGTTGTCGAAATGAGAAATCGTGGAGGCCTTACCTGCTGTTTACGGTTATAATGATAGGCAACTACGTCATAAACTTTGGGCTGATATGATCAATGTCAGTAAAGCTTGCGGTCAGATTATCCCCCTCCTCGTTATTGGTGATTTCAAGGCCACGTTATATGCTCGGGATAAAAAGGGCGGGCGTCCTGTCTCCGATCCCATTCTTGCTGATTTTCAAAACTGTTTGCTGGGATCCGGACTTGTTTGCTTGAGGAACTCTGGGCTCGCGTGGACTTGGAATAATCTGTTGGAGTGGGTGGGGTTCCCACCTATGTATATTTATGATTAGACCCTTCATATAGTAGCTTTCCATATTATTGGGTTTCCAATTATGGTAAGCTAATTATGATTGGATTTCCATTAAAGATATGATTGATTTATATTGGAAGTTTCCATATATATTGGCCTTCCATGTATGGGCTACCAAGGGCTTATAAAAGGGTGATGCATGCTAGTTGTAAAATCATCTCAAAACAAAGAGTGCTTTACAATCTTTGAGAGAGAGAGAGGATTAAGGACTATTGCGAAGGAGAGATTGCTTCGAATAATTTTTCGACATCTCTTGTTCTTCGGAGTCCGCAATCAAAAATTTTCTTCTTTCAAGTGAGTTGTAGTGATCCGTGTTGGATCGGGAGGAGCTTGTAGAGGGTGTATTCTCTTTATTCCATTAGTGGAGGTTCTTCAGGGTTGGACTCCGATCGTCCCGTGGTTTTTCCCGCAAGGATTTTCTACGTCAAAAATTTTTGTGTATGCGATTGTGTTTGGCGTTTTTGGTTTGTGTGCTTTTGCTCGGTTCTCTCGAAGGACTTTCTGGTTTGGGGGAACGGTTTCCGCGCTTCGTTCCCAACAGAGTGGTATCAGAGCTTTGGGTTCAAAGAAGTGTCAGGAGGTTAACAGTCAAACCAGGAAGCAGAGATGGACGCGAAGTCGGTGCGCATGGTGAACCTGAACGGTACCAACTACCATTATTGGCGGAGCAAGATGAAGGATTTGCTGTTCGTCAAGAAGCTGCATCTTCCAGTATTTGCATCCGAGAAGCCCAGTGACAAATTCGATGAGGACTGGAACTTCGAGCATATACAGGTGTGTGGGTACATGCGGCAGTTCGTTGACGAGAACGTGTACAACCACGTTGCCAATATTGAGCATGCGAAGACGTTGTGGAAGAAGCTGGAATCTTTGTACGCGAAAAAAGATCGGGGGTAAACAAATTGTTCCTGATCCGGACGATGATGGGTCTGCGGTACAAAGATGGTGCATCCATTACGAATCACTTGAGTGAGTTCCAGGACGTGGTGGACCAGCTATCCTCGATGGGAGTCAAGTTCGACGACGAGGTTCAAGGACTTTGGTTGCTATGTACATTGCCAGACTCGTGGGAGACTGTACGAGTATCTATGATCGCTTCTGCTCCGGAAGGCGTGGTCAGTCTGGAGTTTGCCAAGAGCGGGGTACTGAATGAAGAGATGCGGAGACGTTCTCAGGGCACTTCATCCACATCCCATCACTCAGAGACACTAGTTTCGCAGAGCCGCGGAAGGGACAAAAGCAGGGGTCCAGGTGGTGGCAGAGACAAGAGCAGAAGGAAGTCCAAGGGTCGGTACGAGGACTCGGAGTGTTACCATTGTGGCAAGAAGGGCCACATCAAGCGGAACTGTTTCGCTTGGAAGAGAGAGAAGAAGGGCGACAAGGGGAAGCAAGATGAGAACACTACAACGACGACTTCGATACATGGAGGCGATGTGATCGTCGTAGGTGATGAGGTTATCACAAACCTCGCCTGCGATGACAATTCTTGACTGGTAGACTCAGGGACTTCAGTGCATGTATCTCACAACAGGGTACTATTTGCCACTTACACGACAGGCGACTATGGAGTGTTGATGATGGGCAATGAAGATGTGTCAAAGGCGGTTGCCATTGGAGATGCGCATTTGAGGACGAAGACGGGTGCAGTTCTTGTTCTCAAAGATGTTCGTCATGTCCTTGGTATCCGTTTCAACCTGGTGTCGGTTGGAAGGTTGGATGATGAGGGATTCTTCAGTCTCTTCGAAAATAGTTAGTGGAAGCTTTCCAGAGTGTCACTTCCCATTCCCGGAATACGTATTCTAAATACATGTACTGCTGGAATATATTTATTTAATATTTATCTGTATTGTTCTGTATTTAAATTCTTTTAATTTCACGTTAATTATTTTTTTGTATTTTACTTTCTGTATTTTACCTTCTGCTTTGCTTATTGGGTTCGGTCCGAGTTGGTCTAATTTTCGGCCTTGATGGTTCAACATGAACCCAAAACCCCACCTACCACCACCCCTTCCATTTAAAGCCCACCCCTTTTCTCTCTCTTTATTACTTCTTCTTCTTCCTCATAACTCTCCCACCAACCTAGGAGGTCTAGGCAAGTTCCAACTTGCTTCTTGATGGATTTCTATTTTTATTGTTCCATCGTCTTCCTCTCAAGATTCTTAGATACTTTAGTACTTAGCATTTTCGATTTCTATGGCTCATTTCATGTAGATCTAAGTTTAATATATTTTTGGAATTTTTAGGTTTTGATCTAGCAACTTTGTTATTTTTCAAGTTTTGATGGTTTAATGTTGTAGGAAATTTGATTCTACCCAATTTTGACTATTGGAAGTCCTGATTTCGACTTGTTTTGAGTGATTTATGGTCTTTTTGGTTCATGAGTTTTCATGGCCATTAGAGGCTGATTGGAGAAGATGAGCAGTACATGCTGTTTTCTGGCGCATGCTGTTTCTGCCTGTAATGCTTGTGGTTCGTATTACGTATTCTAGGAATACGTGTACGTATTTTATTCTTGTATTGCATGATTCCTTATTTAGTTTTTCCTGGCTTGGCATTTCCTTCTTGGCTTGGTTTATTCCTGGTTCGGGTTGGTTGGTTCGGCTTAGCTTGGTTTTGATTGGGTTCATGATGAACCCAAGGTGAACCCCTACCTACCACCACTATTTGTATTTATTAGCCCTCTTCATTCTCTCTCTTCATTATTCATCTTCTTCTTCCTCAATTACTCCCTTCACCTACCAAAGAGAGAAGAGAGAGGTCTAGACAAGTGCACCTTGCCACCACTTGAGAACTACTTTTTATTTGTCCATTAGCTAGATTAGGCCATGGTGATCAACATTAGAACTTGACATTTTGTGATTTGGAGTCTCCATTGTTCTAGATCTAAGTTTCTTCTATTTTTGATTTTGCATGGTTTTGATCTATTTAAGTTGTATTTTTATGGGTTTTGATGTTCTTATGTTGGAGAGAATTGAATTTCACCCAAGATAGAACTTTGCAAAGTCGGATTTGGACTTATTTGGACCAAGTTATAGATTTTTGAAGCTTTGGGTTCAACCCATGGAGTTCTTGCTGTTTGGAGAAGACAGTGAGCAGTGTACGAGCTTTTTAGCTTGTGCCACTGAGTTGCGCACGCTCTTTAGCGCAGTGCAGTCTCGCATACGCTCGCTTGCTTGACAAGGAGTCGTATGGACCCCATACGCTGCCTTTTGGGAGCGTGTGACCTGAGCGTGTGACCTGAGTGTATGACTTTGGCACTGAGCGTATGGCCTTTGGCAGACTTGGTCTTATGTCAGCGTGTTAGTTTGGTTTTATTTTCCTTAAGTTTGGCTCTTCTATAGCCCTGTATAGTGATATTTTATTAGATATTTAACGTCCATTTTATATTCTTACGCCTTTTGTCCTGAACTTGGTAATCACGAATTTACTTGTTATGGTTGGAAAGGATAACTGAGCCTGACACGATAGTGACCCGTAGTGGTGCACTTCTGACATGAGTAACCTGACATGACCTGATAGTGGCCCGTCGTGGCACACTCCTGACTAATACACTTGGCATGATAACCTGACATGATTATCTCGAATAGCTGTTGCGACGGCTACTTGATACGACATGACCTGTATAATAACCTGGACACCGTGGGCGATTGTGCTTATATAAATAAACCAGTCCTGTCTTGCATCATGTCTAGGACAGGGACTCCTGAGTACCACGGTCAGGAGTACCTACTGAAATGGACTAAGGCTAACAACTAGAATAAATCCAGTAGTCATGAAGAGATTTCCCAGCTACAGGCAATCCCGTTATCTGGGCGCCCCACTTGGGATCTGTAGCCTGCCGTCGAGTAGGACACATTTCCAGCACACTGTCATGTGTTGCACCCTCTAAGTCACCAAAGGGTACATGCGTTTCCTGGACGATGTACCCACTTGAATTCAATATCCCTGATTGCGTCCGGATAGCCTGGATGGTCTGCAGGGCTTGTGGCTGTGGAATAATCTCACTGCATCTTGCTAGTAATTAGGCCTGTGATAACCCTAGTTAGTTAAGTATCAAGCCGTAATTCTTGCTTGGCCGTGAAATGATTGGATAGAGTCTAACCAGTCTAGTCTTGTCCTGATTCTGTTCCAGATTACAACATGACCTGAATGCTTGTACTTATTTATAGATAAATGGTGAGAATTCCAAGTTCTGTTCAGACGAAGGGTTACAACCCCGGTCCTTGTTTGGTTTACGGGTTGTAACATGGTTATCTGAATAGTCCCATGGTTATCTCATCGTATATCATCCTGTTATGCTTTTCCATATGTTCTGTCTTTTATTGATTCGTACAAGATTGTCTTTTATATTCACATGTCATGCTTTACTTAAATTACTGTCTCTTATTATGTAATTATATTTTGTACTAATTGCTGGTTTTAGTTCTTAAGTGAAGCTTCCTTTGTGGCACTTGCTCTTTCTGGGGTCTGACCCAGCTGGTTTTGTATGGCCAGATACCAGAGCAGCTCCAGAGGATCTACCGGTTTTCCAGCCCGATGGTGAACACCAAGCGTAACCAGGGCAATGAGTGGGTTTATTTTGCTCTCCCACTCTATTGTAAAATTATTCTTTTGAGGCGTTTAGCCGCCGAGCAAGTGTTAGCTCGTGTATATTTTACTTACTGTCTGCCTACGGGCTGTAACATGATTGACAACCTAGGGTTGATCATGTATGACAAAAACTCTTGCTAGTCCTCACATTTTGTAACGACTAGCTTCATGATCAGCTGAATATGTAATATTTGGGACGCCTTACTATTGTATATTTGGTGATCTTACATCTTGTAACATTTATCTGCTTACTTGTGATTGAGACACTAGGCTTGTTCTTGACCCTAGGAGACTGTTGGCTTGTAGATAAACCCTCATATATCTAGACAGCCGTGACCGTATGGTGAGATGGTTCCCATTTTATTATACGTAGCTGGCTATGTCTGCCCCCGCTCTCCAGTATTCTGGTTCTGGGACGTGACATGGTTTAAGTGGTGGCCCATACAGGTCTTGTAAATCAAGATATGTGAGGGTTTACCGAATAGATGTCTCAATCCGTATTCGTCCTTGATCTCTGCTCGTATCTTCTGAATCCCTGGATCCTTGTCCTGATCATATGCTTGTATCGTTGATCTGTCCAGGTCCTTCCTTATTGTTCCCATGTCGTCTTCTTCAGCGGCATTGAACCTGGACCTGTCGATCAACAAGGAGGATCACCTCCCGTGGACCAGCAGCAACCAGAAGATCAGGCCCAGCACTCAGGAGCAGCCTCCCGAGTCGTACCTACTGGAGGAGAGCCGCCAGTTCAGCCAGTCCAGCCTGCAGAGCCCGATGATGGTACTTTGGTAGGTCTCATCAGATCATTGTTAGCTTCCCAAGATCGCCGAGGTGATGTATTGTACCAGGCAGTGGAAGATGCTTTGAACAGAGGCGGTCATCCAAGGAACAGTGCAGCGAACAGCTTCAAGCGCTTGAACCCTCCATTCTTCGATGGCAGTGAAGATGCTATCGCTGCTGACGCGTGGCTCCAGGACACAGAAGTCATTCTAGAGGCAGCAAGAACCCCAGAAGACGAGAAGGTGGCCGTTGTACGTCTACAGTTACTGGATCTTGCCCGCAGCTGGTGGGCAGCACAGGCCGTAGGATTAGTGGCCCCTATTCCATGGGCACTATTTAGAGAGAGATTCCAGACTAAGTACTTCGATGCGGTGGCTCGGTATGATCTGCAGACCCAGTTCACCAACCTGAAGCAAGGAGGAAGAACGGTCGACGAATATACGGCCGAGTTTTCCAGGCTTAGTCGGTTTGCTCCCACTTTGGTGGCGACCGAGTTTGACAGAGCCCAGCGGTTCCAGCAAGGGCTCCACCTCGAGATTTTGTTGGCAGTGGAACAGTTTGAGCCTCAGACTTTTGATGCAGTATTGAGGACAGCTAGGAGGCACGAGTATACCTTCCACAGAATAGTTGACAGGACCGGAGGTCGGAAGCGATCTCACGGTCAGATGACCCAGTCGACAGCACCAGCCCCGGCAGTCAGGGCTTTGACAATTGGAACTCCGAGATAGGCGGCCTCAGTGACGTCGGTCACATCCCCTCAGCAACAGAAGCAGAAGCAGTCTTCCGCAATGGGCTGCACTCATTGTGGGAAGCCAGGACACGTTGTTTCGGAGTGTCGCAGAGCACTGGGATTGTGTTTAGCTTGTGGAGCACCGGACCACATGATAGGGTCCTGCCCGAATAGAGCTGGTTCCTCCTCTTCGGTCCAGACTAGTCCCTCGGTAAGGGGACCAACCCCAGTCCAGCAGCCGCAGCAGTATCCATTGCAGAGGCTATTGCCGCCTCAGGCCTTAGCTTTTCAGCTGCAGAGGCCCCAGCAGTATGCTCAGGTCCAAGCTCAGATTCAGAACCGGCTGAGAGGTTCCTAGCAGGATATCTTCCCTCTTTCTCGTGCCTTCAATTTCTTTGCTTACATACATGACTGCATGATTGATTGCTTAGTATAGCTTGCCTGTGATTAGTCTAGCTTGTCCTTGCCACTCTAGCCTCTTGATTAAATTTCGAGGACAGAATTCTTTTAAGGTGGGTAGAGTTGTAATGCTTGTGGTTCATATTACATATTCTAGGAATACGTGTACGTATTTTATTCTTGTATTGCATGATTCCTTATTTAGTTTTTTCTGGCTTGGCATTTCCGTCTTGGCTTGGTTTATTCCTGGTTCGGGTTGGTTGGTTCGGCTTGGCTTGGTTTTGATTGGGTTCATGATGAACCCAAGGTGAACCCCTACCTACCACCACCATTTGTATTTATTAGCCCTCTTCATTCTCTCTCTTCATTATTCATCTTCTTCTTCCTCAATTACTCCCTTCACCTACCAAAGAGAGAAGAGAGAGGTCTAGGCAAGTGCACCTTGCCACCACTTGAGAACCACTTTTTATTTGTCCATTAGCTAGATTAGGCCATGGTGATCAACATTAGAACTTGATATTTTGTGATTTGGAGTCTCCATTGTTCTAGATCTAAGTTTCTTCTATTTTTGGTTTTGCATGGTTTTGATCTATTTAAGTTGTATTTTTATGGGTTTTGATGTTCTTATGTTGGAGAGAATTGAATTTCACCCAAGATAGAACTTTGCAAAGTCGGATTTGGACTTGTTTGGACCAAGTTATGGATTTTTGAAGCTTTGGGTTCAACCCATGGAGTTCTTGCTGTTTGGAGAAGACAGTGAGCAGTACACGAGCTTTTTAGCTTGTGCCACTGAGTTGCGCGCACTCTTTAGCGCAGTGCAGTCCCCATACGCTGCCTTTTGTGAGCGTATGACTCGCATACGCTCGCTTGCTTGACAAGGAGTCGTATGGACCCCATACGCTGCCTTTTGGAGGCGTATGACTCGCATACGCTCGCTTGCTTGACAAGGAGTCGTATGGACCCCATACGCTTCCTTTTGGAGGCGTATGACTCGCATACGCTCGCTTGCTTGACAAGGAGTCGTATGGACCCCATACGCTGCCTTTTGGGAGCGTGTGACCTGAGCGTGTGACCTGAGTGTATGACTTTGGCACTGAGCGTATGGCCTTTGGCAGACTTGGTCTTATGTCAGCGTGTTAGTTTGGTTTTATTTTCCTTAAGTTTGGCTCTTCTATAGCCCTGTATAGTGATATTTTATTAGATATTTAACGTCCATTTTATATCCTTACGCCTTTTGTCCTGAACTTGGTAATCACGAATTTACTTGTTATGGTTGGAAAGGATAACTGAGCCTGACACGATAGTGACCCGTAGTGGTGCACTCCTGACATGAGTAACCTGACATGACTTGATAGTGGCCCGTCGTGGCGCACTCCTGACTAGTACACTTGGTATGATAACCTGACATGATTATCTCGAATAGCTGTTGCGACGGCTACTTGACACGACATGACCTCACTACAAGAAAAAGCATTTTTAATGGCAACGCCTTACGGCAACATAAATTATTGCCATATAATATAGTCATAATATGGCAAAATTAATATTGCCGTAATACACATGCTCGTTTATGGCAACAAGGCATAATGCCATATTTGATTGGATCGTTTATGGCAACAATAACACATGCCATATTTAATTATACTATATTGTGGCAAGTTGAATTGTTGCCATAATATATTACGATTAACTATGGCAGTATATTACATTGCCATAAAATAAATATTTTATGGCAATAAAGGTTGCCACAAAATTAATGATGTATTTCTTCTTTAAGATCAAATTAAATATGGCAATATTTATTTGTTTATATATGGAAACTTACATATAGTGTTTTAATCGAAATAAATTTTTATTTTTGGTGTACGCACAGGCGCGCGGGAAACCCCTCCTTATTTCCCCCTCCTTATTTATTTTGCAAAACCCCAATTTCTATTCTCTCTCAACATAGATCTTTCTTCTACTTCTTCAACCTTTCTTCAACCTAAGGTGTCTCTTCCCCTCCTTCAACCGGTTATTTCTTTATTATTATTTTTCTATTTTTTCCTTTGATTTGTGGTTTTTTAGGGGCGAGAAGATTTTAGATTTGAAAGAGCGCATCCAGCATAAGCCCTCTGCCGCCACCGACTTCGAGTGATCGGCGACCAAAAGGTACGTCCAAGAGAGATCGAACAATGTTTTGTTAATTTTCTATTTTTTTCAATTGTTGATGTGTTTTGTGTTCCGATGATGGATAAGAAGAAATTTAGGGTTAACAAATTTGTTTGATTAAATGTGTCTGTGCTTGGATTTCTTTCTTGCTCAAGTTTGTGTTTATTTCTTGGTCACACTTCTTTCTAGACATCCATATGATTTTGTATTATTTTAAATCTTCTACTCTATACTAGGGTACTAATGATTTTGTATTGTTTTAACTGTACACAAATCTTACAATGCACAGGAATAGGAAGATCGACCAAAGTATGTCAGAAAGTCAATAGAAGTTAACAATTCATCTGAATCTTTTCATATGAAATTAATAGCTCTACATAGTCATTAGTGAAACGTTAACTATAATCTAAAGACTGCACCTCAATAGATACTCGATAGATATCTTAGCAGTTGGAGATATATGGAAATATGTCAATTTCTATATTATTGTTTTCCCAATGTATGAACAAGATAGATTGCCAGAATTTCTTGTAAAACTAGTTTTCTTATATGAAACATGGGTGTATTAATAGAGAAAACACTCAAGATTATCAATGATACATGTAACAATAATTAAATAATGAAAAAAAATCTATAGAGGGTTGAAATATATTTCTGGTTACCATAAAATAATTATTGATTTTGATTCTCAAAAACTTTATTCAGACATTGGACCCAAAATTTCGTGATGAAGGATTTGTTGTTGTTGTCAACTACTATTTGAGCTAAGAAATTCAAGACATTGACAAGGAGCAAGGTTTTTGGATATTGCTTTCTGTCCATGCTTTCGATTTTTTATTTGGTCACACTTCTTTCTAGACATCCATATGTAAAAATTTCTCCCTCGATTTTTTCACCTATTTTTGTTAAATTCTTCATATATTGTTGTATCTCTTAGGCCGTAAGACTGGCATGGCCACATTTTGGTGCCCTGTCCAATTTTTTTTTTCTTCTCGGTCTCATTTCATACCTTAAGGGACCTAACCTCATTCATAAAAGTTGAAGGAAAAAGGGCATCACCCCTATCAGTACAGAGTGGGGGGGGGGGGGGAGGGGATGTTATTCACTATTTTATGTCTTTTTCTTATCCCTGTACATAATAAGTGGTGGGAGCATTAGTACATAATAAGTGTTGGGAGCAATATTTTGTGAATATTTTGTTGTTTATAAACTAATTTCATTGTTTATCCATACCAGGTTATACAAAGATTGTCGAGCTATCAATTGGCGCGCCACAAGTTTCATTGGAATCTTTTTAGACATGTTAATATGGAGGTAGCAAGGAGGCAACAACTTTAATTTTAAGTTGGGAGTGTCAAGTGCCTATTTGAATTTTGAACCTCATATAGGAATTGTGTTGTCAAGTGCCTATTTAAATTTTGAACCTCATATAGGAATTGTGTTTCAGAACGTTGAATATGATAAATGTGGATTCTTCATTCTTGTTGAAGTTGGTTTTATGTAATTTGAATGATGTGGTAATGAAAAAACCAATTAATTTAGAGTGAATTTTAATCTGAAGTTTACAAATTAGATTCTTATTTTCATTCAATTTTTGGTTCATGATCTATTTAAATTTTGGCAATTGAAATTTAGGTGATATTTCAAATATGTGGCATCTATTAATTGTCACATTTTGTCAATTAGGGCAATAAATAGTCAAAAATAATTTGTCAAATGCGGCAATAGGGCAGACGCCTCATGTTCTCAAACATGGCAACAAAGAGGTGCCTTGCATACTCAATTGTGGCAACAAAGAATTGTCATATGGAATTACAATTACGACAATAATATAATGCCATATAAGGTTGCTAGTTTACGGTAACAAAATATTGCCATTAAAGCAAATAAAATATTCGGCAACATAATCTTGCCATTTATGGATTTATAATGTACGGCAATAATATATTGCCATATATTGTTCGAAATTACGGCAACTAAACATTGCCATTAATAATAATTTTCAGAGGCAACAAAAAGATTTCTTATAAGGCAACATTTAATTGCCGTTAATTAGTTACTTTATACGGCAATAACTTAAAGATGCCGTAAATAAGCAATACTGACACAACCTTTTACGGTGCAGTACGGCAACGTCAAATTGTTGCCGTATTTGTGTTTATGTGGCAATATTTGGTTTACTAACGGCATTTTAAGGTTGCCGTATAATGGGTTATTTCTAGTAGTGCCTGTATAATAACCTGGACACCGTGGGCGATTGTGCTTGTATAAATAAACCAGTCCTGTCTTGCATCATGTCTAGGACATGGACTCCTGAGTACCACGGTCAGGAGTACCTACTGAAATGGACTAAGGCTAACAACTAGAATAAATCCAGTAGTCATGAAGAGATTTCCCAGCTACAGGCAATCCCGTTATCTGGGCTCCCCACTTGGGATCTGTAGCCTGCCGTCGAGTAGGGCACATTTCCAGCACACTGTCATGTGTTGCACCCTCTAAGTCACCAAAGGGTACATACATTTCCTGGACGATGTACCCACTTGAATTCAATCCCTGATTGCGTCCGGATAGCCTGGATGGTCTGCAGGGCTTGTGGCTGTGGAATAATCTCACTGCATCTTGCTAGTAATTAGGCCTGTGATAACCCTAGTTAGTTAAGTATCAAGCCATAATTCTTGCTTGGCCGTGAAATGATTGGATAGAGTCTAACCAGTCTAGTCTTGTCCTGATTCTGTTCCAGATTACTACATGACCTGAATGCTTGTACTTATTTACAGATAAATGGTAAGAATTCCAAGTTCTGTTCAAACGAAGGGTTACAACCCCGATCCTTGTTTGGTTTACGGGTTATAACCTGGTTATCTGAATAGTCCCATGGTTATCTCATCGTATATCATCCTGTTATGCTTTTCTATATGTTCTGTCTTTTATTGATTCGTACAAGATTGTCTTTTATATTCACATGTCATGCTTTACTTAAATTACTGTCTCTTATTATGTAATTATATTTTGTGCTAATTGCTGGTTTTAGTTCTTAAGTGAAGCTTCCTTTGTGGCACTTGCTCTTTCTGGGGTCTGACCCAGCTGGTTTTGTATGGCCAGATACCAGAGCAGCTCCAGAGGATCTACCGATTTTTGAGCCCGATGGTGAACACCAGGCGTAACCAGGGCAACGAGTGGGTTTATTTTGCTCTC
Source organism: Iris pallida (assembly GCA_029216955.1). Classification (NCBI taxonomy): domain Eukaryota; kingdom Viridiplantae; phylum Streptophyta; class Magnoliopsida; order Asparagales; family Iridaceae; genus Iris; species Iris pallida. Next base: position 17,255,473 of record JANAVB010027598.1, read on the forward strand.
CCACTCTATTATAAGATTATTCTTTTGAGGCGTTTAGCCGTCGAGCAAGTGTTAGCTCGTGTACATTTTACTTACTGTCTGCCTACGGGCTGTAACATGATTGACAACCTAGGGTTGATCATGTATGACAAAAACTCTTGCTAGTCCTCACATTTTGTAACGACTAGCTTCATGATCAGCTGAATATGTAATGTTTGGGACGCCTTACTATTGTATATTTGGTGATCTTACATCTTGTAACATTTATCTGCTTACTTGTGATTGAGACACTAGGCTTGTTCTTGACCCTAGGAGACTGTTGGCTTGTAGATAAACCCTCATATATCTAGACAGCCGTGACCGTGTGGTGAGATAGTTCCCATTTTATTATACGTAGCTGGCTATGTCTGCCCCCGCTCTCCAGTATTCTGGTTCTGGGGCGTGACACTGCCGCATGCTGTTTCCTGGCGCATGCTGTTTTCTGGCGCATGTTGTTTCCTGGCGCATGCTATTTTCTGGCGCATGCTGTTTCTGGCGCATGCTGTTTCCTGGCGCATGCTGTTTTCTGGCGTATGCTATTTTTTGGCGCATAATGTTTCCTGGCGCATGTTGTTTCCTGACGCATGCTATTTTCTGGCGCATGCTGTTTTCTGGCGTATGCTGTGTTTCTGGCGCATGCTGTTTCCTGGCGCATGCTGTTTTCTGGCGCATGCTGTTTCCTGGCGCATGCTATTTTCTGGCGTATGTTGTTTCTGGCGCATGCTGTTTCCTGGCGCATGCTGTTTTCTGGCGCATGTTGTTTCCTGGCGCATGCTGTTTCTGGCGCGTGCTGTTTCCTGGCACATGCTGCATGAACTTCTATAATTTCTCGGGCCTTTTGACCAATTCTTGTCCCGAATTAACATTGATTGATATTGATTGTGACATTGACTAATAATTGATTATGCGTTCCTAGTTGGAACTAAGAGACTGGCTAATCGTCTTATTGAATTGAATGAATGAGACACGTTCATATTAATTATGAATTATTGCAATCGACTGGCAAATCTCGAATATTGGCATACAGGCACATGCAGACTTCAAATTATTTATTTATTTATTTATTTATCTATCTTACAAAAACAGCATGTGTACTTTATGGTCAAGGCATGATTACTCCGTGGTTAGTTTTGATTGTTGCATTATGCTATGTAAGACCTACAACCTAACCGCACTGGCATCGTTGTAGAGTTGTGCATATCGTACCCCGTACGAAAGTACTCATTTGAATGACCATGACCCACGGCATGGGACTTCACTCAACGTAGAGACTATTAAGTTAAATAAAATAATGATTGCATGGAGAGAATGGATTCCTGAGTTCTTACATGGCAGCCCTCTTGGGACTAGTGGTGCCCGACAGGCCGGTTGGTCCCCACAGATACTGTAAATCTGCCACACGGGCAGGGAGCGGTATCTGGTTATATTACTTATTGTATATTGTATATTGATGACGAGCGTCTCGCTGGGACTCGTCTAATTCATGATTGGCGCAATTGATTGACTGGGTAAACTAGCCTTGCTTGCACATAGTAAGAACTGAGGAATTCCTATTGCATTATTCCAGGATAACTTGGAACTCACAGTAGCAAGCCGTAGTAGTTGCATGGCCGTTTAAAATGATTTGTTTGTGTACTGTATCTACTCTGTTAACTAACTAAGATGATCAGAATATCAGGGCATGACGGGCTAACTTATGTCCTTGTTTGGTTGGGAGGTTGGTTCAAAGTGTCGTGATGTGATGTGAATCCCAGTAGTCAGCAGAGATCTATTTATTATGTTTCCTATTACTGGTTTTATTCCTCATATCGTGCTCTCTTGCGGTACTTGCTATTAGAGGTCTAACCTCTCTGGTTTTGTATAGCCAGATTTAGAGCCGGTTCCCGAGGACTCAGCTTACTTCCACCTCCAAGATGGTCAATACTAGAGGGATGATCGCAGGAGGACTCGAGTGGGTTCCTTACTTCCCCGCTCATTTTGTTACTTACTTTATACTTTGCCGTTTGGCACCGACATGTTAGTCGGATTGTCTTGTACTTACTTTTACATAATTGTAATTAAGTCAGACTACAGCTGATAACAATTGTGTATACCTTGCTTCGTCATCTGGCTATGTTTTGTAAAGCCAGATATCAAGAACATTTTGACTGAGCGTTTGGGATGCCTTACTGCTTTATCTTACATGTTCTCTATTTCTGTTTCGTGTTTGAATGATTGAGACAATAGATGTGAAGTGACCATAGTATGACTTTCATGTAGTATGCACCCCCTCGTCTATTTAGACAGCATTGATCGTATTATACGATATTCCTCTACCCATAATACGTAGCTGGCTGAGTCATTCCCCCGCTCTCCAGTATTCTGGTTCTGGGGCGTGACAAGGTTTTAGTGGTGGCCCATGCAGGTCTGATTTCAGACTTGTGGGGTATTTTAATAGGATGTCTCAATCATACATATTCCCCCTTGATCTTATGATTCGTTGATTCTCAACTCCAGTTTGACATTCCAGTATCTCTTGACTTCATTGATCTTTCCTGTCCGGTCGTTTGATTGTTCTCTTGTCCCTTTTCTTAGGGGCACTTCGTCCGCACCTGTCAGAGCTGGACAGCAACAACATGGGCAACATGGACAACCTGACCGGGTTGGTCAGCAACAAGGGCCAGTACTACCTCAAGAGACTATCCAGGAAGAAGTGATAGTGGAAGCAGCAGCTGGATCGCAGTATCCGGAGGTTCCACCACCACCAACAGTTCCATCTACCCCTGCGGTAATGGACACACCGGCTCTTCTGGAGATCATGAGAAGAATGATGGCTACCCAACAACATCAGATGTTAGCCCAGCAGCGTATGCATGCTCAGTTGCAGGCGCAGAACGTACTACTCAACCAAGGATTGTAGACGGCATTGGAAAGAGGGGCGAGGCCAGATTCAGGAGCATCAACCAGGTTTTGCAAGTTCAACCCCCGCCGTTTCGAGGGCACGGAGGATGCTATTTCAGCAGATGCATGGCTTAAGGATATTGAGGCTATTCTGACAGCCGCTAAGGTGCCGGCAGAAGAACGTGTGGATCAAGTGAAGTTATTACTTCAGGATCTCGTATGTGATTGATGGGAATCAGAAGAAGTAGGTATCAGACGTCCCGTTGCTTGGGACGATTTCACAGCAAGATTCAAGACGAAGTACTATGGAATTGTGGCGCAGTTTGAGCTACAACATAAGTTTATCAACCTCAAGCAGGCCGGCAAGACGGTAGATGCTTATGCAGCGGAGTTCTGCAGATTGAGTAGGTTTGCCCCAGAGATGGTAGCAACGGAGCGCCAGAGGGCGATGAGGTTCCAGCAAGGGTTTCATCTTGAGCTCTTACAATTGATAGAGGGGCACAATTACCAGACTTTCGATGAAGTGTTGACGGCAACTCGAAGGCATGAGATCACCATTCAGAGGATCACGGCAAGGACTGGGGGTCAGAAGAGATCCCACAGTCAGATGGAAGGAGGAGGGGGAGTAGCGCCCCGAACAACAGCACCATCCCCTGGCATTCGTATTCACGATGTGGCGATACGAGGGCCAGCACCACCACCCAGACAGCAGCAGCAACAACCGAGAAAGAACCAGCAACCCCCAGCGGGCTGCACTTATTGTGGAAAGATAGGGCACACTAGAGATGTGTGTCGGGCATTGAACAGACTGTGTTTGATATATGGAAATCCAGATCATCGGGTTACCATATGTCCCATGAATTCGAGGTCAGGAGGACCAGTGCAGCAGTTTTCTGCTCTGCTAGCACCAGGGGCAGGACAGTATCGAGGACCAGCAGTGGCAGTGAGACCATTGGCCCAGCGTCCGTTAATGCCACAGGCTCAGATGTTTCGGCAGCAGGTACCGCCGATGCAGCAACACCAGCATAGACCACCCCAGCATCATCAAGGAAGGGGCCAGCAGCAGCACCAGGCTAGGCCGCAGCATAGGAACCAGCAAGGAGGTCGAGGACAGGCATTCACTCTGTCCTTGGAGGAAGCATTAGCATCGGGAGATGTTGTGGCAGGTAACATTCTCGTCGTCTCATATCCCGCAGTAGCATTATTTGATTCGGGAGCATCACATTCATTTATATCTGCACAATTTACGACACGGCTAGGAATGGAATTCGAGGCATTACCAGGGAGGTTAAATATACTCACTGGTAATGGGCTCGTAGGAGTTAGTAGAGTTATTCTAGCATATAGCATTGTAGTTTGCGGGCATTTCTTATCCGCCAGGTTGATAGAATTTTCTGTTGGAAATTTCGACGTTATCTTAGACATGGACTGGCTGAAAGACAGTCATGCGACAATAGATTGTCGTAGAGGGAGTGTATCTTTTGATATTCCAGGCATGAAGAGATTCACCTTAGTCAGATCAGAGGCAACTCAGCAAGAGCAGGGAGTAATAACGGCAATGGAAGAAGTTCAGGTTCCGAAGGTAGTTGAAGAGTTTCTAGACGTATTTCTCGAAGAACTTTCAGGTCTACCACCGGTTAGAGATATTGAGTTCAGTATAGAATTGGCACCTGGAACTAAACCGATATCAGATCGGGTTTACAGAATAGCGAATTCAGAACAGGCCAAGGTATATCAGCACATAGAGGAACTGAAGGAGAAGAAGTTCATCCGAGCTAGCATATCACCATGGGCAGCACCAGTGGTACTTGTAGGGAAGAAGGATGGATCATCCAGGTTGTGCATCGATTATATGAAGCTTAACGCGGCAACAGTGAAGAACAAGTACCCCCTACCAAGGATCGACGACTTATTTGATCAGTTGAGCAGGGCTAGAGTTTTCTCCAAGATAGATCTTCGTTCAGGGTACCATCAGGTGAGGGTTCGGAAGAAAGATATTCCCAAGACAGCATTCAGGTCGAAGTATGGGCATTATGAATTCTTGGTAATGCCGTTTGGTTTGACCAATGCTCCAGCAATATTCATGGATTTGATGAACCGCATCTTTATGCCGTACTTAGATCAGTTTGTCGTGGTGTTTCTCGACGACATTCTTGTATACTCTGCTAGTGAGAAGGAGTATGAAGACCACCTCAGGAAAGTGTTACAGGTTCTGAGGGAGAACCGGTTGTATGCCAAGCTCAGTAAGTGTGAGTTCTGGACGGACCATATTTTATTTTTGGGGGATATCGTATCAGGAGCTGGAGTAGCAGTGGATCGCAAGAAGGTAGAAGCAGTAGAGAGTTGGCCAGTACCCAAGACCGTAGCAGATGTGCGGAGTTTCTTGGGATTGGCAGGATATTACAGAAGGTTTATATCAGATTTTATAAGACTTTCAGCGCCCATGACCCGCTTGACACGAAAGGATGTGCCATTCGTTTGGTCGACCGAATGTCAGGCATCATTTGAGACCTTGAAGTAGAAGTTGATATCCGTGCCCATTTTTACATTGCCAGTTAGACCCGGAGGTTTTACTGTATATTGTGATACGTCAGGTAAAGGACTTGGATGTGTCCTCATGCAGCGCGGGAAGGTGATAGCATATGCATCTAGGCAGCTTCGGGACCACAAGAAGAATTACCCAACTCATGACTTGGAGTTGGCAGCAGTAGTGTTCGCTTTGAAGCTATGAAGGCATTACTTATATGGTGATCGAGTGGACATGTACACAGACCATAAAAGTCTGAAGTACATCTTTACTCAGAAGGAGCTGAACATGAGGCAGAGAAGATGGTTAGAACTGATTAAGGATTACGACGTTGAGCTTCAGTATCATCCAGGCAAGGCTAATGTGGTAGCAGACGCTCTCAGCAGAAGAGGCGGCGCATTTATGTTGACAACACAGAAGCATATTTTAAAAGACCTTCAGGAGATGGGCATAGAAGTTATACTTCCTAGTGATGTAGGAGTTCTGGCAAGTCTACAAGTTCAATCTGACTTGGTAGACAGGATCAAGACAGCTCAGGCGCAGGACCCAAGGATTCAGAAGCTTAGGGCAGAATGTGAGTCAGGACTCAGGAAGAAGATGCGAATCCATGAAGATGGTACTCTTAGGTTTGGATCGCGCCTATGTGTGCCTAGTGGAGATATCAGACAGAAAGTTATGGCAGAAGCTCACAGTTCTCAGTATTCTATACATCCTGGAGGGACCAAGATGTACCAAGATATCAAGCAACACTTCTGGTGGAACGGAAAGAAGAGGAAGATAGCTAGATTTGTTTTTCGTTGCTTGATATGTTAGCAAGTGAAGGCAGAACAGCAAAGGCCAGCTGGATTACTGCAACCGCTTTCTATCCCAGAATGGAAGTGGGAGCACATCACAATGGACTTTGTGATCGGTTTACCGAGGTCACCAAATGGTAAAGATGCCATTTGGGTGATAGTAGATCGGCTTACGAAGGTGACACACTTTCTTTCTTTCAGAGTAGGGCAATCTACAGAAAAGTTGGCAGAGTTGTATGTGCAACAGATAGTCAGGCAGCATAGAGTCCCTGTCAGTATTCTGTCAGACAGAGATACCCGTTTTACATCATATTTTTGGAAGAGCTTAAATCATAGCCTGGGTACCAAGTTAAGATTTAGCACGGCTTACCATCCCCAGACAGACGGGCAATCAGAAAGAACAATTCAGACTTTGGAAGATATGTTGCGAGCTTGCACCCTAGATTTTGGAGGATCTTGGGAGAGCCACCTGTACTTAGTCAAATTCTCATACAACAACAGTTATCAAGCCAGTATCCAGATGACACCATTTGAAGCACTATATGGTAAGAAGTGTAGGTCGCCACTGGCATGGGATGATATCGGGGAGAGGAAGATGTTAGGCCCGGAAATGATTGTCCAGACAGTTGAAGTGGTCAAAGGAATTAGAGTGCGACTTCGAGTTGCGCAGGATCGGCATCGTCATTGGGCGGACCAACATCGTAGGCCGCTAGAGTTTTCTGTTGGGGACCACGTGTTCTTGCGGATCTCACCTACCTGTGGGGTCATTAGATTTGGCATTCGTGGAAAGTTGAGTCCGCGATACGTAGGACCATTCGTTATCCTTGATAGGGTAGGCGATGTTACTTATCGTTTATCACTTCCACCTTCGTTTTGAGAGGTACATGACGTATTTCATGTATCTCAGCTACGAAGGTATGTATCGGACCCCAACCATATCCTTGATCATTCTGAGTTGGTTGTTGGTACCAACTTGTCTTACGAGGAGCAGCCGGTGTCCATTTTGGACCGAAGAGAGAAGATACTCAAGAACCGAACAATTAGCCTTGTCCGGGTTGCTTGGGGTCATCACTCTTTAGGAGAGTCAACATGGGAACGTGAGGATGATATCCGATCACGGTATCCGCACATGTTTGACTCACAAGGTATATCTCTTTCTGTATACCTTGATTGTCTTAACTCCTCATGCTTGTCACCTTATGAGTAGAATTGCTTGGTGTCGTCAATAGTTAAACATAGATATGTTACTTGCTATTGGCATTGTAGAATGATTGCTTACTCAAATTGCTTATACTTAGATTAGTTTAGCCCCGATGTTCCTATCATGCTTGGATTTGAAATTCCGAGGACAAAATTTTTCTAAGGAGGGTAGAGATGTCACTTCCCGTTCCCGGAATACGTATTCTAAATACAAGTACTGCTGGAATGTATTTATTTAATATTTATCATGTATTGTTCTGTATTTAAATTCTTTTAATTTCACGTTAATTATTTTTTTGTATTTTACTTTCTGTATTTTACCTTCTGCTTTGCTTATTGGGTTCGGCCCGAGTTGGTTTAATTTTCGGCCTTGATGGTTCAACATGAACCCAAAATCCTACCTACCACCACCCCTTCCATTTAAAGCCCACCCCTTTTCTCTCTCTTCATTACTTCTTCTCATTTCTCTTCTTCTTCCTCATAACTCCACCACCAACCTAGGAGGTCTAGGCAAGTGCCAACTTGCTTCTTGATAGATTTCTATTTTTGTTGTTCAATCGTCTTCCTCTCAAGATTCTTAGATACTTTAGTACTTAGTATTTTCGATTTCTATGGCTCATTTCATGTAGATCTAAGTTTAATATATTTTTGGAATCCTTAGGTTTTGATCTAGTAACTTTGTTATTTTTTAAGTTTTGATGGTTCCATGTTGTAGGAAATTTGATTCTACCCAATTTTGACTATTGGAAGTCCTGATTTCGACTTATTTTGAGTTATTTATGGTCTTTTTGGTTCATGAGTTTTCATGGCCATTAGAGGCTGATTGGAGAAGATGAGCAGTACATGCTGTTTTCTGGCGCATGCTGTTTCCTGGCGCATGCTATTTCCTGGCGCATGTTGTTTTCTGGCGCATGTTGTTTTCTGGCGTATGCTGTTTTTGGCGTATGCTGTTTCCTGGCGCATGCTGTTTTCTGGTGCATGCTGTTTTCTGGCGCATGCTGTTTTCTGGCACGTGCTATTTTCTGGCGCATGCTGTGTTTCTGGCGCATGCTATTTTCTGGCGCATGCTGTTTTCTGGCGCATGCTGTTTCCTGGCGCATGCTGTTTCTGGCGCATGCTGTTTCTGGCGCATGCTGTTTCTGGCGCATGCTGTTTCCTGGCACATACTGCATGAACTTCTATAATTTCTCGGGCCTTTTGACCAATTCTTGTCCTGAATTAACATTGATTGATATTGATTGTGACATTGACTAATAATTGATCATGCGTTCCTAGTTGGAACTAAGAGACTGGCTAGTCGTCTTATTGAATTGAATGAATGATACACGTTCATATTAATTATGAATTATTGCAATCGACTGACAAATCTCGAATATTGGCATACAGACACATGCAGGCTTCAAATTATTTATTTATTTATTTATTTATTTATCTATCTTATAAAAACAGCATGTGTACTTTATGGTCAAGGCATGATTACTCCGTGGTTAGTTTTGATTGTTGCATTACGCTATGTAAGACCTACAACCTAACCGCACTGGCATCGTTGTAGAGTTGTGCATATCGTACCCCGTACGAAAGTACTCATTTGAATGACCATGACCCACGGCATGGGACTTCACTCAACGTAGAGACTATTAAGTTAAATAAAATAATGATTGCATGGAGAGAATGGATTCCCGAGTTCTTACATGACAGCCCTCTTGGGACTAGTGGTGCCCGACAGGCCGGTTGGTCCCCACAGATACTGTAAATCTGCCACACAGGCAGGGAACGGTATCTGGTTATATTACTTATTGTATAATGTATATTGATGACGGGCGTCCCGCTGGGACTCGTCTAATTCATGATTGGCGCAATTGATTGACTGGATAAACTAGCCTTGCTTACACATAGTAAGAACTGAGGAATTCCTATTGCATTATTCCAAGATAACTTGGAACTCACAGTAGCAAGCCGTAGTAGTTGCATGGCCGTTTAAAATAATTTGTTTGTGTACTATATCTACTCTGTTAACTAACTAAGATGATCAGAATATCAGGGCATGACGGGCCAACTTCTGTCCTTGTTTGGTTGGGAGGTTGGTTCGAAGTGTCGTAATGTGATGTGAATCCCAGTAGTCAGCAGAGATCTATTTATTATGTTTTCTATTACTGGTTTTATTCCTCATATCGTGCTCCCTTGCGGTACTTGCTATTAGAGGTCTAACCTCTCTGGTTTTGCATGGCCAGATTTAGAGCCGGTTTCCGAGGACTCAGCTTACTTCCACCTCCAAGATGGTCAATACTAGAGGGATGATCGCAGGAGGACTTGAGTGGGTTCCTTACTTCCCCGCTCGTTTTGTTACTTACTTTATACTTTGCCGTTTGGCACTGACATGTTAATCGGATTGTCTTGTACTTACTTTTACATAATTATAATTAAGTCAGACTGCAGCTGATAACAATTGTGTATACCTTGCTTCGTCATCTGGCTATGTTTTGTAAAGCCAGATATCAAGAACATTTTGACTGAGCGTTTGGGATGCCTTACTGCTTTATCTTACATGTTCTCTATTTCTGTTTCGTGTTTGAATGATTGAGACAATAGATGTGAAGTGACCATAGTATGACTTTCATGTAGTATGCACCCCCTCGTCTTATTAGACAGCATTGATCGTATTATACGGTATTTCTCTACCCGTAATACGTAGCTGGCTGAGTCATTCCCCCGCTCTCCAGTATTCTGGTTCTGGGACGTGACACAGAGGTTCGATGGTGATTGCCAGAGGAAGCAAGAAGTCCAGTCTCTACTATATGGAGGGGAGCGCACAGGGGGCACAGGAGGTGAACGCAGTCAGTGATGCGTCTACCGAGTTGTGGCACAGACGGCTCGTCCATATCAGCGAGAAGGGGATGAGCTACTTGGTGAACAGGAAGGTGATTCCAGGGCTCAAGTCTACAAAGTTGGAGAAGTGCACGCACTGCTTAGCTGGGAAGAAAAATAGGGTGTCTTTCCAAAGTCACCCAAGTTTAAGGAAGCCGGCGTTGCTCGAGTTGATTCACTCGGATGTCTGCGGTCCTATGAAGGTAAAATCTATTGGTGGTGCTTCTTACTTTGTAACTTTTATTGATGACTGTTCCAGGAAGGTTTGGGTCTATGCCTTAAAGACCAAGGATCAGGTGCTGCCTACTTTCAAAGAGTTTCAGGCCTCTGTTGAAAGAGAGACGGACAAGAAGTTATTGTGTGTTCGGTCCGACAACGGCGGCGAATATATTGGTACCTTTGATGCTTATTGTAGAGAACAGGGGATACGACACCAGAAGACTCCACCCAAGACACCTCAGCTCAATGGTGTAGCGGAGCGCATGAACAGGACACTGATGGAGAGGGTGCGGTGTTTACTGTCAGAAGCAAACTTGTCGGGCAGTTATTGGTGTGAGGCACTTCTCATAGCTGCTTATGTTATTAATTTATCTCCTAGTGCTCCTTTGCAGGATGATGTGCCTGACAAAGTATGGTACGGCAAAGAGCCGTCATACAATCACCTGCGAGTGTTTGGCTGTAAGGCCTTCGTGCATGTACCAAAGGACGAGAGGACCAAACTTGAGCCGAAGACGAGGCGATGCGTCTTTGTCGGCTACGGTCGGGATGAGTTTGGCTATATACTCTATGACCCGGTTGGAAAAAATCTCTACAGAAGCAGGGACGTGGTGTTCGTCGAGGATCAGACCATGACCAACACTCAGGATTCCGAGATGCCTTCTGAGGCTGAGGAATTACCTGAGTTAGAGTCATTTCGCTTCGAGCAGTTTCCAGAGGACATCGCAGAGGATCCCATTATGGGGGAGCCAGTACATGGAGTTGCTCCCAACCTTGATCATCAGCCTGCTGATGGTGGTCAGGGTGTCCCTCAGGAGGATGAGCATGCCGGGAAGGCAGTTCCTGAAGGGGAGGAGGCTGTTGGTATACAGCCAGCACCAGTGGCTCCACTGAGAAGGAGCGACAGAGATCGTCGACCATCTACGAGATACTCACCGGATGAGTATGTGCTATTGACTGACGGAGGAGAGCCCGAAAGCTTTGCAGAGGCTATGGAAGACGAACACACACAGGAGTGGATGGAGGTCATGCAGGAGGAGATGAGTTCCTTGCACACTAATTCTACTTATGAGCTGGTGCGGTTGCCAAAGGGCAAGAAGACTTTGAAGAATCGATGGGTGTTTAGAGTGAAGCAGACGGATGATGCTACTCGCCCTCGATACAAAGCGAGGCTGGTAGTCAAAGGCTATGGTCAGCGGAAAGGCATAGATTATGATGAGATCTTTTCGCCTGTCGTCAAGCATTCGTCTATTCGGGTGGTGCTAGCATTAGCAGCCAGTCTCGACTTGGAGGTCGAGCAGATGGACGTGAAGACGGCATTCCTCCACGGTGATCTTGAAGAGGAGTTGTACATGGAGCAGCCAGAGGGATTCTGTGAGAAGGGCAAGTCACATTTGGTCTGCCGGTTGAGGAAGAGCTTGTATGGACTGAAGCAGGCTCCGAGGCAGTGGTACCGGAAGTTCGAGTCGTTTATGGGGGAGCATGGCTTGCACGGACGACGTCGGACCATTACTGTCATGACCCGCACCCATTGTGAGGGTACAAGAGCGTAACAATGCCCAGTCTACGCCGTAGTGTCGGCGGTAGAACGCTGTTCTAGGTCATGAACTATAACTAACATAATAGAATACTCTCCAAAAGGAGGCCAACACAGAGGTATAACTCAATCACAATCTATAGATAGAAAATGGCATGATGAAATAGATAAGGAAATCCTCAACTGAGGTACAACAGAAAAGAAATACAAGTCTTATCATCTCTAAAAATATACAACTCTGAAACAAGAACAACAACTAAACATAAAATAGAAAACAGTCTAAGCTATCTATACTAAGCAAGGTATCGTCCTCAGCAGCTGCCTGAACCTCCCCAGGGGTCCAGGTCGCGAGTGTCATCTAGGCAAGCTCCAAGTAAGGGGTGCAGGATTCCTCATCATCCTCTGTAAAATTTTCAACAGGTCCAGTCAGGACGGGAGCGAGCACAATACATCTCAACAGTTCATAGCAGGTTAGAAAATATAATCATGCAGTAAAGTAAGATATAGATACTGAAGAAATATAGTATGTAAACAGGGAGAGAGAACTGTAATAGAAATATCTACTATAAGTAAATAGCTACCAGTGACTAGTAATTTAGAGTACAAAGTCGACATGTGAACGGCTTAATTGTACATTGCTATACTAAAGAGGCGTACATGGCTATTCTACTTTGGAAATTGTTCACATGGCTATTTATACTCCCCCGTACCCCCAACTAATACACAAGGATCCAAACAGATTATGTTATGATTCTATGTAACAGCCCCCGAAGGGTAGTAGACCCTGAAGGTGATAGACCCCGAAGGTAATAGACCCCGAAGGTGATAGACCCCGAAGGTAATAGACCCCGAAGGTGATAGACCCTGAAGGTAATAGACCCCGAAGGTGATACATAGTAGTCCCAAAAATGGGGATTCTGATAGACCCAATAAATGGGATAAGGATTCAAAGAAGACTCTGTGATCATATGAGTATATGTCACAAGTGATCAAAGAACCAAGGAAGCATATGATACGCTATGTAAGTGAAACGCACAGAACATAGAGTACCCGATGCTCCCTGAAGGGATAACATCTCAAGAAGGGATCCATATAGTACTAATCCGTGTGACCAACGTGACAGTATCAAGTAAAGTAATTTAATGCAGGAAATAATTCTAAGCAGGATATGAAATGATCAGAGAATGTACTCGCCTCGTATCTGAATGTCTGAAATAAATGTACTGTCCGAGATGAGGTACCTGACTCCTAGTTAGAGCAACACAAGTCAAGATGTACACAGAAAATGATAAATATAATCTACAATGCATCTGCATGCTGTCTAGGTCAAACTAGACTAAAGTTAACACTTGGTCAACTCCAGTCAACTAGACTAGTCAAACTAGGTCAACTAGGTCAAGTCCTAGCCCAACAAGTCTAATAAGTCTCACTAGGCCTAACCAAGTCTAGTCTAGCAATCACACACCAATCACAAGGCTATACAAGTCTAACTAGACACTTACTATGCATACAGACACACCCATAGGCCATGAGCCCTAGGCTATAGGCTATATCTTGCCTATAAACCAACTCACAATCACATATACACATAACAATATATATATATATATCCAATATATATTGTACACACATTAATAATAGGCTACCTATATGTACATCACACATATGTATATATATATACATGTACATATGTATATACGCATATATATATAGAGAATGGGAAAGTGGAAAGGTGATGGTGTACATGTATTTGTGTTCATGTGTGTGTGTGTGAAGTGACATGAGAGTGTCACATGAGAGTGTGTGTTATCATGGAATGAGTGTTAGGCAAATGTGTCAAGGGGGTGTTAGTGAATGAGGGTGTGAGGGTTATTTGTGAGAGGAAGACATGAATGAAGAGTGGGTTACATGTGTAGGAAAATAGTGAAGTACAATTCCTGGAAAATTAGTGAGCTAATCATGTGAGATTTTGTGTAAACCTGTGGACAGTGTCATCTGTGTGCAGTGGTATGGGAAAACATGGCAATACCAAAACAGTGTGGTGTTTTAACCTGGAAACAGTGAATGGTATCATATGTACAGTGTCAATGGAAGAATCAGTATAATATTAATTCCTGGAACTGTGAGGCAACATGTGAGATTGTGTGAGTGTGAAATCCTAAAAATAGTAGAGTAGTAATAGGAATCACGTGACAGGTTAATAAGGAATGAAATGACAGTTGTAGCAAGGTGAATAGGAATCAATCACAGGTATTCAAAACAAGGAAATCAACTCTCAGCTAATGGAGATTGACAGTAAGCATATCTATCAGCCCACACCAATTTGAATTCTCTTAACAAAACAAAACCAATGCAATGCATAGAGAATAATCATTCAATATTCAGTTTAAGGAATCATGTGACTAGTTCAATAGGGATACAAACTCAGGTATTAAGAAGGAATGGAAATCAATGTCAGGTTTTTATAAGAACTATTGACAGTTTCTTATGAAAACAGTGAGCTAATACATGGTGTAAACCTGTGTGTGTACAGTGAGTGTTAGGCATGACAGTTAACATCGAGAACAATTTGCAGTTCTTAATATACCATTTGACAGTAAATAGGAAATGAAATCAATTTGACATTTCAATAGGATTAAGGAAAGGAAATCAACTCAGGTTTTAAGAGATGGAAACAATTCTCAGGAATTGAGAATTCCTGGAGCCTAATGACAGTTAACATAGGTTATGGCCTGTTTCTCAGGTTTTTCAAAAAAAAACAACTTGACAGTTCAAAAAGAAATTCAAAACCAATTCGAATCCTATCCCCAAGTTAACACCAATCATTCAACTCAACATCTCAACACAGGGATCGAATCATCATTTAACATATTCAAATCTTTGAGAATATCAAGTCTAAACATTAATTAAAACTGGTACAATTACAGTGTATATTCCAACTTAAATTTGAATCCTTAACTAATTGGAACCCCAAATGGCCCAAGGCAAATTCGAAACTAAATTTTCAGTTTTCAGGTTGTGTATAGCAGTTAGGAATAGTGAGTATCACAAGGAAATCATATTGACAGTTTATAACTAGAACCAAATGACAGTTCAATAAATAATTTCAAAACAATTCACATAAATGAATCTAAAACTCAGTGATTGTAATAAACAAATCCCAGTTTAAAATCTACATCATGCATAGCCTAACCTGTTCTCAGGAATAACATATCACACCAACCAAATCTCAGATTTCTAAAATTACAGAACCATCTCAGGCTTTTGCAATGACTTGATAATCATTTCAGAACTAAATCAAGAATTTCAAATCTCAGTTATATATAACAACTCATGCTTGCTTTCCCTGTTTTGGATTGAACCCACATATGTAAATCTGATCATAATTCAAAATCTACATTTAAACTTCAAAATTAACAATTTAAATGTCATTTAAATTCTGAAAATGAAGAACTTAACATGGTATCAATGAACATTTCGAAAAAACCCAAATTCGAATATCAAAACATGATAAAAACCCAAAGCAAATATTGGTAAACATTGTGTCATGCATACACGTGTTAAACATAGTGTGTGTGTCCAAACAAGGGGACACAAACGTGTCCAAAACCAAAACAAACATGTGGTGTGCATACAGTGTACATGACCCTCGTGCAGGGGTTTCGAGTCGTCGTGGACACAGCACACGACACGTGTGACCACGTGGTCATGTCCACGTGTAGCCCACGTGTCAGGCTACACGTTAGACACCCTGTGAGGTGTCCATGTGGTGTCTACAGCAGACACAAGACCGCGAGTTGCGCGTGTCTCTGCGTGCTCAGCTGCCCGCGCGCGACAGCGTGCGGCCAGTGCGGCCCCGATTTCTCAGTGCACAGCCCACGAGAAGCTGCCAAACTTTGGGAGCTTGGTGGCAGACATTGCCCCAAGTTTGTTCCGAAATTTGAGGACACGACGTGTCCTGTGTCCAGAGAAATGGACCCCGTGATGCAGGACACGGCCTACGGGCCCGTGCTACGTGTCCACACGAAATATACGACACACAAGGACACAAAACACCAAACATCCTTCACAAACATTCATACACACACCTAGATCTACAAACCTATGCAATTAGTTTTACAAAAATCGAAAATCGAATCCTTAGTGGCATTTCTACAAACACCTAGGTTTCCTATTGGATACGTGTCCGATACGGACACGAAATGGACACAAAACTTAGCAATACCTATACCAGTAGTTAGGATATTCCTAGGGCTTCCTATTCATGCAATTAAATCTCTATTTTATGGAGAGGATTAGGAATTACCTAGGTGTGTGAAAAAGCCCAAAAAGCTTCAAAGAGGGGTGTTTCTCTTGCCACCCAAGCTCCTCCAAATTGCTCCTCCACTGAAATTTCTCACCATAGTCAGGAAATACACAGAGATTAGGATCTATTACAAGAAATTAGAAGGAAAAAGGAGTTGAAATGGAGAAGTTATGGATTGGGGAAGAAAGGGTTTTACCTCTATTTCCAAACTTTGCTATTTCCTAAAGGAGGCTAGCCCTAAGTGGTAGAGACATTAAATAGGAGTGGGGATGATGGGCTTTAAGTCTCAAGTCATTAATCATGACTTATGATGTCATAAGCCATATTAGTCAAATCAACTCCAACTTTCTCCAAACAAGTTCCAATGGCTTAACCCTCACTAAATTAGGTCAAACCAAGTTTACTTAACCTAACTAAGTGGTCTTAACCTAGGTTAGTCACTAGGTTAGCCTTCTAGTCAACACTAGTCAACCCTCAATTAAACAATTCCAAAATAAATTCTAAAAATTCCCATAAATTCAAATAAATTATAATAAATCCAAATAATCCTAAAATGTCAAAAATATCCTAATCACATGGCTAGGCTCTAGGGTAGGCAGTCTCTACTGTTCACTAGCACAACACCAAATCATAAGTCATGATTTAAATAGTTTTAAAAAAATTATTAAAAATCACCAAAAATTATATTAAAATTTTAAATACCATAATTAAATAAATTAAATACAAAATTTCAAAATTATCCTCATCTGGAAAACTGGGTGTTACAATTACGTATTTGTGAGGTACTTTGCCGAGGATGATTTCATTATTTTATTGCTCTATGTAGATGATATGCTATTAGTGGGTCGGAATGCCACTTGGATAGCGGAGTTGAAGCGCCAACTGGGCGCGGCCTTCTCTATGAAGGATTTAGGCGCAGCGAAGACTATTCTTGGGATAGAGATCAGCCGAAAGAGAGAGTCCAAGCTGCTTCATTTATCCCAAAAGAAGTACATTCACCGGGTACTTCAGCGTTTCGGTATGAACGAGTCGAAGAAAGTGAGTTACCCCCTTGCGGCTCACTTTAAGCTCACTGAGGAGCAGTGTCCATCTACCGAGGACGAAAATGAAGATATGGAGCGGGTTCCATATACCTCAGCTGTGGGAAGTCTTATGTATGCTATGTTGTGTACGAGGCCAGATATCGCTCATGCAGTTGGCACAGTTAGCAGGTACCTTTCAAATCCTAGGGTACATTGGAGTGCGGTCAAGTGGATTCTACAATACCTTCAGGGCACTGCCGATTGGAGACTTTCTTTTGGTGGTGACGAGCCGAAGCTGGTTGGGTATATTGACGCTGATATGGCTGGAGATGTAGACACGAGGCGATCGACTTCGGGCTATGTGATGATGTTTGCTGGAGGAGCGGTATCGTGGCAGTCGCGATTGCAGAAGTGTGTTGCCTTGTCGACGACAGAGGCATAGTACATTGCGGCGACGGAGGCTTGCAAGGAGTTGCTGTGGATGAAGAAGCTGCTGCAGGAAATAGGACTGAAGCAAGAGCAGTATACTTTGCTTTGCGACAGTCAAAGTGCTATTCACCTTGTGAAGAACCAGACATTTCATAGTCGGTCCAAGCACATCGAGACTCGGTATCATTGGATATGGGATGTGGTTGAGAAGAAGGATGCGGCGCTTGAGAAGGTTCATACTGATGACAATGGAGCGGACATGCTCACGAAGGTTCTTCCGAGGGAGAAGTTTGAGTACTGCAGGTAGATCGTCGGGATGACGACCTCCTTTACATAGTTGTGAAGGGGGAGATTTGTTGGAGTGGGTGGGGTTCCCACCTATGTGGAGAATACCCCGGAGATGGACGAGCGCCATCCGTGTGTCGGAGAAGCTTGGGGAGTGCATGAATTTTATTTTGGTACATATATGGTAAGGAAATATATGATTGGATTTCCATATTTACTTTGATTATATATTTATGATTGGACCCTTCATATAGTAGCTTTCCATATTATTGAATTTCCAATTATGGTAAGCTAATTATGATTGGATTTCCATTAAATATATGATTGATTTATATTGGAAGTTTCCATATATATTGGCCTTCCATGTATGGGTTACCAAGGGCTTATAAAAGGGTGATGCATGCTAGTTGTAAAATCATCTCAAAACAAAGAGTGCTTTACAATCTTTGAGAGAGAGAGAGAGGATTAAGGACTATTGCGAAGGAGAGATTGCTTCGAATAATTTTTCGACATCTCTTGTTCTTCGGCGTCCGCAATCAAAATTTTTTTTTCTTTCAAGTGAGTTGTGGTGATCCGTGTTGGATCGGGAGGAGCTTGTAGAGGGTGTATTCTCTTTATTCCATTAGTGGAGGTTCTTCAGGGTTGGACTCCGATCGTCTCGTGGTTTTTCCCGCAAGGATTTTCCACATCAAAAATCTTTGTGTCTGCGATTGTGTTTGGCGTTTTTGGTTTGTGTGCTTTTGCTCGGTTCTCTCGAAGGACTTTCTGGTTTAGGGGAACGGTTTCCGCGCTTCGTTCCCAACATAATCATGCTGCCAATAACAAGATATGGTGCAAATTGGACCGGGCTTTGGGAAATCCTCTTTGGTTTGATACTTTCCCAGAAGTCATGGTTGAAGTATTGCTTGCATCGTTGAGTGACCATTCCCCTTTGATGGTGAGCTTATCCCCCCTCCCGCTCCCGATACCTCGAGGCGGTTATGTCCAGCCTTGCCACCCCAGGCTTTGGGACTAGACAGTTTAGGTTGTGCCATGTGCTTAAGGCTATTAAATCGAGCCTGAAGACCTGGAATGCAAAAGGCCCATATCTATAGTCAAGAATGCTGAAGATGAGCTATAATTGGTCCAGTGTGCGGCCCAGAATGAGGGGGACGGGGATACTGCAGTGCTTGAGAAGAAGTTGCGGGAAGAGGTTAGCATACTGCGGATACACGAGGAGATCCAAATAAGACAACGAGCAAAGTGTCAATGGCTTAAAAATGGTGATCGATGCACTAAATTTTTCTATGGTGGCTTGATTGGCACGAGACAACACTGCAACCATATTGAGCGGCTGGTTGGTACAAATGGAGAGCATATCTCTGTTGAAAAAGACATCTCCAGGGAAGCAGTTTATTTCTTCAACTGCTTTATATAACACTGAAAACCCTGTTTCCGATTTTCCTTCCATTGTCTGCAAAAGGATCGTTACTCTGGCTGGAAATATGACTTTCGCCGAGAGATTGATGTTCAGGAGATCGAGCACTTTGTCAAACGTGCTGACCCGACCAAGTCTCCGGCCCCGGATGGATTCAACACTAAATTTTTTCATACTCACTGGGATGTACTTCGCCAACCTGTATGTGACACGGTCGATGAATTCTTTAGGTCGGGAAAGCTTATGAAGGAAGTCAACCACACTTTTCTGACTCTGATTCCGAAAAAGAAGGGGGCGACTGCGTTTGCGGACTATCGTCCTATTTCTTGTTGTAACTTCGTGTATAAGATCATCGCTAACATCATGTGTGCTAGAATGCAAGGTCTTATGGATGGTTTGATCTCTCAAAATCAATCGGCCTTCTTCCGTGGGAGGCTTATTTCTGAGAATTATCTTTTGGCTCACGAGCTTGTCCGTGACTTTAACAAACCTGGCGGCAATAAAGCGTGTGTGAAGTTGGATCTTAGAAAAGCCTACGACACAGTGAATCGGGAGTTTATTTGCCACATTTTGAGAGCTATGGGTTTTGATGACTGGTGGGTCAGTAGAATAGAGGAATGTATCTCGTCCCCATCCTTCTCGGTTCTGATCAAAGGTCAACCGCATTGATTTTTTTCGTGGCTACAGAGGACTTCGTCAGGGGATCCTTTGTCCCCTTATCTATTCACCATCGTCAGAGTATTTCACCTGTCTCATGGATCGCGCTATTCATTTGAGGAAGATTGTGCCTCTGTTTAGCAGGACGAAACTGGAGATCTCCTATTTGATATATGCTGATGACCTTTTGGTCTTCATTAAGCCTTCGGAACGCAGCAGGCAGCATCTCCTTCAGGTTCTTGCGGACTTTGGTAAGCTATCTGGTCTGGAGCTCAATAAGGTTAAGAGTCGCATCTTCTTCAGTTGGTTAACTTATGCACTACCAAAACTCAGTGCCAGCAGCTTCTGCAAATTGATCAAAGGGATTTACCAGTTAGATATTTGGGCCTCTCACTTGACGATGTCGTATGCTCGGGCCATGGAGTGCACTAATCTGATTGTTGCCATTCAGACGCGGTTGGAGGGATGGCAAGCACAAACGTTTTCCTTCGGAGGGTGTATCGAACTTGTTCGCACAGTTATTTCTGCCGTCTTGTTCTTTTGGATGCAATCGATCATCATCTCACTCATCAAAGACTTTGCAGAAAATTGAAAGATTATGTGCTAACTTCATATGGCAGGGGAGAATTCACACTATAGCTTGGAAGGACTTGTGCAGACCCAAACGTGAAGGGGGAGTCGGACTCCGTTCTCTGGAAACTGTTCGTGAGTGTATGATGTTGAGGATGGCTTGGAGATATTTAGAAGGTTCCTCCTTATGGGCTCCTTGGCTTAAAAGTAAGTATACTTTCAAAATGAATTTCTGGAAGCTTATTTCTGACAACAACTATTCTATTGTGTTCAAAGCCATCCTGAAATAAAGACAACGCCTAAAACCTTATCTGACGAGTAGGGCTGCAAATTAGCCAAGCCGTTCGCGAGCTGCTCGAAGCTCGGCTCGATAAAAGCTCGTTTGAGCTCGGTTCGTTTACTAAACAAGCTGAGCTCAAACTTCATTTTCGAGCTCGTTTAATAAACGAGCCAAGCTCAAGCTTAGAAGTACTCGGCTCGTTTGAGCTCGCGAGCTGGCTCGTTTATGAGCTTGCGAGCTGGCTCGTTTAGAAGCTCGTTTAAGAGTTCATTTAGGAGCTTGTTGGAAGCTCGTTTGTTCTTTATTGAATTCTAATTTTATATATATTTGTGCATTATATATTTATATGTCCTTAATAATTGATATTAAGAAAAAAAAATTAATTAAATTTTTATAAATAAATTGTTAATATTACAGGTACATGAATTCAAACCTAACTAAATTGAAATTGAGCTCATTAAGCTTGAAATCAAGCTTAAATGAGCTTGAAATAAAGTTGAGTGAGCTTGAAATCAAGCTTAACCAGCTTGATTTTGAGCTTATCGAGCTTGTTTATCAAGCTTGAATCAAGCTTGTTTATCAAGCCAAGCTCGAACTCAAACCAATCCAAGCTGAAGCTTAATATAAAAAGCTCGAGCCAAGCTCAAGCTCTAAAATAAAAAATTTATCAAGCTCGAGCTCGAGCTTGAGCTCGATTAATTCTAGTCAAGCCAAGCTCAAGCTTACAAAAGCTTGGCTCGGCTTGGCTCGTTTGCAGCCCTACTGACGAGGGTCCTATGTGATGGAAACTCTACTTTACTTTTGGAGGATCCGTGAATTAGTGTGAATGATATGATGGTGGCTTAGCATAGGGGTGAGCATTCGGTTTATTCGGTTCAAACCGAACCGAATAACCGAAAACCGAATTGGACCGAAAACCGAATAAGCAAAACCGAAACCGAACCGAATTGATCCATAACCGAATCAAACCGAACCGAATTAAATCGGTTCGGTTTTTGGTTTATTCAATTTTTCGGTTTATTTGCACTTTTTGTTAATATATATAATAACTAAATATATCTAAATTTATTTAGTATATACCTATAATATATACATATGTATATTCGGTATATACCTATATATATTAATACATGTGTGTGTATATATAGTATATACATATATATATAGTAACTAATTTTTCTTATTCGGTTTTCGGTTTTGGACCGAAACCGAAACCGAAACCGAAACCGAATAAGAAAATTTAGTATTTTCAAAACCGAAACCGAACCGAATTTTTTTAAAACCGAACCGAATCTCTTATTCGGTTCGGTTCGGTTCGATTCGGTTTTCGGTCCAAAACCGAATAATGCTCACCCCTAGCTTAGCGGGCTGCCCAAGCGGTTGGCAAGGAGAAGGTCTCGGCTATTATGTGGAACGGCCAGTGGCAACCGGTTGCTACTAGGCGATTTGGAGGAAGGCTAGAGAGATTTCTGGGATAGGTACCGATAGATATCTCCAAAGGACGTGACTTCTGGCGTTTATCTATAGGTGAAACTGGGCGTTTTGTATTCAAAGATATTCACGAGGAGTTCCGGGAAAATTTTCCAGAGCTCGACTGGTTTGAATTTATTTGGATGAAAGGATCTGCTATGAAAATGCAACTAACAATGTATAAAGCTTTGAAAGGCAGGCTACTCAACTTGGATAGGCTTCGTAGATTCGGAGTTAGCTGGTGCGTATAATGTTTGCCTTGAGGCACATGGGAAGTATATACGTGGTATATATAGAGTGGCAAGGCTTCGTTTACTGTGCTTTGTCTGGCATATTTGGAAGGATTGCAACAATTGTATCTTTGAGAATTTGAGTAACTCTACTCAGAGTATGCATTGAGCAAGACGTGGCTGGGCAATGCGGATAGGTGGCGTCCCCTCTGCTATGGTGGTCTGTTAAGGTGTTTGGAGTGGTCCTGTGTGGTTCGGGTCTGCCCCATTGGTGTTATATATTTCCTCGTGTGTTGTTTTTTCTGACCTGGTTATGGGTCTCCCCAATTTTCAAATAAAGTTTTAATCATTTCCCATATATATTGACCCCTAGTCGTATCTATATCGCTTGTCTTCTCTTCAAGTTGGACTTCCCTATATTTCTTTTAATTGAATCAAAAGAAATCTAGGTTTTTCTCCTATCCTTATTTGCTCTTATGCTTAAATTTCTCTGCAACACCTATTTGTGAAATTGTGCTAAAGAAACCTAAGAATTTTTTCTCCTCTTAAGTTGTATCTACGATTGTAACAATTCTAACACCGGAACTTTTGAAACTGGTATGAGTTTGATGTTGAACTGATATGATGGCTTGGATACTGATCATGCCTTGATGCATTGTTTTGTTCCAGAGAAATTTATGGTATGCCCGAAAGAAATTAAATTATGGATCGTGACTCTATTGGGAGTTGTTGTTAGTGCCGGGGCACAATTTTTCGATGAAAAACTGAGAATATGAAACAATTGTAAAAATAATGTTCCAACGCAATGTAGAAGCATGGAATTTCACAACCAGAAAGCCCATGCGCCAGACACTACATGCGCCAAGACTCACACAGAACACTTCACAGCAAAGTCAATAACCATGGACATCTGAAGAAGGACTTTTTATTTATATATTACATGTCTAGAAAAGGTTGTACAAAGGAGAATTTAAGTCTACAGCCAGCGGCCACCATGCGCCTCCAGTTAGGCACAGCAGTCATCATGCGCTGCCAGTCACCATGCGCTGTCAGTCAGGCGCAGCAGACATCATGCGCCTCCAACCAGGCGCATCCCACCATATCTTCAGCAGCTCAGTCATGTACATCCAGCTCAGTTGTGTGCATCCCTTCAGCAGCCCAGCTATGTGCATCCCTTCAGCCAAATTCTTCCAGCCAGGCTCACCTGGCCGAGCAGAGCCCAGTTACGTGCCGCTCTTCCAGCCAGGCTCACCTGATAAGTGCTTCGCCAAGCAAAGCATTTAACCCTCTGGCTGGAACCAAGGAAGAGAAGAGCACCGCAAATGCTGTGGCCAGGGGAGGCTTCGAAAGAGCCTCCAAAGCCGAAGGAAGACCGTGATCGAAACCGCGGCTAAAGGAGCAGCTTTCAACACGATCAAAGTGGGAAAACCCCACTTTGAAGGAAGAGAGAGCCTAGCACCGCCATTCCGATCTACGGCTCTTCCGGAATAACGGGGACAAGGCCCGAGCATCCCTATCTTTGGATGCAACAGGCACCTTCCGCTTGCCTCGGAAGCCCTCGACTCCGTCTTTTGGATGTAACAGTCACCTTCAAGAGCATCGAAGACAACACAGCGTCTCATCTTCACCCTCGGGAGCACTTCGTCAACAGAATGCACCCGCATGTTCAAGTTCATGTTGGAAGAACGTGAGGGAATGAGAAGCAAATCTTCTCTCCATGCCACTATTTATAGGCCGGGCAGATCAAACCCACGCGCCAAGTGGATGGCCCTCCGAATTCCGTGCAATAAATTTACATTAAATGGATGAACCGGACGCCTCGAATTCAGCCAAACGGCTATTTATGGCACTCGAAGAGCGAGACAGCCGCATCATTAAAAGACATGTCCGATGCGCCAGCCAGACAGCGCATCACACGGACGCGCCCTTCGGCATCAGGCGCATCACACAGACGCGCCCTGCAGTACTCGGCGCATTACAGAGGGTGCGCCCTCACACATCTCCATACCGAGTGGAACGCCAACCGACGCGCCCACTCAGCTGTCCATCGAACGTCACCAACATTAAATGCTGAACTGACAGAGATGGCAGCACGCCTCCCAAAGTTTGAACAGTTGACAGCTTTATTTAGAAAACGAAGCATCGGCAACGTCAGCATCATCATGACTTTATTTCCACGGCTACTACCACGTGGCCACTCCACCATCAGCATGCGCCTCTACGGCCATGCGTCCAAATCAGCATGCGCCTCAGACTGCTCTCTGATCACGAAAGACAGAAGGAAAGTCGCCTGCATGTGCCTCAAAAGCCATTCGCCCCAAATGGTTTGTAACTCCTAAAGATTATGAGCCGCAGCCTCCTCCTGCGCCCAATCCAAGGCGCAGCTCACCAGATCACTTCTCTCCACCAAATCCGAGATCTTCGAACCATGAGTCGATGACACGTGTTTTTTGACTCAACTCATCCAAGATTTCAGCAACGGAAAGATCTTCTCTCTGCTACGTGCCGGCTCACAACAACAGTATGAAGAGTTCTCCCCCTCGATCAGGGCACAGCATCCGTGTGCCTCCATCAGCAACCTCCACGTGGCGTCCCCACACCGGCGCATCCTGCATGCGCGCATGAGCAGCCAGTCTGCAAAACTATAAATAGAAGGATCATCTCCTTCACACACACACAGAGACTCAGAACACACGAGACTCAAAAAGAATCCACAACAGAGAATCACCGAGAGACAGTTCTAGACACTCAACGTCTTCCTCCTCTCAGCAAGCTCCAGTACCCAGAGCAATCAACACCTTCAGAGAACCGATAACCGTCGTCAGCCGGTCAACGGAGTCAACGCATTACCACTCGCTCCATTGGCACTAAGGACCCAGCTTAAACAAAAGTGTACTCCTAGGACTACATCTAAGTCCTATATTGTATAACTGTTCTGTTTGTATTAAGATTTCAATCAAAACAATTTTAATGGCAAACAAGCTGGCGACTCTGCTGGGGACTTCTTTCTCCTCTACTGAGAAGGTTGTGTCACAGGCCGACGACGTGAAGGTGGGCTCCTCCCACAAGACGCTGGTAGTGCGCCTCAATCAACAGGCGTACGAGGAGTTCATTTCTGAAGGAAGTGCGAGTCCTTCGAAGCGGCTGTCGAAGCCGAAGAAGACCCGCGCAGCCTGGGTGCGCAAAGTCGACGCCTTGGGCACCACCGTTGAAGGGGATGCGCCCGTCCAGCCTTCCCTTCCTGCTGACGTCCTCAGCAGTCAAGGTGCGCCCGCCGATGCAGCGCATCTCTCGGGGAAGCGTGCGGCTGACCACGTTCCCCAGCCATCTTCCTCTCAGGCGAGGAAGATACGTCGACGGAGCAGGGGCGCAGCCAATGCCCCGCGCATCACTTCTGATGCGCCACAAAGAGCCTCTGTCTTTGACAGACTCACTCGCTGTAATGGCAAGGAGAATTTGGATGCTGAGTACTATGCGCCCCAACGGGCTGGTACGAAGAAATCCAAGGCGGCACGGGCCATGCGCCACAAACGTGCTATGCCAGCAGCCGACCAGAGGCACGCGCTTACAATCACGCGCGCTGCCGATGGCAAGCTGTACAAGGTTGACTCAAGTGCTTCTGTACCGACAACGAGTCGATCTTCAAAGTCCTCATCTCGCTTAGGCGCATTCACTGCGTGCACAACCAAGCCGAGAGAGGCAAACTCAGTGGTCTTGAACTCCCGTGCCTCCTCTGGTTGTGCGTTTGAGGTCCGTTCAAGTCACTTTAAATGTTGTGGTTCCCCTACTACTGATCGTGATGCCTGCTTGATATTAGATCAGGGGGCGCAGCACTCACCCGACCACCCCGGCGCTTGGCCCTGCCATGCGCCTGAGAGGGGTGTGAGGGTAGCACTCTCCTCCAACGACTTGCGCAACGTGATCACTCACAAGCGCCGGTCAGGAGAGCTGACCAACAAGCAAGATGCGCCTCTTGCGGGGCACACTTGTACAGTGGTCACCATCAACTGCTGTTGCAAGACGGCAGTACCGCCAAAGCAGTCGGTCTTCCAACGGCTACAATCATCGACACCCCTCCGACATCGCCTTGGGACGAAGGTGTCAGCAGAAGAGGAGCTAAAGGTTGCTTCATGCAACGTGATCTCCAAGTCCTCATCTGTCCGGAAGACGACTGCCAATTCCTCGTCTTCATCCAAAAGCCAGCCGAGGAAAACCAAGGCAGCTGTCACGACCTCTGGAGTGTTCGAAGGCACTCGGTCGAGGAAGAAGTTCTTGGAGGAAGCTGGGGGTAGCCAGACCCTTGTCGAGCCTCCTTCCGAAGACGAAGATGTCCAAAGCACAGCTGCGGCGGATCTTCATCAAGGCGAAGATGGCCTCCCCGAAGCCCCTCAAAATGACGATGTCCTCCAGGACACCGCCGGGGGTAGTGCTGGAAACGAAGAGGCCCTTCAAGACAGAGATGAGGGCAGTCAGGCCCTTGCAGATGCGCCTGTCGAAGACGAACTCCAAAATATGGCTGGGGGTGGCCAAACACCAGGAGAAGTGACTCCCCCACATGAAAACGAGGCTGAGAGCGAAGCCTCAACTAATCCATCCACTTCCGGCCGTGTCATGACAGTATACATGACCGAAGGTGATCTTGAGACTGATGCGCCGCCACAGGACATTGTCCAGCGCATAGACTCGCTAGAGGGAGGACTCAAAACCCTCTCTGCCTCAATGCAAGCGCTGACTCAAGCAGTGTTTGAGATGTGGTCGGCCTTGATCAGGACACCTTCAAATGGTCCCGACCCAGGAGCCAATGGAGAGTCGAGTGTGCCCCTCCAACGGACACCCTCAGACACAGAAGCACCCCGGACGTCGGAGCCCTCAAACGCTCCACTCCAGGTGGTACCTCCTTCCCCGACTCCTAGCTCCACGGAGGACGTGGTCGAAATGATCAAAGATCTGCGGGAGCGCTTCGAGTCCAAGAACAGGCAGGAGGAGCGCCAGAAGATGGGCATTCCCCAGCCTTATCCCCTTGAGTGGAACAAGGTGGTTTATCCCCCAAAGTATAAACCACAAACACTCACGCCGTATGACGGGAAGGACTCTCCACGACGGTACCTGACGTACTTCCAGTCGTAGACAGGGCATCTTCCGAAGGAGGACGCGCTCCTCACCAGCATCTTTGTTGGGGCCCTGAAAGGGGTGGCGTATGACTGGTACTGCAGCCTCCCCGATAATTCCATATCGTCCTTCGACGACCTGACACGCCTCTTCCTCGACCGCTTCTACGACGGTGGGAAGGACATGACGATGGCGTCTCTCATTGAGATACGCCAGAAGGACAAAAAAACGGTTCGGGCATTCATCGAACGCTTCCGTCAGGCCTGCTTCAGGCTACCTCCAGGCATGCCAGAGCATGCGCTTCTCTCCGCTTGCAGTATGAACATGCTGCCTGCAGTAAAGCTCTGGCTTAACTCTACTCCCCCTTCCGACTGGAGCTCCCTAATCATCGAAGCTGAAGCTGCAGAGAAGAAGGCGGCCAATGCACGTCTTCTGGGTGTTAGCTTCCCCGCCTTTGACGATAAGGGAAAAAAGTCCGCAATCAACAACTCCGGACGAGAAACAAAAGGGAAACATGCATTGACTGTTAATGCCTCGAAGGGCGCATCTGCGCCTACTCAAAAGCCTCCACTGGCACCGAGACCCAAGGAGGTTTATTTGTTCAATGATGACGACACCCTGCAACTCTTTGAGATACTGAAGCAGGGTGACAAGATCAAGCTTCCGGACCCGAAGCGGCCCGATGAAGTCGGAAAAGTGGACAACCCGAGGTACTGTCACTACCATCGGTTTGTCGGACACCCGACTAAGGACTGCTACGTCCTCAAAAATTACATCCAGCGTATGATCAATGCGGATGTAATCTCCGTCGACTATGAAGAGAAGACGGTGTCAGCTAATGTGGTGTCACTTCAGTTCGGCACCTTGCCGCTGACTACCACACAAGATGGCGTCGTCCCCATCCCTAAGGCAACAATGGAGGTGGTGAACTTGCCACCCACCCGTGACAATGTGAGTGGACTTGTCCCACTCACCACATCTCGAGGAGAGGTCCTCTGGGTTCACCCCGACCTCGTCTCCGAGGTAACTCAACCGGAGGTACGCCCTACCTCCAAAGCAAAAGGCAGGAAGATCAAGTCTTGCCGTACGGTCTCTTCTTCAACGGAAGAGGCGCTTCCTGTGCAGACGCATGCACAACAGAACTCCCAGCCCGGTGAAGCTGCCGCCGAAGTGGTGCCTCCTGGCACCATCCCTGAGGAGGGTCCATCCAAGCCCTCAGCAGCCAATAAACAAAAGCAAGTGGAGGCCTGTTTCGACAGACCTCTGCGGAAAGAAAATGCTTCGGGGCTAGCCAAGCCCCACAATTTTGACATTCTGGCACAACTGGCCAGTACTCCTGCACGCTTGTCTTTGTTCGAGCTCCTGCGTCTCTCTAAGGACTCCCGAGAAGCTCTCTGCGAAGCTCTGAAGGATGCCGAATCCTTTCTCAGTCAAGTCAAGCAGCCTGAAGACCTCCCAACTACTTGTGCACACTGTCATTGTGCGGATGAAGTTATCCCAAACATAACCTTCACCCAACAAGATATGCTGCTCAAGCATCACCGACATAACCGACCGTTGTATTACACAGGGTACATCGGTTCGGTAAAGGTGAGCAGGATTCAGATCGATCCGGGGTCTTCCCTAAGCATCATTCCAAAGGCGCTGCTATCAAAGCTGGGGATCCCAATGTACCGGCTGGCGCCCTCCAATACGACCATCAGTGGCTTCAACGCTAGCAAGAGCGAGCCACTGGGCAAGATCCGGCTGAAATGTCACATCGGCAGCCTCAAAACTGAGGTGACTTGTTATGTGGTGGATGTCGAGGTCAACTACAACATCTTACTCGGACGACCATGGTTACATGAGTACATGGTGGTGCCCTCCATGCTCCACCAATGCATGAAATATGTATCCACCAACGGCGTCATCCGGACGGAGTTTGCAGATATCGATCCCTTCAAAGGGATTGAGGCCTACTTTACCGATTCCGACTTGTACAAGCCCATTGACGAGGAGGAAGCCAATGACGCTGATGATGAGGCAGAGACGGTAACGGAGCCGCACATGGAGCCCGAAATGACTCCCGACGCCCCCTTAAAAATCCGATTGAAGGGCAAGCCTCCCCAGAAGGCGCCTCCAATAAGCATCAAGCTATCAGGGAAAGCACCGACTCACGAAGCTCCCCTAAAGATACGCCTCAAGGGAAAGCCACCTCAAACAGCGGCTCCCCTGGTGGTAAAATTACAAGGGAAGGCGCCACTCATCGGAGGCGCAACCGAGGTATCTCTCAAGGTGCGTCTTAAAGGCAGGCCGCCGCAGTCATCCAAGGTGCCGGAGAGGGCTCACATAACCCTCTCAGACCCCAAAGTCAGAGCGGTGGAGGACTCTCCTGATCCGGTCCCAGTGCTTACAGATGAGGAGCTTGGCGAATATATCTCCGCTGATGTAGACGCACCCTCCTTCGACAATGTAATCCCACGGGATAAAATCTCGTACTTTATCAATAATAGAGTGTCTTTCAATTATTCTTGTCTTCCACACTGGAATGCCATGTATACATTAGACAACGCTCTACGGTCGTTGCAAACACAAGTAACGACCGTCTACCATAATCAAATAGTCCCGTCTCAAGGAGTCTTCATAGTCCCTCCACGGAGCCGAGACCAAGGCACCATCATCTCGGGCAAAATCGAGCGTCGGCGGGACCTCCCGTCAATCGAGCCCGAACCTGATACCGGCAGAGTACAAGTCTATCGGTACACAGATGCGGCTAAGCACATCATCCAAAAGATGGGCTACGACCTGAAAAGCAACAAAGGCTTAAACTACGGCAAGGGTCGGCATCTCCCTGTCCGGCTTTTGATGCCCAATGGAAAGCCACAGGATTACTATAATCGGACTCGACGGGGGTTAGGCTATGTCACGCCGCCATCAACTCCAGAGAGTTCAGACGCAGAAGACATAGAACATTCCCACTCGTCTGAAGCATCGACGTGGGATTCCGATACCAGTATCGGATCAGTCTTCAGGAAAGTGCTGTCAGCTAACATGACATCGGCGCAACCTCAGAAAGATGAAGGCGAAGTCCAACCGCCGGAACCCTTCGAAGAGGAACCCTGGGATCAGCGCCTAGGAGAACAATGGTAGTCTCGTTTTGAGTTACGAGAACCTCCCACCGAAGACGAAGTCGAGCAGATCGACCTCGGGGATGGGTCTTCTTCTAAACCCATCTTCATCAGCAAAAGCTTGGAAGGAGAAGACCGAGAATCTTTAGTCCAACTGGCTAAAGAGTATATTGACGTCTTCGCCTGGAGCTACGAAGACATGCCGGGTCTCGATCCACAGATCGCGATGCATAGGTTGAACATCTTACCAGATGCCAAACCTATCAAACAACAACAGCGACGCTTCCGCCCGGACATCATGAATGCCATCGATCAGGAGGTGGACAAGCTCTTGACCAGTGGCTTCATCCGTGAGGAACAACACCCGGACTGGGTAGCCAACGTCGTCCCTGTCACCAAGAAGAACGGGAAGATACGAGTCTGTATCGACTTCAGGGATCTCAACTCTGCTTGCCCGAAGGATGAATTCCCGCTCCCAATCACCGATGTAATGATCGACAACACATGTGGCTTTGAACGCATGTCCTTCATGGACGGGTATTCAGGCTACAATCAAATCAAGATGTTCCCCGATGACGTAAAACACACATCATTCAGGACTCCGAAAGGTGTTTTCTGCTACACAGTAATGCCCTTCGGCTTGAAGAATGCCGGTGCAACATACCAACGAGCGATGAGTACTATCTTCCGTCAACATCTTCGCAAGACAGTTGAGTGCTATGTTGATGACATCGCAGTCAAGAGCGACCTCAAAAGAGATCACCTACAGGACCTGAGGACGGTCTTTGATCTCATACGGGCACATCAACTCAAAATGAACCCCGCTAAATCCTTCCTGGGGGTTTCTAGCGGCAAATTTTTGGGCTTTGTCATCACGGCAAAAGGCATTCATGTCGATCCCGAGAAGACTAAAGCCATCCTCAACATGGACCCTCCGAAGAACCTTCGAGAACTTCGGGGCTTACAGGGACGTCTGGCATACATCCGGAGGTTCATAGCAAACCTCTCCGGTAAATGTCAACCCTTTACTCAGCTCATGAAGAAGGGAGTCTCTTACGTCTGGACAGAGGAGTGCCAAAAGGCTTTCGACGACATCAAGGCTTACTTGACAAGCCCGCCAGTCCTAGTGGCACCTGTCGCCGGCAAACCATTCCTCCTCTACGTCCGTGCCATGGATCATTCCCTCGACGCTTTACTGGCTCAAAACAGCGATGCAGGCTACGAGCAAGCAATCTACTACCTCAGTCGAACACTCATCGGGGCCGAACACCGGTACAACCCCGTTGAAAAGGAGTGCTTGGCTTTGGTGTTTGCCATTCAGAAGACTCGTCATTACGTCTCGGGCCAGACAATTCACGTCATCTCCCGAGTCAATCCACTCAGAGTTCTCATGACGAAGCCAGGGTCATTAAACTCCCGGCTGGCTACATGGGCGATCCTACTAACGCCATACAACATGGTGTTTGTCCCGCAGAAGGCAGTCAAGGGTCAGGCTCTGGCTGACTTTTTAGCTGCACACCCCATCCCAGAATCTTCAAAACTCTATGAAGACATCCCGGATGAAGTCCAAGAATCAAACGTCACTGAAGGAAGTCCCATTTGGCGGATGTTCTTCGATGGCGCTTCAAGAACGGGCCCCAACGGCCAAATCATCGCAGGAGTGGGGGTAGTCTTGGTCTCCTCCGATCAGCTGGTCATCCAGCGCGCATACTCTCTTTCGAAGCTGTACTCCAACAATGTTGTTGAGTACAATGCACTCGTCATGGGACTCCAGCTAGCACAACAGCTGGGGGTGGATCATCTGGAAGCCTACGGCGACTCGAAACTCGTCGTAAACCAAATTCGGGGGCAATACGAAGTTTGCCATGAAGATTTGATCCCTTACCATGAAGTTGCATTGAACATCATTTCAACCTTTACTGGGTTCTTCATCGAACATGTACCCCGTCTAGAAAACTTGGAGGCTGACGCTCTGGCCGGCCTCGCAGCCTCATTGGCCGCGCCCCTTGGGACTCAACACTATGTCACGGTAACTGGCCGAGACTTGATTTGTCCCAGAAACAACCTATGTTTGCAGATGGCTCACGCCGTGCCAACAAACACCGATGTTAATGTCCGAGACTGGAGATTCCCGTTCATCGACTTCGCCATCTACGGAATCCTTCCGGAAGACCCGAAGGAAGCCGTCTCAGTCAGGAGACGCTCTCTTCGATTCTACTACGATACAGCCACTAAAATGCTGTACCGACGCTCCTTCGACGGGCTTCTCCTTCGATGCCTGTCTAACGAAGAAGCGGCCGAAGCTCTTCGAGAAGCTTATGACGGAACTTGCGGAGCTTACCAACCAGGTCCTAAGTTGCAAGATCGACTGCGACGTATGGGCTACTACTGGCCAACCATGGTCGCCGACGCAGTGGAATATGCTAAGAAGTGCCATGCATGCCAACTTCATGCAGACTTCATACATACACCGTCTGAACCTCTACATCCTACAGTCGCCTCCTGGCCATTCGAAGCCTGGGGCATGGACATTGTAGGACCAATCACCCCTCCTTCATCAAGAGGACATCGTTTCATCCTGGCCATCACCGATTACTTCTCCAAATGGGCGAAAGCAGTCCCACTAGCGGAAGTAAAAAGCTCCAGGGTGGTCAGCTTTATCAAACACCATGTCATTTACTGTTTCGGAGTACCCAGGCGAATCATTCATGACAATGGTCCCCAGTTCATCAGCCACATTTTCAGCAGGTTCTGTGATAAAAATCACATTCAAAATGTGGCCTCAACCGCCTACAATCCGGCAGCAAACGGATTGGCCGAGGCGTTCAACAAAACTATCGTCAGGCTACTCAAAAAGGTCGTGTCATCCAACAAACGCGACTGGGACAAAAAGCTTGGCGAATGCCTTTGGGCCTACCGCACAACGGTACGGACCCCAACAGGCAACACTCCATTCTCCCTGGTCTACGGGAGCGAAGCAGTACTGCCTCTCGAGATACAGATACCTTCGTTCCGCGTGGCAATCACAAACGATCTCACAGAAGAAGACAATCAACGTCGTCGTCTGCGGAAACTGGAGGCACTTGACGAAAAGCGTCTCCTAGCTCAACAACGCATCGAACTTTACCAAGCCCGTATATCACAGGCTTTCAACAAGAAGGTCAAGCAAAGAACTTTCCAAGTTGGCGACCTAATTTTAGCAGTCAGAAGGCCAATGGTGTTAACTCACAAGACACCAGGGAAGTTCGAGCCCAAATGGGAAGGACCCTTCATCATTGAGACGGTATACTCAAACGGTGCTTACCGCCTCGCCAAACCCAATGGGGACTTGTTCATGATGCCCATCAACGGCAAGTTCCTAAAGAAGTACTATTCTTGACATCCTCCAAGACATGTATTTTCCCAAACAACCTCTTTTCACAAAACCAAACGCTTCCGGAACCCAGCTGTTCCGTGGCATCCTTCCGTAGAAAGATAACCACGTCCACATTACCTCTGAGTTGTCTCTCTCCATCCTACAAAGCGGAACCTTACATTTTCGTGAGCTTACGCTATCCTTCATATTTACCACGTCCACATTACCTCTGAGTAAACATCCCGTACAAACAACTCCTGTGTTGTCGTACATTGATCGCAGAACTTCTGCGTCCACATTACCTCTGAGTTGTTCAGCGTATCCCCCAGGATCATTCCTGCCACGTCCATAAATACCTCTGAGTAGGAAGATTCTATCATTTGAACCTAATGATTGCCATGTCCACATTACCTCTGAGCAAACATGTTGGTTCCTTCAAACTTATTATCTGTACCTAAAAACCAAGGTGCGCAAGAGATAATAGGTCCACATAAATCATCAAGTTCATGAGATCAAAAAATGAACACATCACACAAAAAAAAGAGATAGTGTATTTCTTTATTTTTCAAAGTAGGGAGTACAGAAATACGCTATTTCCCCAGCAAGAGTTGCAAAAACACATAAAAAGAAGAGAAGCTACAGTCCCCGATCCTCTCCAGGGTGGGATGAGAGCTCTCTGACTCAACGTCTCAGGTCGGCAGTGCGAGTTTCCACAGTCGCCTGGACTCCCAGCTCGGCTTCTTGACGCATTAATCCGACAGCCTCAGCAGAAGTTTTACTCTCATACTTCTCATCAAGCTGTTGTTGCTGCTGAGCCAAAACAAGGGTCCGCTGAGTAAGAGTCGCTTCCTCCTGCTTGAATGCCATGTGTTCAGCCAGGACACGATCAGCTTCTAGTTGAAGTTGGGCCCGCTGGTCTTCAAGACGGCGCATCTGAGCATCAACCTCTGCGATGTTAGCGTCCACCGCAGCCCGCTTCTCCGTCGTCTTCTCCATAGATTGAGACAACTGCTCTGCCGCAGCCTCAGTCCCAGCCACTCCATGCTCCATCATCCGTTTGAGAAACCAATACTGCTGTTCACGGATTAGGGTCATTCTCTCAGGAGGCTGATCCAGCATAAGAGCATCTTGAGCAGGGTTTATCACTTCCTCGTTATGCTCTACTCCCATTTGGTTGAAGGCAGCCTCCAAGAAAACTTCACTCAAAAGCGGGATTGCCATCGACACTAGTAAAAGATCAAAAAAAGTCAGAAGAGAACACACAATGTGTCTAAAGGAGAAAACTGCGGCACATCATCAGGGTTTGAGCCCATGCGCGTCAGCAGTATGGCCTCGGCGCATCATCAGGGCTTGAACCCATGCGCGTCAGCAGTATAGCCTCGGCGCATCACCAGGGTTTAAACCCATGCGCGACGGCAGGCAAAGACCACGGCACATCATTAAAGACTCAAGGCCTATGTGCGTTGGCGTACGGACAATGAGACTTACCAACCACCTTCGGCCGAACTTCGACAGGCCGACGGGGAACGACAGCCGCCGCAACTTCCGCGGACTCCTTCGCTTTCTCCTTTCCCTTGCCGGCAGCACCGCGAGGAGTCTTGGGAGCCATTCTCTCGAGGAAGGAGAAGTTAGGGTTTTGAAGAAGAAACTCTAAAGCAGAGGCACAGAGAAGAAGAACCCTTTCTCTCTCCAACTCTTACCTATTTATAGGGCTTGGTCGCACGCGTGAACAGATGACGTGTGATCTCAGCCGTCGCCTCGGGTTCTGTGCATGGATAGCAGCAAATAAAACCAAAAGATCATTATTAATCTTTTCGGTTACCGAGGCACCATCATCATTAACTGAGAAAAGCATGCGCCGAACAGGCATGCGCCCAGAAATCATGCACCCTGACCTCCATGCTTCTTATTCAAAGTATTCCAAAACTTATTCAAAAGTTTTGAAAACTTTGAAGGGGGTCTTGTAGAAGCATGAAATTTCACAACCAGAAAGCCCATGCGCCAGACACTACATGCGCCAAGACTCACACAGAACACTTCACAGCAAAGTCAATAACCATGGACATCTGAAGAAGGACTTTTTATTTATATATTACATGTCTAGAAAAGGTTGTACAAAGGAGAATTTCTACAAAGGAAAGATCCTAAGTCTACAGCCAGCGGCCACCATGCGCCTCCAGTTAGGCGCAGCAGTCATCAAGCGCTGCCAGTCACCATGCGCTGTCAGTCAGGCGCAGCAGACATCATGCACCTCCAACTAGGCGCATCCCACCATATCTTCAGCAGCTCAGTCATGTACATCCAGCTCAGTTGTGTGCATCCCTTCAGCAGCCCAGCTATGTACATCCCTTCAGCCAAATTCTTCCAGCCAGGCTCACCTGGCCGAGCAGAGCCCAGTTATGTGCCGCTCTTCCAGCCAGGCTCACCTGATAAGTGCTTCGCCAAGCAAAGCATTTAACCCTCTGGCTGGAACCAAGGAAGAGAAGAGCACCGCAAATGCTATGGCCAGGGGAGGCTTCGAAAGAGCCTCCAAAGCCGAAGGAAGACCGTGATCGAAACCGCGGCTAAAGGAGCAGCTTTCAACACGATCAAAGTGGGGAAACCCCACTTTGAAGGAAGAGAGAGCCTAGCACCGCCATTCCGATCTACGGCTCTTCCGGAATAACGGAGACAAGGCCCGAGCATCCCTATCTTTGGATGCAACAGGCACCTTCCGCCTGCCTCGGAAGCCCTCGACTCCGTCTTTTGGATGTAACAGTCACCTTCAAGAGCATCGAAGACAACACAGCGTCTCATCTTCACCCTCGGGAGCACTTCGTCGACAGAATGCACCCGTATGTTCAAGTTCATGTTGGAAGAATGTGAGGGAATGAGAAGCAAATCTTCTCTCCATGCCACTATTTATAGGCCGGGTAGATCAAACCCACGCGCCAAGTGGATGGCCCTCCGAATTCCGTGCAATGAATTTACATTAAATGGATGAACCGGACGCCTCGAATTCAGCCAAACGGCTATTTATGGCACTCGAAGAGCGAGACAGCCGCATCATTAAAAGACATGTCCGATGCGCCAGCCAGACAGCGCATCACACGGACGCGCCCTTCGGCATCAGGCGCATCACACAGACGCGCCCTGCAGTACTCGGCGTATTACAGAGGGTGCGCCCTCACACATCTCCATACCGAGTGGAACGCCAACCGACGTGCCCACTCAGCTGTCCATCGAACGTCACCAACATTAAATGCTGAACTGACAGAGTTGGCAGCACGCCACCCAAAGTTTGAACAGTTGACAGCTTTATTCAGAAAATAAAGCGTCGGCAACGTCAGCATCATCATGATTTTATTTCCACGGCTACTGCCACTTGGCCACTCCACCATCAGCATGCGCCTCTACGGCCATGCATCCAAATCAGCATGCGCCTCAAAAGCCATGCGCCTCAGACTGCTCTCTGATCCCGAAAGACAGAAGGAAAGTCGCCTGCATGTGCCTCAAAAGCCATGCGCCCCAAATGGTTTGTAACTCCTAAAGGTTATGAGCCGCAGCCTCCTCCTGCGCCCAATCCAAGGCGCAGCTCACCAGATCACTTCTCTCCACCAAATCCGAGATCTTCGAACCATGAGTCGATGACACGTGTCTTTTGACTCAACTCATCCAAGATTTCAGCAACGGAAAGATCTTCTCTCTGCTACGTGCCGGCTCACAACAGCAGTATGAAGAGTTCTCCCCCTCGATCAGGGCGCAGCATCCGTGTGCCTCCATCAGCAACCTCCACGTGGCGTCCCCACACCGGCGCATCCTGCATGCGCGCATGAGCAGCCAGTCTGCAAAACTATAAATAGAAGGATCATCTCCTTCACACACACACAGAGACACAGAACATACGAGACTCAAAAAGAATCCACAACAGAGAATCATCGAGAGGCAGTTCTAGACACTCAACGTCTTTCTCCTCTCAGCAAGCTCCAGCACCCAGAGCAATCAACACCTTCAGAGAACCGATAACCGTCGTCAGCCGGTCAACGGAGTCTACGCATTACCACTCGCTCCATTGGCACTAAGGACCCAGCTTAAACAAAAGTCTACTCCTAGGACTACATCTAAGTCCTATATTGTATCACTGTTCTGTTTGTATTAAGATTTCAATCAAAATAATTTTAATGGCAAACACGCAACACTTCTAGGAAGGTTGTGCAAGTATAACGAAGATCTAAAAAGATATTGTTATGATATTACGAGAATCTAAAAAGATTTCGTAATCACAGCAATCAGATCGTAGTACTTCTAAAAAGAAGATACAATCAGAGTTACTGGCAGCAACGAAGAAGGTGACTGGTGAAAGATGGAAGAACTCCTGCTGGAGTGAATGATCACCATTGCTCAAAGCTTTATTCGCCCTACGCGAACAGCTTCCAGGAACCAGCAAGTTCGTTGGAGAACTTGGAACACTCCTGCTCTTCTGACTCCTCGGACGGACACGAACTCCCGTGCAAAAGCAACGCTGGTGCGGCGCCTTTCATCTCTCTCTCGAAGGCTGCAGATCAGAGCTGTGTTAAAGAACACGTCTGAATTCTCTGTTTACTTGTGCTAAAGAACACTTCGTAAACTTTCTGGTGGCTTCTCTTTATATTCTATAATGAGCCTTGAGAGAGAGGATGCCTTATATAGGCCCTGTAGCAACTGGTCGGTTGCCACAAAGTTAGGGACGTGGTAATAACTACCCCGAACATGTAGCAACCGCCTAAAACATGCAAACGCATATTCTGCTGCCTACTGCGCACACCCAGTGTTCCTTGCACTTTATGCGACAGAGCGTGCACTGAACTGCGCACACTGCGCGTACTGCACACACTGCGCACACTGCGCAACTAGCGCAACCCAGCACAACCGTGCGCAACCCAGCGCAACCCTGCGCAACCCAGCGCACCCAAGCGTAACCTGAGCGCAACCTCGGTGCGCACCTGGGCAGCACAACTGGGCTTGCGCAACTGGGCTTGCGCAACGTGGCTGCGCAAGTGGCTCGCGCAACGAGCGCAACTAAAGCGCACTATGCGCCTAGCGACGATACTGACGTGCTAAGTGCAAAGTGCGCCAACAAAATGCCACATTACGCCTCATGAGCCCATGAGCCCGAGTCCGTATCCGAGTCCGAGTCGCTAAGCCCCTACGGGACTTAGCTCCTATGGAAATAAATTTCCCAAGAGCAAAAAGCATGAATGCTTTTATTGTTGATTTTAGCCTTTTTCCCCTTAGAAAAATAACCCCACATGGCAAGCCCATGTGCACCTCCACACCACATGTGCATCTCCAATAATAGCAAAGCTAATATATAGAGATACAAACTCTTTGGCCTATCCGATATGGGACTAAAGTTTCTAAAGAAAAGGCCAAAACTCCAACAATCCTCCACATATCTCTATATATGGGTTTAAGTGTTCCCCACAGTAACTGTCCATCATGCATTATGAGAGATGTCGCTGACGACTTGAATCTTCCCGCATGGGTCAAAAATCAGACTATAATACAAGAATGGACTAAGCCTTGAATTCTGCATCATAGCTGAAATTCTTTTCATTCACACAATATAGTTACATGTGCTTCTGGCTACACATTAAAGGCCCTGTGCCAGCCTAGTTTCAGTGTATAATTTTTGGCGTCTACAAGTTTACCCTCAAGAGACGGCCTGATATCTCTTTGTCCATACACTATAGGTGAGTTCATTATAAAGAGACATGGCATGAAGCGCTTTGCGCTTCCCTTGCGGTGCTACGTCGCCATGACATGGCTTAAAGCCGAGGCCTTACCCCGTACCGGGAACCTCATCGTAGTGTCATACTACTGTAGCATGAGACAACCGCCTCTTTGTAGTGCTAAACTACCCAGCATGAAGCCTTAGGCTCCCTTGCGGTGTTACGCCGCAACGACATTGCTTGCAAGGCCGAGGCTTTATCCCTAACCGGGTACCTCATTGTGGTGTCGTGCCACTGTAACATGAGAAACTCCTCCTCTTTATAGTGCTGACTACACCCCTCTTTATTTTTAACATACAGCATTAGGCTAACTGCCTATTTGCGGTGCTACGTCGCTGTGACTTAGCCTGCAAAGCCGAGGCTTTATCCTAGTCCTGGGCAGCACCCCTGTGAGACCCGTCTCACTGTATCGGTATTTTATACGGATACGAGTTTATTTGAGCCGTATTTTGTATTTATCGATTTGCGTGATATTTTAAAATTTTCCTAAATGTAGGATTTTTATGACTTGGTTTAACTTAGATTTGGTTTTATTTGGTTCGGTTCCACTTTGACTTGGTTTGGTTTAGTTGGTTCTTTATGAGATGAGGTGTATGGTTTAGATTGAGTGGAGAGGAATAAATGGTGGAGATCACTTGAGCTTGTTATATAAGCCACTTTTTCTCTCTCCCTCCTCATTCACCCTCATTCATTCTTTTCCACCAAACCCTAGCCATTAGAGAGAGAGGCAAGTACACCTTGTCGAATGTTGGACGATTTCCATTTTGTTTGTTCCATTCTCCTTATTGTTACATTCTAAGCTTGTTTAGAACTTGGAGTTTTCCATTTTGATGGTTCGATTGTTGTAGATCTAGCTTTGAAGTAATTCTAGTTTTCATGGGTTTTGATCTATTTAATCTTGTTATTTTCAAGTTTTGATGGTTCTATGTTGTAGAGCATTTCATTCTGCCCCATTTTGACCTATGGAAGTTCGGATTTGGGCTCCGGATGATGGAGTTATGGAGCTTGAGAGCTTGGCTTCATGGTGTTCTTCTTCTCGGAAATTTGGAGAAGAAGAACTGTGCTTGACTTGACCGCATGAACATTTCATGCGGCAAGTGTTCTTCCAGCCGCATGGACTTTCCCCACTCAGCCGCATATGCGCCCTTGCCTCACCTGGCCGCATGAACTTGTACTCCTTCTTAGTCGCATGAGCACTTGAACTGACCTGGCCGCATGAGCTCCTAACTGAGCCGCATGCACCCCCTTCATATCCTGGCTGCATAGGCGTATAACCTGTCTGGCCGCATAAAGCCTTGCTCCCGAGCCGTATATACATCAGCACCCTTGGCCGCATGAGGCTGAGTCCATTATCAGCCGCATAGACCCGCTTCTCTCTTGGCCGCATAGACTGAGTATCATACCTGGCCGCATGAACATTCATGCGGCAGGTCGCCCTTAGCCGCATGGGACTCGACTCGGTTCTGCCGTATAGCCCTTGCTCTGCGAGCCGCATGAACCCAAGTCCGTTCCAGCCGTATGAGAACCTTTTCCCCGTGAGCCGCATGGCGTTGTATCCCTTGTAACCACATAGCGCCTATCTTTCTGGCCGCATGGAATCCAGCAATCTCGAGCCGCATGAGTTTATTCTTTCAGCCGCATACACCCTGACCTGTCCTGAGCCGCATGAATTCATCCCCTGAGCCGCATGGACTTCCCTTGCCTTGTTATATTATTATTATTACTCTATTATTATTAGTATGATAACTAGGCACGTGATCTATTGAGTATTTCCTGAACTTGATAAATCACGATTTGATTGAAATGACAATTGTACAAGACATGGTGTGACAAGGAACTAGCATGACTTGATAGTGACCCTGAGCCGCAGGGCTCCTTCCTGTGCCTTGTCCAGCTATTTAATTATTGTTATTATTATTTCTCTATTGTTATTTGATCTTTAATGATGACTTGTGTCTTGTAACCTCAGCATAACTTGAGTCTCCTGATTGAATGCTTACACTATACTGTCCGACACATGTACCCTAAACTCAACAATGACCCGTAGTGGTGCACTCCTGATTAATGACCTGACATGACCTGATAGTGGCCCGTCGTGGCGCACTCTTGACCAGTAAACTTGACATGATAATGACATGATAGTGGCCCGCCGTGGTGCACTCTTGACATGATAAACCTGACATGATACTCCTTGGAATGCTGTTGCGACAGCTAACCTGACATGACCAGTATGAATGGCTTGGACACCGTGGGTGATTGTGTTTGTACAAATGAACCCATCTTGTCTTGCATCATGTCTAGGGCTTGGTCCCTGAGTACCACGGTCAGGGATTCATACTAAATCTGGCTAGGTTAATGACTAGATTGATCAAATAGTTCATGGAGAATTTTCCAGTTACCTGTTGCCCCTTTGGTCCCGGCTTTATATATATATATATATATATATATATATATATATATATATATATATATATATATATATATACATGGGATTTGTTGCTATCCGTCGAGATGAGCGCACTTCCAGCCCGCCGTCGAGTGTGGTACCTTAGGACACATGTATATTACTACAGTGTGTCTGCTATATCATGCTATCTTTTCCTTTTCTTGCTGGGATCACTCAGGTAGTAACAAACAGGTAATCGGACTTGGAATTCTCATTGCATCTTGCTAGTAACTAGGATTGTGATAACCCTAGTTAGTTAATGTAGTAAGCCGTAGGCAATGATTGGCCGTGAATGCTTGGATGGAGTCTAGTCCAGTATAGTATTGTCTAGAAGTGATTGATTGAAAGATTGTACCAGAATGATTGAATGATTGTCACTCCAGATTGTTACTATAATGATTGTACTCTGTATTGTCACTCTCTCACTGTTACTTAATGATTGTCACCTCTAGCAATAAATGATCAGAGACAAAGTTCTGTTCAGACGAAGGGTTACAATCTCGGTCCTTGTTTGGTTTAAGGATTGTAACCTGGCTTCCGGAACAGTGCCTTCGTCCTCTCTTCGTATATTGCCGGGCTCTATTTATTTAACATGTTCTCCAGTTTACTTTATGTCAAATGATGATTTACTTACTGTCTTCCTATGTTCGGGATAAGTGCATTGGTACTGCACGAATCTCGATCCTTCTTTACTTATTGCTTTCTCTCCCTGTTGTTTGCTAATGATTGCTGGTTTTAAGTTCATAGTTCGGCCTCCTTTGTGGTACTTGCTATTTGGGGTCTGACCCCACTGGT
The DNA here is from genome assembly GCA_029216955.1 of Iris pallida. Lineage (NCBI taxonomy): Eukaryota > Viridiplantae > Streptophyta > Magnoliopsida > Asparagales > Iridaceae > Iris > Iris pallida. The sequence goes on from JANAVB010027598.1 coordinate 17,298,738, forward strand.
TTTGCATGGCCAGGTTCTAATAGAAGAGCCCGAAGGATCTACCGCACCATCTACTCGACGGTGACCAGCCGGAGCACCAGAGTGCCTCAGTGGGTTTCTTCTTCATTCTCCCACTGATATGTAAATTCTCCTTTTGTAACGTTTATCCCCGATCACGTGTTTAGCTCGTGTTTTAGTATTTTCCTTAATATTGTAGCCTACGGGCATAAACATGATATGTGTATTCTAGACTATAGCTAGTCCTTATCATGTACGACTAATACTCTAGCTAGTCCTCAGTTCTGTGGTACAGGCTTCATGATCAGTCATGTATATATGGTTCGGGATACCTTACTATTGTATGTATGATGATCGTACTCCTTGCTCTTGTATAATTGCCTGTGATTGAGATACCTAGGATTGTTAAACCATAGGATTGACTGATGGCTTGTAGAGTAACCCCCATGTCTTGACAGCTTATACGTGATTTCAGAGTATTAACGTACTTTGGGATTACGTAGCTGGCTATGTCTGCCCCCGCTCTCCAGTATTCTGGTTCTGGGGCGTGACAACCCCACATATAGGAATCTCATTGTGGAGTCACCCCACTGTAGCATGGAGTTTCACTCCTTGTAGTGCTGTTCTACCGTGCTTCCTGTAAAGCACACCAGGCATTCACTCTGCCTGAGAACTCATTAAGGCAATTAAGCCAACCTATCCATAGGAACCGTTTTCTGCAGAAAACAACAGTAGACAACAGTGGTTATAGGTCCGTAACCTCTCCATGCCCAATAGAACATGTACCCACCGTTCCTGATATTCTTTCGATTAGTGGTCCTCCCTTGAACCAAAAGCTAGATGCCTAGTAGATAAATCTTTAACTAATAGCATAAAACTTTATGGTAGGAATACAATAATACAATATCAGAATGCCTTCAAGCCCATTTTACAAGCTGTGTCATCGACCAGCTGGCGCTTGAGGCCCTTGGTGAACGGATCCGCCAGGTTCTCCTAACTACGAACATCAATAACTGCAATAACACATCTCTTGATAAGTTCGTGTACTGCCATTTGCTTCAACCGCACAGTCCTCTTCTTCCCGTTGAAGAGGTCATTTGATGCCACCGCCGCAGTCGCCTGGTTGTCGCAGTATATCGGTATCGTCGGTATTTGTGCCCCAACCATTGGAAGATCATACATGAGCTCCCGAAGCCATTCTGCTTCCTCGGCTGCGGTATCAAGTGCAAAGAACTCAGATTCCATGGATGATCGCGAGAGCATAGTCTGCTTCTTCGACTTCCATGATATAGCAGCTCCATCCATTGTGAAAATGAATCCACCTGTGGACCTCTCGCTCTCCACCTCTGAGCACCAGCTGGCATCACTGAAGCCTTCTACTACCGGCGGATCTCCGCTGTAGTACAGTACATATGTCTGAGTCTTCTTGAGATATCTCTTAACCCGTTTCACAGCTTTCCAGTGTTCAGCACCTGGGTTGCTCGTGAATCGACTCAGCATTTCCATGACGAAAGCTATGTCAGGCCTTGTGGCATTAGTAGCATACATTAAACTTCCGATTACACTTACATACTCCAGCTGCCTGACGCTTTCCTCTGAATTAGGCTTCAGCTTCAGATCATACCTGTACGGCGTATCGATCCCTGGAAGATCCTGATACCCATAACGAGTGATCATTTTCTCAATATAATGAGACTGTGACAGCGCTAGTCCAGTGTCTGTCCGGATGATCTTGATCCCTAAGATCACATCAGCTTCCCCCAAGTCCTTCATACTGAACTTGCTTGAGATGAATTTCTTTGTCTCCGTGACACAGCTAATATCCGTACCCAGGATAAGCATGTTGTCTACATACAGACAAACGATCACATCTCTTCCATCAGCGAACTTCGTGTAAACATACTTGTCCGTATCGCTGACCATGTAGCCATTTGACCTTATAATTTTGTCAAATTTCTCATGCCACATCTTGGGAGCTTGTTTAAGACCGTACAAGGATTTCACCAACTTGTAGACTTTGTCTTCAAGACCCCTGATGACAAATCCCTCTGGCTGTTGCATATAAATTTCTTCGGTCAGCTCGCCATTTAGGAAAGCCGTATTCACATCCATCTGATGTATCACCATCTTATATATTGCAGCGAGAGCAATCAACATTCTGATGGTGGTCATCCGGGCTACTGGAGCATACGTGTCAAAATAGTTAATCCCCTGCTTCTGAGAAAATCCTTTGGCTACCAACCTAGCCTTGAACTTGTCAATAGTTTCGTCTGCTTTCATCTTCTTCTTGAAGATCCATTTGCATCCGATGGGTTTCGCTCCTTCAGGAAGATCAACCAACACCCAAGTGTTATTTGAGGTGATAGAATCAATTTCATTGTCAATCGCCTCCTTCCAGAAAACTGCGTCTCTGGTCTTCATCGCCTTATCATAGGTAAGCGGATCTGCTTCCACATGATAGGTGACAAAGTCACTTCCGAAGTCCTTCGGCCTCCTCACTCGCTTCGTTGACGGTTCAGCGAGATCTGGTTCAACCGTTGTTTCATCAACAACATCTCCTTGGACCACATCTTCATTGAAGACATGCGCACCCTCATTGTTCTCCGGAACATCTGCAAGAACAATATTCTTGTGCCTTGCAAATTTGTCTTCAAAAAATTATGCGTCGTGAGATTCAATGATATAATTTGACTCAATATCAAGAAATCTCCGAGCATCACTCTTCTCGGCATACCCCAAGAAGATCGTCTTAGTAGTCCTTGTCCCAAGCTTCTGAATCTTCAGATCTGGAAGCTTGACATATGCCAGACACCCCCACACTCGAATGACATTCAAGTTAGGTCTGACCTTGAACCAGAGTTCATGAGGAGTAACGTCTGAAGTTGTATGAGGCACTCTATTTAGAATAAAAGTGGCCGTCAATGCAGCTTCTCCCCAGTAGCACTTAGGAAGACCAGCAGTCAACAACATTGAGTTAATCATTTCTGTTAACGTTCTGTTCTTCCTCTCTGCTACTCCATTTGATTGAGGAGAGTACGGAGCCGTAGTCTCATTGACAATTCCATGTTCTTTGTAGAACGATGCGAATTCATGAGACCTGTACTCTCCACCTCGATCACTTCTTATCCTTTTGAGTTGTTGTCCAGTCTGCCGCTCAGCTTCGGCTCTGAACTCCTTGAACTTCTCGAATGCTTCGTCTTTAGCCTTCAGCAAGTAGACGAACGCATACTTTGAGAAGTCATCGATGAAGGTTATGAAATACTTCATTCCGGCCTTTGTAGAGAACTGTTTGAAGTCACAGATATCGGAGTGTACCAACTCCAGAAGATCTGTACTTCGATTAACCCGAGGAAAGGGTACTCCTTGTGATCTTTGTTTGAGCACAAACTTCACATTTCTCTACCTTACCCCCACACTTGGAGATAAGTCCTAGACTAGACATTCTGTTTATTCGTTTACAATGAACATGTCCTAGCCTATTATGCCACAACTCAAGAGTATAAGCAGAATGAGTAACTTCATTAATCACATTAATTACATTGGACTGATTTACAAGCTGAATTTTGAACATTTCTTCGGTATAAAAAGTTTTCCCGAAATATGTTCCTTTGATAGACATCACCATCTGGCCAGCATTGATGTCCATCCTGAGGCCTGCTTTGCAGAGTAGACCTCCTGAGATCAGGTTCTTGGCGATAGCAGATACTTGTTTCACGCCTTGAAGCGTCAGAGACTTCCCCGAAGTCAGCTTCAACACCACCGTCCCGATCCCGAGCACTTCAGCTTGTGCCTGGTTCGCCATCATAACCACTTCAGAAGTAGGTGTATAGGTGGTGAACCACTCCTTACTGGAGCAGACATGGCAGGAGGCTCCAGTGTCTACCCACCAGTCAGAGTCAGTCCTTACCGCATCAACCTGTGCAATCATAGCAACAACATCAGTGATCATAGATACCTTACTAGGCTCTCCTTGCTCTGATTGCTTGGTTTTTGCTTTGCATTCATTCTTAAAGTGGCCCTTCTTGCCACACTTGAAGCAAGGCATTTGAGACTTTGGCTTCTTTTTCTTTATAGAAATTCCCTTGACTTTTAGATTGTCAGAGTCCTTCTTCTTGCTGTGGAAAGCCATCTGCTTTCCCCTTGGTTCCTTGGTCTGAACCAAATTGGCGTTAGCCAATTGCTTGGACAGTGTGTCCACCTTCAGTTGAGCCCGCATCTGGTCCTCAACATATATTTCCTGCAAGAGATCTTCAAGGCTGATCTCAAGCTTCTTCCTATGCATGTTTGCATAGAACTTGCTCCACCCAGCGGGGAGCTTTGAGACAATCCCTCCAACAACAAACTTGTCGGGGAGGGGCATCGTCTCGTCTTCCAGCTTCTGTCGCAGTTTTATGAACTCCTTCACCTGCGGCAGCATAGACTTCTCGTCCTCAAAGAACCACTTGTGATATTTTTCAACCACAAATATTTTACTGCGGTTCTTGTCTTCTTCGTAGAGTTTTTCTAGAGACTCCCATATGTCTCTAGCGATATTCTTCTTAGAATAGGATTCTGCAAGGGAATCCTCCATAGCATTCAGGATAAGCAGCCTGCAAATGTTATTTTCTCTTCTCCACTTGGCCTGAAGTTTAGTCGCCGCAGAGATTGCGGCAGCAGACCCAGTATCTGGAACAATAGGTTCCTCTTCAAGAAGCACGTGATCCACGTTTCTGAGTTGAAGAGTAAGAAAAATCTTTCTCTTCCAGACTTGATAATGCTCTCCATCAAACTTTTTTAATTTGCAAAAGTCAGTATTGAGGAGTGAAGCATTAACGTTTTCCATCGTAGCAATAAAGCTTTGAGATTGTTAGTACCGGGGCACAATTTTTCGATGAAAAACTGAGAATATGAAACAATTGTAAAAACAATGTTCCAACGCAACACTTCGAGGAAGGTTGCGAAGGTATAACGAAGATCTCAAAAGATATCATTATGATATTACGAGAATCTAAAAAGATTTCGTAATCACAGCAATCAGATCGTAGTACTTCTAAAAAGAAGATACAATCAGAGTTACTGGCAGCAACGAAGAAGGTGACTGGCGAAAGATGGAAGAACTCCTGCTGGGATGAATGATCACCGTTGCTCAAAGCTTTATTCGCCCTACGCGAACAGCTTCCAGGAACCAGCAAGTTCGTCGGAGAACTTGGAACACTCCTGCTCTTCTGACTCCTCGGACGGACACGAACTCCCGTACAAAAGCAACGCTGGTGCGGCGCCTTTCCTCTCTCTCTCGAAGGCTGCAGATCAGAACTATGTTAAAGAACACGTCTGAATTCTCTGTTTACTTGTGCTAAAGAACACTTCGTAAACTTTCTGGTGGCTTCTCTTTATATTCTGTAATGAGCCTTGAGAGAGAGAGGATGCCTTATATAGGCCCTGCAGCAACTGGTCGGTTGCCACAAAGTTAGGGACGTGGTAATAACCACCCCGAACATGTAGCAACCGCCCAGAACATACAAGCGCACGTTCTACTGCCAACTGCGCACACCCAGCGCTCCTTGCTAAGTGCAAAGTGCGCCAACAAAACGCCACATTACGTCTCATGAGCCCGAGCCCGAGTCCGAGTCCGAGTCGCTAAGCCCCTACGGGACTTAACTCCTATGGAAATAAATTTCCCAAGAGCAAAAAGCATGAATGCTTTTATTGTTAATTTTAGCCTTTTTTCCATTAGAAAAATAACCCCACATGGCAAGCCCATGTGCACCTCCACACCACATGTGCATCTCCAATAATAGCAAAGCTAATATATAGAGATACAAACTCTTTGGCCTATCCGATGTGGGACTAAAGTTTCTAAAGGAAAGGCCAAAACTCCAACAGTTGTTACTTATTAAGATCTAGTTGGGAAAAGTATGGTATTGTCTAGTAGGCTTTGGAATATATTTATGAGGTTTCACTTCAACGATAAAATTTTTGTTCAGCCTTTTTAGCTCCTTCTTCTTACTGTTCATCTGTTGTGTTTTACTTGCAAAGTTGTATCCGTTGAGTTGTATGATGTTGGAATGTAAATTTTGCTGCTTTGTATGGGAATTTAATGAGTTTTTGTTCCAAATTGTAGCTCTATTTACGACGAATCTGCCTCTCTTGAGTTTCGCTGGCCATGTATATAGTAGTTTTATATGCAAGCAGGTGCCTAAAAGTAAATGTGTATCCAAATTGATTACAATCTTACTTGCATATTTTTTAAAAGGAGCGGATTAGGGATGCCATTATCTAAGTGGCTGTTTGGTTGGTTGGCTGTAAATGAAAATGCGGCAACATTTCACCAAACTCTAGCATTTGATTGGTTGTAAATAGAGCCATTATTTAGCCCCTATTTTGGACACAACGATAACTGTGCACAAACACGAATTCGACGCAACACATCTTGTTGGGTTTTTTAGCCTTTGTTTTGGTTTTTAGTCCCACATCGGCTAGAAAGGAATGTTTATCTCCATATATATGAGTCTTTACTCTTTATGGAGATGCACATGTAGAGCACATGGGTGTGTGCCATGTGGGATTAATTATTAATGGTATAAAGGTTTAATCAACAATTAAAAAGTTGTAAGCTTTTTGCTCTTGGAAATTTATTTCCATGGAGCTAAGCTCCGTAGGAGCTTAGCGACTCGGACTCGGACTCGGACTCGGACTCAGACTCGGACTCGGGCTCGGGCTCGGACTCGGGCTCAAGGGCTCATGAGGCGTAATGTGGCGTTTTGTTGGCACACTTTGCACTTAGCACGTCAGCATCGTCGCTAGGCGCATAGTGCGCTTAAGTTGCGCTCGTTGCGCGAGCCACTTGCGCGACCACGTTGCGCGGTCCGTTACGCGAGCCCAGTTACGCTGGCCCAGTTACGCAGCCCAGTACGCAGCCCAGTGCGCGCAGTGTGCGCAGCGTACGCAGCGTACGTAGAGTGCGCAGTATGCGCAGCGTACGCAGCGTACGCAGTGTGCGTAGAGTGCGTATGTGCATATAGCTGGCTGCATATTAGAGCGGGAACGGTTGCAGCAGTTGCTGCATGTTCAGGAGTGGTTCTGCCACTACCCTGAAGTGCAGGCAACTGCTTGGCAACCGCCCCGTGGGCTATATATGCAGGTTCTCTCCTCTCTCTCAGTTGGGAGAAGTAATCAGAATTCTAGAGAGAAAATTCTAAGTGTTCTTTAACACAACAGAGTAGTGAGCGTGTTGTTTAACACAAACACTAGTACTTTTTAGTACGCGTGAGTTCTGTTACTTCAAACAGAGAGAGAAGAGTACCATTGCCAGAGGAGTTCGCCGTCTTCCGAGGAGTCAGAAGAGCAGGAGTGTTCCAAGGTTTTCCGTCAACCTTGCTGGTTCCTGGAAGCTGTTCGCAGAGGGCAAATAAAGCTTTGAGCAACGGTGATAATTCACCCCAGCAATTCCATCTCTCGCCTGTCATCCTTCTGTTGCCTTTAGCAGTTCTGTCAGTATCTTCTTTTTAGAAGGCACTACTGCCAGTTTGCTACGATCACGAAAATCTCTTTAGATTATTCGTGAATTATGATATCTTTTTAGATCTCGTAATTTGCAGAATCCGTCTGGATCTCTGTTGCAAAACCTTCTTTAAGGAATTGCATTTGAAACGTTGTCTTTACAACTGTTTCAGTTTCTGTATTTTCCATCGAAAAGTGTGCCCCGGCGTTTCCGGCAATAACAATCTCAAAGCTTTATTGCTGCGATGGAAAATATTAATGCTTCACTCCTAAACACTGACTTCTGTAAGTTAGAGAAGTTTGATGGAGAGCATTATCAAGTCTGGAAGAGGAAGGTTTATCTCACTCTTCAACTCAGAGACGTGGATCACGTATTGCTTGAAGAGGAACCTACTGTTCCAGATACTGGGTCTGCTGCCGCAATCACCGCGGCTACTAAACTTCAGGCCAAGTGGAGAAGGGAGAATAGCATTTACAGGTTGCTTATCCTGAATGCTATGGAGGATTCCCTAGCAGAATCATATTGTAAGAAGGATATCGCTAGAGACATATGGGAGTCTCTAGAAAAACTCTACGAAGAAGACAAGAACAGGAGCAAAATATTTGTGGTTGAAAAATATCACAAATGGCTCTTTGAGGACGAGAAGTCCATGCTGCCGCAGGTCAAAGAATTTCTGAAGCTGCGACAGAAGTTGGAAGACGAGGCGATGCCCCTCCCCGACAAGTTTGTTGTTGGAGGGATTGTCTCAAAGCTTCCCGCTGGGTGGAGTAAGTTCTATGCAAACATACATAGGAAGAAGCTGGAGATCACCCTTGAAGATCTCCTGCAGGAAATTTATGTTAAAGACCAGATGAGGGCTCAACATAAGGTTGACATGCTTTCCAAGCAATTGGCTAACGCCAATCTGGTTCAGACCAAGGAACCAAAGGGAAAGGGAAAGCGTGCAGATTTCCAGAAGAAGAAGAAGAACCCTAACAACTTGAATGTTAAGGGAACTTCTTTCAAGTCAAAGAAATCTAAGGCGAAGATGCCTTGTTTCAAGTGTGGCCAGTTGGGCCATTTCAAAAGTGAATGCACAGCACCGGCCAAGAAATCAGAGCAAGGTGAGCCTAGCAAAGTCTCAATGATTACTGATGTAATTGCTATAATTGGACAGGTTGATGCTGTAGGATCTGATTCAGAATGGTGGGTAGATACTGGAGCCACCTGCCATGTCTGCTCCAGTAAGGAGTGGTTCACCACCTACACACCCACTTCTGAAGCGGTTGTGATGGCGAACCAAGCACAAGCTGAAGTGCTCGGGATCGGGACGGTGGTGTTGAAGCTGACTTCGGGAAAGTCTCTGACGCTTCAAGGCGTAAAGCATGTACCTGCTATCGCCAAGAACCTGGTCTCGGAAGGCCTACTCTGCAATGCAGGCCTCAGGATGGACATCAATACTGGCCAGATGGTGATGTCTATCAAGGGAACATATTTTGGGAAAGCTTTTTATACCAAAGGAATGTTCAAGATTCAGCTTGTAAATCAGTCCAATGTAATTAATGTAATTAATGAAATCACTCCTTCTGCTTATACTCTTGAGTTGTGGCATAATAGGCTAGGACATGTTCATTGTAAACGAATAAACAGAATGTCTAGTCTAGGACTTATCTCCAAGTGTGGGGGTAAGGTAGAGAAATGTGAAGTTTGTGCTCAAACAAAGATCACAAGGAAACCCTTTCCTCGGGTTAATCGAAGTACAGATCTTCTGGAGTTGGTACACTCAGATATCTGTGACTTCAAACAGTTTTCTACAAAGGCCGGGATGAAGTATTTCATAACCTTCATCGACGACTTCTCAAAGTATGCGTTCGTCTACTTGCTGAAGGCTAAAGACGAAGCATTCGAGAAGTTCAAGGAGTTCAGAGCCGAAGCTGAGCGGCAGACTGGACAACAACTCAAAAGGATAAGAAGTGATCGAGGTGGGGAGTACAGGTCTCATGAATTCGCATCGTTCTGTAAGGAGCATGGAATTGTCAATGAGACTACGGCTCCGTACTCTTCTCAATCAAACGGAGTAGCTGAGAGGAAGAACAGGACGTTGACAGAAATAATAAATTCAATGTTATTGACTGCTGGCCTTCCTAAGAGCTACTGGGGAGAAGCTGCATTGACGGCCACTTTTATTCTAAATAGAGTGCCTCATGCAACTTCAGACGTTACTCCTCATGAACTCTGGTTCAAGGTCAGACCTAACTTGAATGTCATTCGAGTGTGGGGGTGTCTGGCGTATGTCAAGCTTCCAGATCTAAAGATTCAGAAGCTTGGGACAAGGACTACAAAGACGATCTTCTTGGGGTATGCCGAGAAGAGTGATGCTCGGAGATTTCTTGATATTGAGTCAAATCATATCATTGAATCTCGCGATGCAGAATATTTTGAAGACAAGTTTACAAGGCACAAGAATATTGTTCTTCCGGATGTTCCGGAGAATAATGAGGGTGCACAAGAGACTAAAGTCTTCAATGAAGATGTGGTCCAAGAAGATGTTGTTGTTGAAACAACGGTTGAACCAGAACAAGCTGAGCTGTCAGCTAAGCGTGTGAGGAGACCGAAGGACTTCGGAAGTGACTTTGTCACCTATCATGTGGAAGCAGATCCGCTTACCTATGATGAGGCGATGAAGACCAGAGACGCAGTTTTCTGGAAGGAGGCGATTGACAATGAGATTGATTCCATCACCTCAAATAACACTTGGGTGTTGGTTGATCTTCCTGAAGGAGCGAAACCCATCGGATACAAAGGATCTTCAAGAAGAAGATGAAAGCAGACGGAACTATTGACAAGTTCAAGGCTAGGTTGGTAGCCAAGGGGTTTTCTCAGAAGCAGGGGATTGACTATTTTGACACGTATGCTCCAGTAGCCCGGATGACCACCATTAGAATGTTGATTGCTCTCGCAGCAATACATAAGATGGTGATACATCAGATGGATGTGAATACGGCTTTCCTAAATGGCGAGCTGACCGAAGAGATTTACATGTAACAGCCAGAGGGATTTGTCATCAAAGGTCTTGAAGACAAAGTCTGCAAGTTGGTAAAATCCTTATACGGTCTTAAACAGGCTCCCAAGATGTGGCATGAAAAATTTGACAAAGTTATAAGGTCAAATGGCTACATGGTCAGCGATACGGACAAGTGTGTTTACACGAAGTTCGCTGATGAAAGAGGTGTGATCGTTTGTCTGTACGTGGACGACATGCTTATCCTAGGTACGGATATTAGCTGTGTCACTGAGACAAAGAAGTTCATCTCTAGCAAGTTCAGTATGAAGGACTTGGGGGAAGCTGATGTGATCTTAGGGATCAAGATCATCCGGACAGACACTGGACTAGCGCTGTCACAGTCTCATTATATTGAGAAAATGATCACTCGTTATGGGTATCGGGATCTTTCAGGGATCGATACGTCGTACAGGTGTGATATGAAGCTGAAGCCTAATTCAGGGGAAAGCGTCAGGCAGCTAGAGTATGCAAGCGTAATCGGGAGTTTGATGTATGCTACTACTGCCACAAGGCCTGACATAGCTTTCGCCGTGGGAATGCTGAGTTGTTTTACGAGCAATCCAGGTGTTGAACACTGAAAAGCTATGGAACGGGTTATGAGATATCTCAAGAAGACTGAGACATATGCACTGTACTACAGCGGAGATCCGTCGGTAGTGGAAGGCTTCAGTGATGCCAGTTGGTGCTCAGAGGTGGAGAGCGAGAGGTCCACAGGTGGATATATTTTCACAATGAGTGGAGCTGCTATATCGTGGAAGTCGAAGAAGCAGACTATGCTCTCGCGGTCATCCATGGAATCTGAGTTCTTTGCACTTGATACCGCAGCCGAGGAAGCAGAATGGCTTCGGGAGCTCATGTATGATCTTCTAGTGGTTGGGGCGCAAGTACCGGCGATACCGATATACTGCGACAACCAGGCGACTACGGCGGTGGCATCAAATGATCTCTTCAACGGGAAGAAGAGGACTGTGCGGTTGAAGCACAGGGTAGTACATGATCTTATCAAGAGAGGTGTTATTGCAGTGATTGATGTTCGGAGTCAGGAGAACCTGGCGGATCCGTTCACCAAGGGCCTCAAGCGCCTGCTGGTCGATGACACAGCTTGTAAAATGGGCTTGAAGGCATTCTGATATTGTATTATTGTATTCCTACCATAAAGTTTTATGCTATTAGTTCAAAGATTTATCTACTAGGCATCTAGCTTTTGGTTCAAGGGAGGACCACTAATCGGAAGAATATCAGGAACGGTGGGTACATGTTCTATTGGGCATGGAAAGGTTACGGACCTATAACCACTGTTGTCTACTGTTGTTTTCTGCGGAAAACAGGTCCTGTGGGAGGTTGGCTTAAATGCCTTAATGAGTTCTCAGGCATTTGGAATGTCTGGTATGCTTTACAGGAAGCATGGTAGCACAGCACTACAAGGAGTGTGACTCCATGCTATGTGTGGCGGTGACTCCACCATGAGGTTCTCGAAGGAGGTAAAGCCTCGGCTATGTTAGCCAAGTCACAGCGGCATAGCACCGCAAATAGGCAGTTGGCCTAATGTTGTATATTGAATTAAAGAGGGATGTAGTCAGCACTACAAAGAGGAGGTGTTCCTCATGTTACGGGTGGCACGACACCACAATGAGGTAAACCCGGCTAGGGATAAGCCTCGGCCTTGCAAGCCATGTCGTAGCGGCGTAACACCGCACAGAAGCGTAAGGCTTCATGCTGGGTAGTTTGGCACTACAAAGGGGCTAGACCTCATGCTACGGGTAGTATGACACTACGATGAGGTTTTCGGTGATTCGGGGTAAGGTCCTCGGCTTAAGGCCATGTCATAGCGGCGTAGCACCGCAAAGGAAGCGTTGGACGCTTCATGCCATGTCTCTTTAATAAAGAACTCACCTATAGTGTATGGACAAAGAGATATCAGGCCGTCTCTTGAGGGTAAACTTGTAGACGCCCAATATTATACACTGAAACCAGGCTGGCACACGGCCTTAAATGTGCAGCCAGAAGCACATGTAACTACATTATGTGAGTGGAAAGAATTTCAGCTATGATGCAGAATTCAAGGCTTAGTCCATTCTTGTATTATAGTTTGATTTTTGACTCACGTGGGAAGATTCAAGTCTTAAGTGGCATCTATCCTAAAAGCATAATGGACAGTTACTGTGGGGAACACTCGTACTCATATATATAGAGATATGTGGGGGATTGTTGGGTTTTTTAGCCTTTGTTTTGGTTTTTAGTCCCACATCGGCTAGAAAGGAATGTTTATCTCCATATATATGAGTCTTTACTCTTTATGGAGATGCACATGTAGTGCACATGGGTGTGTGCCATGTGGGATTAATTATTAATGGTATAAAGGCTTAATCAACAATTAAAAAGCTGTAAGCTTTTTGCTCTTAGAAATTTATTTCTATGGAGCTAAGCTCCGTAGGAGCTTAGCGACTCGGACTCGGACTCGGACTCGGACTCGGACTCGGACTCGGGCTCGGGCTCGGACTCGGGCTCAAGGGCTCATGAGGCGTAATGTGGCGTTTTGTTGGCGCACTTTGCACTTAGCACGTCAGCATCGTCGCTAGGCACATAGTGCGCTTAAGTTACGCTCGTTGCGCGAGCTACTTGCGCGACCACGTTGCGCAGCCTGTTACGCGAGCCCAGTTACGCTGGCCCAGTTACGCAGCCCAGTACGCAGCCCAGTACGCGCAGTGTGTGCAGCGTACGTAGAGTGCGCAGTGTGCGCAGCGTACGCAGCGTACGCAGTGTGCGTAGAGTGCGTATGTGCGTATAGCTGGCTGCATATTAGAGCGGGAACGGTTGCAGCAGTTGCTGCATGTTCAGGAGTGGTTCTGCCACTACCCTAAAGTGCAGGCAACTGCTTGGCAACCGCCCCGTGGGCTATATATGCAGGTTCTCTCCTCTCTCTCAGTTGGGAGAAGTAATCAGAATTCCAGAGAGAAAATTCTAAGTGTTCTTTAACACAACAGAGTAGTGAGCGTGTTGTTTAACACAAACACTAGTACTTTTTAGTACGCGTGAGTTCTGTTACTTCAAACAGAGAGAGAAGAGTACCATTGCCAGAGGAGTTCGCCGTCTTCCGAGGAGTTAGAAGAGCAGGAGTGTTCCAAGGTTTTCCGTCAACCTTGCTGGTTCCTGGAAGCTGTTCGCAGAGGGCGAATAAAGCTTTGAGCAACGGTGATAATTCACCCCAGCAATTCCATCTCTCGCCTGTCATCCTTCTGTTGCCTTTAGCAGTTCTGTCAGTATCTTCTTTTTAGAAGGCACTACTGCCAGTTTGCTACGATCACGAAAATCTCTTTAGATTATTCGTGAATTACGATATCTTTTTAGATCTCGTAATTTGCAGAATCCTTCTGGATCTCTGTTGTAAAACCTTCTTTAAGGAATTGCATTTGAAACGTTGTCTTTACAACTGTTTCAGTTTCTGTATTTTCTATCGAAAAGCGTGCCCCGGCGTTCTCGGCAATAACACATCTTAGACACGTGGATATTTCGCCCCTATTTTGGACACAACAACAAACATGAATATGACACCACTTTTCTTTAACAACCGGCATCTTACAAAACTTGTGGCTAGAATAACTTATACTATCAGCTTCACATAAATCTCTGGTATTTGGAACATTTTGTCACATGTGCATTTTGCTAAACTAGCTACTTGCAGTAAGCTTGCCAAATCTGAAAGTTATCGAGGAATTCACTTGCTCGACGTCACTACAAGTGAAATAACTTATACTATCAGGTTCTTGCTTCGAAACTTCCAGAATTGATTTTCCAAGGATCTTGTTAGTCTGGAATCTGCTTCAAAGGTATGTCACGTAACTTTTGGATGTTAAGTTCTTCATTGCTCTGTTAGTTTGTGAGATGATTGGATGAACAAACTAATTTCTGTAGATACAATTGAAGGCTTTAGCAAAGGAGATGCAAGCAATAAGCAAAGGGCTAGAAAAGTTGAACAAGAACTAACATTATCTGAAAATGATGGTTCGGTATCAGATACTTTTCATAAAGTATTATGCATAATAAGATACTGTTGTGTAAAATATTGGAGTTACTTGACATAAGCTAGTAGGTAGACGCAATTTATACAGGGAACTAGACCACATTCATAGAATAGTTGTTTTTGCTTATGAGATTCTTTGTTTTTTTTTTGGATTTTTTACAATTTCTATTTGGAAGCATATTATGTTAGTCCCTTGGCGAACAATCGATGGAAAACCACGAATTCAGAAACTATTGTAAAGACAATGTTTCCAGCAACAACACCTTAAAGAAGGTGATGTTATATTATAGGAATCTAAAAGGATTTCGTAATATTTCTCGAAGGCAACAGAACCGTATAACTTCTAAAGAGAAGCGACAGTATTCTCAAAGGCAACAGAACCGTATAACTTCTAAAGAGAAGCGACGGTATTCTCGAAGGCAACAGAGGAAGAAGAAAGCCTGCTGGGGTGAAAGATCACCGGCGCTCAAAGCTCTATCCGTCTTACGGACAAGCCTCCAGGAACCAGCAAGTTCGAAGAGAACTTTAGAACGCTGGCCAAAAATGTCGACGACTCCTCGGAATAGCAGCAGCACTTCTCTCTCTCTCTGTGGAAATTCTCTGATTCTTTTCTGTCACCCTGGAGAGAGGAGATGCTGCTGATATTATAGGCATGAGGTGGGCTTTTCAAATTCTGCACGCACGCTCAGGTTTAATGCCAGATCCGGATTTTCTGGATCTGAGCCATATCCGGATCTGAGCCCACAAGACCCGCGGACGCTATATAATTTGAACGGCCCACTCGACCCGCTCGACCCGTACGTCCCGTACGCTCTGTACGCTCCGTACGCTCCATACGCCTCGTACGCCACGCACGCCATGCAGGGCCGCGCAGAGGCTCGCGCACGAGCGCAACTAAAGCGCACAATGCGCCTTGCGACGAGCTGTCGTACTAAGTGCAAAGTGCCATCAAAAAGCCACAATAAGCCTCAAAAGCCCATTAGCCCAAGCCCAAGCCCAAGTCCGAGCCCGAGCCCGAGTCCGAGTCCGAGTCCGAGTCCGAGTCCGAGTCCGAGTCGCTAAGCCCCTTCGGGGCTTAGCTCCAATCTATTTTCATTTTGGCCAAAAGTTGGTTTCTTATTCTCACCTCTATGTAAAATTCCCCCACACGGCACCCTCCATTGGGCCTCAACCCATGTGCATCTCTCTATTCCTTCATAAGTAATATATAGAGACACATATTGGTGTGACTTTCCGATGTGGGACTATCTTTTAACAATAGAATGTTGTGAACACACACAACACATAGAATAAAACACCAACAATCCCCCACATATCTCTATATATATGAGTTAAGTGTTCCACATAATAACTGTCTATTATGCATTAGGATAGATGTCGCTGACGACTTGAATCTTCCCGCATGAGTTGAACAACAGTATGATACAAGAATAGACTACGCCTTGAATTCTGTACCACAACTGTAATTTTTCCCACTCACATAATGTAGTTATCTGTGCTTCTGGCTGCACATTAAAGGCCTTGTGCCAGCCTGGATTTCAATGTATGTATTTTGGGCGTCTACAAATTTACCCTCAAGAAACGGCCTATTTTTCTGTCCATACATTATAGGTGAGTTCTTTATTAAAGAGACATGGCATGAAGCGTCCAACGGTTCCTTTGCGGTGCTACGCCGCTATGACATGGCCTTAAGCCGAGGACCTTACCCCGAATCACCGGGAACCTCATCGTAGTGTCATACTACCCGTAGCATGAGGTCTAGCCCCTTTGTAGTGCCAAACTACCCAGCATGAAGCCTTACGCTTCTGTGCGGTGTTACGCCGCTACGACATGGCTTGCAAGGCCGAGGCTTTATCCCTAGCCGGGTTTACCTCATTGTGGTGTCGTGCCACCCGTAACATGAGGAACACCTCCTCTTTGTAGTGCTGACTACATCCCTCTTTAATTCAATATACAGTATTAGGCCAACTGCCTATTTGCGGTGCTACGCCGCTGTGACTTGGCTAACATAGCCGAGGATTTACCTCTTTCGAGAACCTCATGGTGGAGTCACCGCCACACATAGCATAGAGTCACACTCCTTGTAGTGCTGTGCTACCATGCTTCCTGTAAAGCATAACAGACCTTTACTCAGTCTGAGAACTCATTAAGGCATTATGCCATCCTTCCCACAGGATCAATTTTTCGTAGAAAATTCATAGTAGACAACAGTGGTTCTGGGTCCGAAACCCTTCCATGTTCCGCAGAACAAGTACCCACTGTTAACTAATATTTTTCCAGTCAATAGTCCTCCCTTGAATCAAAAAATTAGATATCTGGTAGATTTCTCTTTGAACCAATAACATAAAATTTATTGATAGGATTATAATGACACAATATTAGAATGCCTTCAAACCCATCTTCCTTGCTGTGTCCTCGACCAGCTGTCATTTGAGGCCTTTCGTGAACGGATCCGCCAGGTTCTCCTGACTTCGAACATCGATCACTGCAATGACGCCTCGTTTGATGAGATCGTTCACTGCTCTGTGCTTTAACCGTACAGTCCTCTTCTTTCCGTTAAAGAGTTCATTTGATGCTACTGCTGCTGCCGCCTGGTTGTCACAGTATATCGGGATTGCAGGTATCTGAGCTCCAACCACTGGAAGATCATACATGAGCTCCCGAAGCCACTCTGCTTCATCTGCAGCAGCATCCAATACAAAGAATTCAGATTCTATGGAGGAGCGAGATAACATTGTCTGCTTCTTCGATTTCCACGATATAGCAGCTCCGCCCAAGGCGAATATGAATCCACCTGTAGAATATTCGCTCTCCACCTCTGAACACCAGCTACCATCACTGAAGCCTTCCACTACTGACGGATCTCCGCTGTAGTATAGTGCAAATGTCTGAGTCTTTTTTAGATATCTCATAACACGCTTCACAGCGTTCCAGTATTCAACGCCTGGGTTGCTAGTGAACCGACTCAGCATTCCTACCGCAAAAGCTATGTCAGGCCTTGTGGCAGTAGTAGCGTACATCAAGCTTCCGATGACGCTGGCGTACTCCAATTGCTTGACGCTTTCTCTCGAATTTGGCTCCAGCTTCTGATCACTCGGTACGGTGTATCAATTATAGGAAGTTCTTGATACCCGTATCGAGTGAGCATTTTCTCAATGTAATGAGATTGTGATAGTGCTATTTCCGTGTCTGTCCGGATGATCTTGAGCCCCAAGATAACATCGGCATCCCCCAAGTCCTTCATACTGAACTTGGTCGAGAGAAATTTCTTTGTCTCTGTGACACAGCTTAAATCCGTACCTAGGATTAGCATGTCGTCAACGTATAGACAAACGATAACTCCTCTTCCGTCAGCAAACTTAGTATAGACACACTTGTCTGTTTCACTGACCTTGTAGCCATTTGACCGTATTACTTTGTCAAACTTCTCATGCCACATTTTGGGAGCTTGTTTCAAACCATACAGAGACTTCATCAACTTGCAGACTTTGTCTTCCAGACCTCTGACGACAAAACCTTCTGGTTGTTGCATGTAGATCTCTTCTGTCAGCTCGCCATTAAGGAATGCCGTTTTCACATCCATCTGATGTATCACTAGTTTGTGTATTGCTGCTAGAGCAATTAACAATCTGATGGTTGTCATCCGAGCTACTGGAGCATAAGTATCAAAATAGTCTATCCCCTATTTCTGAGCAAACCCTTTGGCCACTAGCCTAGCCTTGAATTTGTCGATGGTTCCATCTGCTTTCATCTTCTTCTTGAAGATCCATTTGCATCCGATGGGTCTTGCTCCTTCTGGCAGGTCAACTAACACCCATGTATTATTGGAGGTGATTGAGTCAATCTCATTGTCTATCGCCTCCTTCCAGAATACAACATCTCTGGTCTTCATCGCTTCATCATAGGTAAGCGGATCTGCTTCCATATGATAAGTGACGAAGTCATCTCCGAAGTCTTTCAGCCTCCTTACTCGCTTAGTTGACGGCTCAGTGAGTTCTGGTTCAACTGGTGTCTCTTCGACAATAGCTTCTTCTTGGACTACTGGTTCTTTAAGGACTTCTGTCTGCTTTGCACTCTCATTATTCTCCGGAAGATCCGTGAGAACAATATTTTTGTGCCTTGCAAACTTGTCTTCAAAATATTCAGCATCGCGAGATTCAATGATATAATTTGATTCTATATCAAGGAATCTCCGAGCATCACTCTTCTCGGCATAACCCAAGAAGATAGCCTTAGTGGTCCTAGTCCCCAGGTTCTGAATCTTCAGATCTGGGAGCTTCACGTAAGCCAGACACCCCCACACTCGAACGACATTCAAGTTAGGTCTGACTTTGAACCAGAGTTCATGAGGTGTTATGTCCGAAGTTGCATACAGTACTCTATTGAGAATGAAAGTAGCCGTTAATGCAGCTTCTCCCCAGAAGCTCTTTGGAAGATCCGCAGTCAACAGCATAGAGTTCATCATCTCTGTCAACGTTCTGTTCTTCCTTTCTGCTACTCCGTTGGATTGAGGAGAGTACGGAGCCGTCGTCTCATTTATGATTCCATGTTCTTTACAGAATGATGAGAAATCATGAGACCGATATACTCTCCGCCTCGATCACTCCTTAGCCTTTTGAGTTGTTGTCCAGTTTGCCGTTCAGCCTCGGCCCTGAACTCCTTGAACTTCTCGAATGCTTCGTCTTTAGACTTGAGCAGGTAGACAAAAGCATACTTTAAGAAGTCATCGATGAAAGTAATAAAATACTTCATCCCGGCTTTTGTAGAGAATTGCTTGAAATCACAGATATCTGAGTGAACCAACTCCAGAAGATCTGTGCTTCGATGGACCCTGTGAAAGGGTTTTCTTGTGATCTTCGTCTGAGCACACACTTCACATTTCTCTACCTTACCCCCACACTTGGAGATAAGTCCTAGGCTAGACATCTTGTTAATTCTTTTACAATGAACATGTCCTAGCCTATTATGCCACAACTCAAAAGAATAGTTCAAAGTAGAAATAGCATTAATATCATTTTTCTGGGTTACAACAAGCTGAATTTTGTACATTCCTTCAGTCTGGAAAGCTTTTCCGAAGAATGTACCCTTCTTGGACATCACCATCTGGCCAGCATTGATGTCCATCCTCAAGCCTGTGTTACAAAGCAGGCTCCCAGAGATCAAGTTCTTAGCAATTGCAAGAACATGCTTCACTCCTTGAAGCGTCAGAGTGTTCCCCGATGTGAGTTTCAGCTCCACCGTCCCAATCCCCAGTACTTCAGCTTGTGCCTGGTTTGCCATTATGACTTTCTCGGAAGTTGGCTCATAGGAGTCGAACCATTCCTTGTCTGAGCAGACATGACATGTCGCACCAGTGTCTATCCACCAGTCCAAGTCAACCCCCATATTTGCAACCTGCGCTATCATTGCAACCAGATTAGTAACCAAAGAAACCTTACTAGGCTCACCTTTTTCTGGTTCCTTGCATTCACTTTTGTAGTGGTCCTTCTTGCCATATTTGTAACAAGTCACATGGGACTTGGACTTCTGATTCTTGAATGAAGGACTCTTTACTTTCAGATTAGTGAAGTCCTTCTTCTTCTTATGAGGAGAAGCTGCCTGCTTTCCCTTGTATTCTCTGGTTTGGACCAGATTTGCTTTCGCCAGTTGTTTGGACAGAGAATCCATCTTCTGTTGAGAGCGCATCTCGTCCTCAACAAGGATCTCTTGCAGGAGATCTTCCATACATATGTCCAGCTTCTTGCGGTGCATCCTTGCATAGAAGTTGCTCCAACCCGCAGGAAGTTTAGAGACGATTCCTCCAACGACAAACTTGTCGACAAGAGGCATCTTCTCGTCATCCAACTTTTAGCACAACTTCAGAAACTCCTTTACTTGGGGCAGCATAGCCTTCTCATCTTCGAAGGTCCACTTGTGGTATCTTTCAACCAAGAAGATCTTGGACCGATTCTCGTCATCTTCGTACAATTTCCCCAAGGAGTCCCAAATCTCTTTGGCAGAATTCTTCTTGGAATAGGACTCTGCCAGAGAGTCTTCCATGCTATTGAGAATCAACAGTTTACAGATACTGTTTTCTCTAATCCATTTTGCCTGCTTGGACTTAGCAGCTGCAATAACTTCTGCGGTTCCGGTTGTTGGAACGATCGGTTCTTCCTCATTCAGCACGTGATCAACTTCCACGAGTTGAATGTTTAAGGTTACTTTCCGTTTCCAGATTTGGAAATGTTCGCCGTCGAATTTCTCCAACTTGTTAAAGTCGGTATTGACGAGCGATGCACGTGAGTTATCCATCTTTTCGATATAGCTTTGAGATTGTTAGTCCCTTGGCGAACAATCGATGGAAAACCACGAATTCAGAAACTATTGTAAAGACAATGTTTCCAGCAACAACACCTTAAAGAAGGTAATGTTGTATTACGAGAATCTAAAAAGATTTCGTAATATTTCTCGAAGGCAACAGAACCGTATAACTTCTAAAGAGAAGCGACGGTATTCTCGAAGGCAACAGAACCGTATAACTTCTAAAGAGAAGCGACGGTATTCTCGAAGGCAACAGAGGAAGAAGAAAGCCTGCTGGGGTGAAAGATCACCGGCGCTCAAAGCTATATCCGCCTTACGGACAAGCCTCCAGGAACCAGCAAGTTCGAAGAGAACTTTAGAACGCTGGCCAAAAATGTTGACGACTCCTCGGAATAGCAGCAGCACTTCTCTCTCTTTCGGGAAATTCTCTGATTCTTTTCTGTCACCCTGGAGAGAGGAGATGCTGCTGATATTATAGGCACGAGGTGGGCTTTTCAAATTCTGAACGCACGCTCAGGTTTAATGCCAGATCCGGATTTTTTGGATCTGAGCCATATCCGGATCTGAGCCCACAAGACCCGCGGACGTTACATAATTTGAACGACCCGCTCGACCCGCTCGACCCGTACGTCCCGTACGTCCCGTACGCTACGCAGGGCCGCGCACGAGCGCAACTAAAGCGCACAATGCGCCTTGCGACGAGCTGTCGTGCTAAGTGCCATCAAAGTGCCATCAAAAAGCCACAATAAGCCTCAAAAGCCCATTAGCCCAAGCCCGAGCCCGAGCCCGAGCCCGAGTCCGAGTCCGAGTCCGAGTCGCTAAGCCCCTTCGGGGCTTAGCTCCAATCTATTTTCATTTTGGCCAAAAGTTGGTTTCTTATTCTCACCTCTATGTAAAATCCCCCCACATGGCACCCTCCATTGGGCCTCAACCCATGTGCATCTCTCTATTCCTTCATAAGTAATATATAGAGATACATATTGGTGTGATTTTCCGATGTGGGACTATCTTTTAACAATAGAATGTTGTGAACACACACAACACATAGAATAAAACACCAACATATTATAATTGTGATGAGTCTGTTTCAAGTTTGATCAGTCATTCAGGCCATATATATGCAGAAATTTCTTTGTGCTTATTTGAGACCCTAAGGTTTGTAGTAGTTACAACTTCCATTTAGTTGGATCTCTTAAACAAGTGATAATGACTTTGTGATTTTCTGTACTTTGACTATGTACTAGACAGTTGGACTTACATGGGGTTCAATTTTTTATGGAATTTGCAATGAACCACGCACCAGTTGGACTTACAATTTTTTTTATGGAGATCATGAGAAACCGGTCACACCACCCAAACATCATGATTGTACAAGTATGGTTCCAAAAGATTTGGACAAATTCTTTATGTCAGTTGCTTCTGTTCTTGACCTTATCAATTTAATGACTACTGCAAGTCATAATTGGACTATTATTCCCTTTCTTTCAGGTATTGGTCCCTCAAATGCTAATGGATAGGGTTCTTATGCAGAAAGAAACATACTTTGAGGATATATGTACATGCAATTAGAGATTTTATAGTGTTATGGAAAAGTGAATATTTTTTGGGATATGCATGGAATGAAACTTTTGTTGGCAATTTCCAACTAGTGCTGGAGGTATTACTTTAGGCATTTCAGTATGTGTGTGTGTGTGTGTGTCAATTTTTGATTCTTGGGTGTTGTTTGCTTTAGAGATTTTTCTTAGTTTACACGACTTACTACCTATTATTGCATTCATGTACTGTCATCGAATTGCTTGCTTATTGAATAATGCAAAACTTGAATGCAATGGGCTTTTCATCTCTGATGTTCCACTTATATCTTCCCCTTCTTTTCTTGTGCAGGCTACAACTATCCCCTTTTTACCTACACTCTTCAGCCAAACCTTCTTCATTATTTCCCAAACTCGGTGCTAATTTTTCAACGTACAAGGTTAGAAGGCTATAAATCTTGCGACAATGTAGACAAGGTGAAATTTGATCTTCCCTTGATGTGTTACTGTGAATTCTGGCTATACTATATAATTTAGCCAATAATTTGGAGGTTTTTTGTTCCAGGAGTGTGCATTGAGATGTTATGGAGTGATACAAGATGTACTGTTATTGAATGCAATAGGCTTTTCATCTCTGAATTTTTTTGTTCCAGGTTTTTTTGTTTCAAGCAGAAGAGGGCGCAACAGCAGCTGGGCATGATCCAGAATAATGCCTGGAGGCCCAGTAGGGGCTGCCCGAGCGTGCCGTGTCCGTGCTCCGCATCTAGCTGTTTGAGCACTTGTGACATCCGTAAGAACTCGAAACTATTTGAAATAGTTACTCAAAATTGGACATCTTAAACAAAGTGATCATGGTACCAGGTATCAACTAGTAAGAAACAAAGATGTAAACATCAATTGTTCTCTCATGTTAATTGTTTCTAGTTGAACTATCACTCAGTTTTTCATTTCTGTTGTGCAACAGGTTAGTGCCATATGGAATCGATTGACTGGTTGGAAGTCACAAGACGAGGGCTTCTAGTGCCAAGCTGTATAGAAACTCCCAAGCCAAGAAAAATAACTTTTTGGACTAGTATTTCGATCATTTTAGGCGTACAACAACTTTTTGTACATCTTGAATGTTTTAATAAAAAATGTATAAATTTATTTATTTTGGAAAACCTTTTCTATATCTTGATTAATCGAAATGGAAGTTGCGATTGAAATTGTTGAAATCAAAATTGTGATTCAGTATGAATTTTTATGATGCACATGTTAATTGTATGTGATACAGAACATGTTATTCAGATATGAAATTGTGTAGCAGATTTATAGCACTCAAAATGTCATAAAAATCGACAGCGTTCAGGAACGCTATAATAAATCAATAGCATTAAAGAACATTATGCACAATCTACAACATTTATGAACGCTATTATTCATCAACAACATTCAAGAATGCTATAGACCATCCATAACATTCATGAACGCTATAATCAATCGACAGCATTCACGAACGCTATAAACCATCCACAACATTAATGAACGCTATAATCCATCTACAGCATTGAATAACGCTATAATGTTATAGCGTTCACTTACTATAGCGGAGAAAATTATAGCGGACAAAATACGTTATAGAGAGCTTTCTATAGCGTTAGATGCATGCTATTGTAAACCATATTTGTTGTAGTGAGTTAGGAGATCGATTTCCAGTGGGAACGTTCGACACAATTACCATTTTCAAAAATGGATATATGTTTAAATAGCTGCAAAGATTTTAAATTATTTTTACAGTTAATCATAAGAAATTTAAATTATTTTACGTGGGAATATACATAAGACACGTATTGGTGGTAGTTAATTATAAAAAATTAACTTTTTTATTAATTAGTGTGTAATATACAAACGGCTTCGACATTGAGCTATTTTTAAGTCGCATTATAACAGTATGTATATATATATATATATATATATATATATATATATATATATATATATATATATATATATATATATATATATATATATATCAAAAGTTCTAATTTAAATTTTTTTTAACAAATGAATTAATGAATATTTGATTAGTACGATGGATTAATTAGGGTTGTTATTCATAGTGTCGAGTCTCCAACCTAGGCCACGTGTTTGGGTATTAGACTGGATCCGGCACATGTAAACTTTCGAGTAGGGTTCAACCTCCTCAACAAAGTGCTCTTAATGTATCATCTACTTCAAGACTTTGTGTCGAGTTAAGATCAAATTCAGTTTGGGTTTAGGTATCTCTCCCGTCTGTACCAAAATAGAATAGAATCATATAATCCTATTCTTATATTTAAATATTTATAACGAGAACTCAAGGTTCAGAATAGGTATATATATAGTTACTAGCAACCTACTTGCTTTGGCAACTAATCTATTTTTTAAACCAGACAGTATAACACAATGCTATGTTCGATTTGTATAATAGTGTCATTTCTAGATCTTGGGGCTAGTTTTTTAGTTTATCTCTACTCCTCTACTAATATAAGGTGGCAGGGCCGGCCCTCAGCAATAGGAGGCTCTGAGGCAAAATTTTCTAAATAGATCTCATACATAATGTAAAAAAGTACAAACAAAACAAAATTTGGTTGTAGCCAAGATTTAAACCAAGAACCTCTTAAATACAAGTCTAAAATTGTAACCAATAAACCACAATGCTTTTTGTAAAAAAGGCACATGTTATATACTAGTTCTATTATAGACAGTTCCATGTTGGTGCCCCCTTTCTTCAGGGGGCCCTGGGCAGTCGCCCGGCCTGCCCTGGGCTAGGGCCGCCCTTGTAAGGTGGCTTAAAATGTTGGAGTGGTTTGGGTTCCCAACCTACGTGAAAAATACTCCAGAGTCGGATTGGGTATTCCTATATATAATAGAAATATTCCAACGGATTTGGATTGGGTATTTTTATATAGTAGGAATATCCCAATAGAGTTGGATTTAGTATTCCTATATATAATAGGAATACATCGATGGTTTAGATTGAATATTCCTACTTATAGTAGAATACCTCAATTAGTTATGGGTTTTGAGACTATATATACTAGGTGTTTCCTTACCATAAAACATATCTCAAAAAGGAGAGGAGCAATAGTGTTTTATAACTTTTGAGAGAGAGAAAGGATTGAAGATTATTGTGAAGGAGAGATCGCTTCGAATAATTTTTTGACATCTCTTGTTCTTCGGAGTCTACAATCGAACTTTCTTCTTTCAAGTGAGTTGTGGTGATCCGTTTGGATCGGGAGGAGCTTGTAGAGGATGCATTCTCTTTATTCCATTAGTGGAGGTTCTTCAGGGTTGGACTTCGATCGTCCTGTGGTTTTTCTCATTTGAGTTTTCCATGTCAAAAATCTCCCTATTTGTAATTTATGTTTGGCGTTTTTAGTTTGTGTGCTTTTGCTCGGTTCTCTCGCAGGACTTTCTGGTTTGGGAGAACAGTTTTTGCGCTTCGTTCCCAAAAGAGTTGTATCAGAGCTTTGGGTTTTGTCACTCCCCGTTCCTGATATACGTATTTGCTTCTTGATTTCTGTATACCTTATCAGGTAATTGTACATGTACACCATTTAATTTAATATTTATTAGTTGTTGCATGTAGCCTTTAATCATGTCATTAGTTAAATGGTTAGAGCATGCTTAGGATTAGGGCTTTCATGAGAGCCCAACAAACCTACTATATATATTCTTTTACCCACTCTCTCCTCATTCATTCTCATTTTCATTTTCTCCCACCAACCCACCTAGGCAAGTACATCTTGCACAAATGAGAACCACTTGCATTTTTCAATTTTTTTTTATATTATTAGTCTAGATTGTTCATTTCTTTATTCTCTACAAGTTTAGTTCTTGGAGTTTTTGATTTTAATGACTAATTTTGTGTAAATCTAAGTTTTTGAAACTAGAATTGTATGAATTTTCGTGGTTTTGATCTATCAAACTTGGTTGTTTTCGAAAACTAGTTGTTCCATGTTGTAGAGAATTTGACTTACATCTAATTTTGGCTTTTGAACCGCTTGATTTCAATTTATCTTGAGAAAGTTATATCATTTTTTGATGTTCATGAGTTCCCCACACCTTCGGTGCTGTCGGGACGATGAACAGTGCCGCACGCTTGCGAGCGTGCACCCGCGCGTTTCGTGCGCCACACACCTGCGCGATTTTCTGTCGCGCGCCTGCGTGTCGTACACCGCGTGCTGCGCGTTTTGCGCGCTGTGCCTCTGCGCCCTGCGCGTCGTGCACCCGCGCGCGTACGTTTCGTACGCCGCATGCCTGCACAATTTTTTGTCGTACGCTTGCCCCATGCTCTCGCGCCTCATGCACCGTTGGCAGTTTTACCCACACGCGCCGCGCGCTCGCGCACGAATGGCCGTTTTGCCCGTTTATGCTGTTTGGTAGCTAGAATCTGGTAAAACTCATAACGTGAAAGTTATAGATATTCATCTTGGCTTCAAGAATCTTCCTGTCTTACCTTAATTGGAGTCCTTATGCGACTGATATTTTTACTCATAGTTCTTGATCTTATTGGCATATTTTCTGTACTTGGCCTAACATGCGATGACCTGACTTGACAACTGTACCTTCTAGTTCTTTTCTATCTCGTGACTTGACCTTCATTCTTGACCTGACTACCTATGCGTGTGCTGGTTAATCCTATGTGTGTATTGAGGTACAATCTATGTGAGGACCGACATGCTATCTCATGTGCTAAGTGTTTCTACACGATATATGTCAGTACATCCAAACTCTCCAGCACTTACATAATGAATGGTCGGTAGTAATGACGTGGTATGTATTGCGTGTTGCATTACACTAAGAAGGGATCCTTACGTATGACTCCATGAGCCAGTGCGAATCCCTACTTGGGGTACTTGTACTATGTACGACATCTAGGAGGATGAGCATGTGACCACGACATGTGAATTCCGAGATTAACTAAGGGATTAACTAGGCAACTAATCTGGTAGATGCATTGGGTGGAAAGAATCTCAAGATTTTGCCATTCTAGCCACCCAGGTCGCTGTCTTGACGTGTCGGGTTGGCCGCCACAGATATGGTTTCATCCGCCTATAGTAGATGACTATATCTGACTCCTATGTGCTATGTGTTATATGTTTTAGCGCGATAGCCTTACGGAGGACTGGTGCATAATCAATGTGCTACGTGTTTATATATATATATATATATATATATATATATATATATATATATATATATATATATATATATATATATATATATATATATATGGATTGGCTAACCCTGCTGGAATGACATGATCTGAGGATTCCTATAATTAGCATTGCGGGGATAACTTCCCCAAATATAGAAAGCCGTAGGAATGATTGGTCGCTTGAAAAATGACTTGCTTGTACCTTGTGCCTTCTATTTGTATCCAAGGGATACGGACTGTCATGGTACGTGGTCCAACCCATGTCCTTATTTGGTTGTTAGGTTGAGCTATTGTGCTATGACAGGCTGTGGACCGAGGATACGACCGGAAGCTTATAACTTGACCATGACCATAGGTGGAGTCTTATCTCGTTTCGATATTGGCACCGTTTGTCCTTGTTTGCTTGTAATGGTGCCGTATGGACTCGATGATGCTTCGTCACCCTATGACTCATAAGCCAAGTATTATTATTATCTTAATGCTTGGGTTTTATCTCACTCTTTTGTGCTCCCTTGTGGTACTTGCTATTCGGGGTGACCACGCTAGTTTTGTTTGGCCAGATCACGTAGCAGAGACTGAGGTTCCAATATTCCTTCCTGACATCAATGGTGCATACTAGGAGCATGGCTGGCGGAGGACTTGAGTGGGTTTCTTCTCCACCACTCTAGTATCATTACTTATGTTTTGGCATTTAGCCACCGGCACCTGTTTAGCCGATTATTCTGGATATTTTGTCTTCTTGCATAATTGTAATTAAATCAGACTGCAGCTGAATACGATTATGTACATATGACTATCTGGGCTAGCTAACTTATAAAGTTACTTCCCCATAATCATTTTGATGAAGCGTCGGGACGCCTTACTGCTTTATCTCATATGCTCATTAATTGATGTTTCTTGCTTTGACTGATCGAGACATAGATGCTCTGTGAGACCATAGGAGACTTGATTGTAGCATGCACCCCCTAGTCTCATGACAGCCACGATCGTCGTATGATATTACCTCATATGAAGTAGTTGGCCTAGTCACTCTCTGTATTTCGGTACTGGGCGTGACAGGTTCAGAGAAGTGTCAGGAGTTGACAGTCAAACCAGGAAGCAGAGATGGACGTGAAGCCGGTGCGCATGGTAAACCTGAACGGTACCAACTATCACTACTGGAGGAGCAAAAAAAGTTTTGCTATTTGTCAAGAAGTTGCATCTGCCGGTATTTGCTTTCGAGAGGCCCAATGATAAATTCGAAGAGGACTGAAATTTCAAGCATATACAGGTGTGTGGGTATATAAGGCAGTTTGTTTACAAGAACGTGTATAATAACGTTGCTAGTATTGAGCACGCAAGGACACTGTTGGAGAAGTTAAAATTTTTGCATGCGAAGAAGACCGAATAAATAAATTATTCCTGATCTGGATGATGGTGGGTTTGCGGTACAAAGATGGTGCATCCATTATGGATCATTTGAGTGAGTTCCATGACGTGGTTGACCAACTATCCTCGATGGAAGTCAAGTTCGACGACGAGGTTTAGGGACTTTGGTTGCTATGTACGTTGCCAGACTCGTGGGAGACCGTACGAGTATCTATGATCGCTTCTGATCTTGAGGGCATGGTCAGTCTGGAGTTTGCCAAGAGCGGGATATTAAACAAAGAGATGCAGAGATGCTCTCACGGTACTTCATCCACATCCCACTTTTAGTTTCAAAGAGCCACGAAAGGGACAAAAATAGGGATCCAGGTAGTGGCAGAGATAAGAGCAGAGGCAAGTCCAAGGGTCGATACGAGGACTCGGAGTTTTACCATTGTGGCAAGAAGGACCACATCAAGTGGAACTATTTCACTTGGAAGAGAGAAAATAAGGGCGACAAGGGAAAGCAAAATGAGAACACTACAACGACGGCCTCAGCACATGGAGGCGATGCGATCGTCGTAGGTGATGAGGTTGTCATGAACCTCACCTAAGATGACAATTCTTGGCTGGTGGACTCGGGTGCTTCAGCGGATACTATTTGCCACTTACACGACAGGCGACTATGGAGTGTTGAAGATGGACAACAAAGATGTGTCGAAGACGGTTGCCACTGGAGATGTGCATGTGATCAGGACGAAGACGGGTGTATTTCTTGTTCTCAAAGATGTCCGTCATGTCCTTGATATCCGTTTCAAACTGGTGTCGGTTGGAAGGTTGAATGATGAGGGTTTCTTCAATCTCTTCGGGAACGGTCAGTGGAAATTTTCTAGAGGTTCGATAGTGATTGCCAGAGGAAGCAAGAGGTCCAAAATCTACTATATAGAGGGGAGCACACAGGGGACACATGAGGTGAACGCAGTCAGTGATGCGTCTATCAAGTTGTGGCGTAGGTAGCTCGGCTATATCAGCGAGAAGGGGATGAGCTACTTGCTGAACATGAATGTGATTCCAGGGCCAAAGTCTACAAAATTGGAGATATGCACGCACTGTTTGGCAGAAAAGAAAAATATGGTGTCTTTCCAAAGTCATCCAAGTTCAAGGAAGCCGACGTTGCTCGAGTTGATTCACTAGAATGTCTGCGATCCTATGAAGGTAAAATCCTTTGGTGGTACTTCTTATTTTGTAACATTTATTGATGATTGTTCCAGAAAGATTTAGATTATGCCTTAAAGACCAAGGATCAGGTGTTGTCCACTTTCAAAGAGTTTCAGACCTCTATTGAAAGAAATACGGACAAAAAGCTGCTATATGTTCGGTCTGACAATGGCGACGAGTACATGGTCCCTTTGATACTTATTACTGAGAGCAAGGGATACGACACCAGAAGACTCCACTAAAGATACCGCAGCTTAACGGTGTAGCGGAGCGCATGAACAGGAAGCAGATGGCGAGGGTACGATGTTTGCTGTCAGGAGCAAACTTACCGGTCTACTATTGGGGTGGGACACTTTACACAGCTGCTTATGTTATGAATTTATCTCCTTGTGCTCCTTTGTAGGGTGATGTGTCTGATAAAGTATGGTACGACAAAGAGCCATCATACAATTACCTATGGTTGTTTAGTTGTAAGGCCTTCGTACATGTAATGAAGGACGAGAGATCCAAACTTGAGCCAAAGACGAGGATATGCATCTTTGTCGTACTACAACAAATATGGCCTACAATAGCATGCGCAGAACGCTATAAAAAGCCTTCTATAGAATATTCTGTCTGCTATAATCGCCCACGCTATAGTATGTCCAGACATGTGAACGCTATAACATTATAGCGTTCATGAATGCTGTAGAAGGTTTATAGCGTTCGTGTATGCTGTTGATGGTTTATAGCGTTTATGAATGCTGTAAATACTTTATAGCATTCTAGAACGCTGTAGATGGTTTATAGCGTTCGTGAATGCTGTGGATTACTTATAGCGTTTATGAATGCTGTGGATTATTTATAGCGTTTGTGAATGTGGTGGATGATTTATAGCGTTTGATGAATTGATTGTCATGAACGCTATAGATGGTTTGATTTATTATAGCATTCATCATATGCTATCGTGGTAGCAGCAATTTAGACGTTTTGAGTGCTATAAACCTGCTACAGAATTTTATATTATTTCATATCTGCTACAGAATTTCATATTTCATAACCTGTTTTGTATCACATATAAATAACAATAATCGCAAACAATTTCAATCGCAACTTTCATTTCGATCAATCAAGATATATGAAAGATTTGCCAAAATATGAAATGTTTCATTAGAACATTCAAGATGTACAAAAAGTAGTAGTCATTAAAACATTCCAGATGTAGAAAAGTAGTTGTACACCAAAATAAACCATTCCATTTACAAAGTATCTGTAGTCCAAAATAAACCATTCCATTTACAAATATCTGTAGGCCAAGAAACAGCTCGATCGCCTCTTTCCTTCTAGCAGCTATCCACAACCATCAAAAACATATACGCCAACCTACAAAAAATTGAGACGAAAACACATTATGATATAAAAAATAAGATAGAAATATTTGACACTTATGGAGCAGGTTTCAAATGCAAAACCACAGAAGTTCATAAACATATATGCCAACCTACACAAAATTTTATAACTTTCGAGCATTTGACAATTATGCCGGTAGATGCAGGTTTTCTTTTCTTTTTTTTAACCACCCGAACATTTTCAGAAAGCTCAAGGTTATACCATTAATTCATTGCAGTTGTACCCAATTAATTCAGAAATCACCATTGTTTATTGAAATGAATCAATTGTAAGATATAATCAATTGCAGGATAAGCGAGAGTTATGGTATTCACTTGTAGGATAACTAAATAATCAAATATTTCATGATATTAACTTACAAACTTGAAACTTCAAGTACCTAAGAATTACAGAATGACTGATCAAACTTTCGAGAGTTATAACTTTCGAGCATTTCAGGATAAGCGAGAGTTATGCAAATTTTGGAAGTTTAATGTAGCAAATTACAGAAGTGTGGAAGTTTATGATTTTTAGATGCAAATTAGCCTAAGAATTAATATATGGCTCTTTGTATCTAGTAGGCAAAATAACTCAGTCAAGAGTAGTTGAAGGACGAGAAAGGAACTTACCAACTCAGCTACTTAGCGAGGGAATGAACAGATGAATGATGTTCTTCAATGTTATTATGGTTGAATATAATTTCAAGCTTCAAAATCCTATCAGAATCAGTGGATTATGACTTGTTATGGAGCAAGTCAATTCTCTATACTTGAAACAACAATTATCCTCCATGATAGGAAAAAATGATCGTAAACATGCATCATTAGTCAAACCGAGTCAAAACAAAGCTCTCCCATGTTAGCTTCAAGTATCTTTAGCACTCATCAAGGTGATGAAGACTCATTCTAGAAAGGAAATAATCGTAATCACAATGCCATCATCCAAGACTTCTGCCAACAAAATGGATGGGCTGTAGTCGCAACACCTTTATTCCAAACTCCAAAGACTCTAAGGAAATATTGACCAGAAATTCAGAATGTCCTGTCAACATAGTGCCAACCTTCTATCCGATTGGTGCAAAAATTCATGGCAGGCAACTATAGGACATTATTCTAAATTACCACATGTATGTAAAAGCATTTTAATAACATGTATGTAAAATGAAATGTAAGGAGATTTCTTAGTTTGTTGTTCTCTTTACATGATTCTAAAAATATTAAAATTTGAAGACTTTCAACATCTCAAACAAGTATACTCAATTGGAACTCTGGTTCCATGATGCTCAGATTTACATGTTCCAATGAATATATCCAAGCAGTCAAACAGGTCCTACCGAATTTGATGAAGTGAAATAAAAAAATCCTACAACATTTAAGTTTAACCATGATACCTGACGACAGCATAGCACAAAACCGCTCCAAAATAGAATCCTGGTTTTAACTTCTAGATCTGCTTCAATTTCATCTTTTGTCATATTGAACCTAGAAAAACAAACATATAAAAGTTGTAATCATAATAAATGGTAAAGATCAAAAGAAAAAAAATAACAGTAGGCTGTATCAGATCAGCTAAAGAAGTAACAACTACTAAGAGAAGCCAAAAAAATTGAAGTACTAAAATTACCTACATTATTTATCAGTAGCAAAATTCAGTATGGGCACCCGCATGTACACATATATAGAAACCCAATTACTTGGGCTAGAGAAGGAAAAAAAATTAAAGGAATTTTCCTTACAAGAAACATGGAAGCTCTGGACATGATTTGATCTCAATGATTCCATGTTGTGTCCTACAGATGCCAACAGCAGTGATCTCCTCTCCAGTTAGCAGTATCTCCTCTCCAACTGGAAGGATTTTTTTTCTTCATCCAACACTCCAACCTTGCAAAACCATAAGTATACATTAAGAGTTATAAGTTGTAACAAAATAAACATCAGAAATGGTAGTTTTGAAATGTGAATGGCATTGGAAAGAAACTTCTAGGAAGGACAATAACTTACTGCATATCCATTCCCAAAGATGGCTTGGAAGATCGTATAAGGTGTAGCCTGAACAGGGTGTAAGTGATGCATATCCGTTCCATGATCTCCCTCTTTTTCAGATGCATCCATTCTAACATCTCAGAAATTTCTCACTAAGCTCTCCACCCTAACTCCTAAGATCTATTAATCTTTCGAGTCTCACCAATTCCCTAAAACAACTCTTCTTATGAATGACAGCCTCACCTACTCCCATTCCTTCATTACCTTCCCCTAAGAAGCTTCCAATTACATACCCAGCTTCAAAGTTTATCTCACATCATTGGTTCATAAAATTAGACAATGTGTTACCCACGTTTGAGCATATCCTGAAAATTTTCAGAGAAATACAGCTACAAAAAATACATGATATGAAGAGAAAAACATACAAATGACTGATAAGAGATTATGCCGACCATTTCTCTCCGCATTGCTTAACAGTTATTTTTCGTTAAGAATATGGAAATATAACAAATAGAAATATAAAAGAAACTTCAAACTTATAGGAACAGAAATAGCTGGGAGACCAAGGAGATTTTCTGGTACTACAAATTGCATAAGGTTGGCTGCAATCACGAATTCAACTAGTACATGTAGAAGTGTATATAATCAGCTTCGAAAATCAACTAAAGGCAAAAGAATCCAGAATGAAAAGAGAAACAAGAAAAGGCATAACGAGGATAGGCCAAGATTTGTCAAATAAGTTCATATACTTTTATATACCAAAGAAATGACGTATGGACCAAGAAAATTAAATGCAAACTTTACTAAGATATGAGCACTTGGGGAAAAAATTGTCTTTGCGCGTGGGATCAGCCTGAACCCATCTCTAATCAGGAAGAACTATGTTAGGTCCAGACAGGTCAAGGAAACAATAATTAACTTCTATAACAAGGACAATAAATGAGGAACTAAGAAATTGCATACAGTATAGTTTAAAGACATTTGGTATTGGAAAAAAAAGCTGATATACTTGATAATATGTCTAATTGGAGTGAAGAAACATACACACATGATCCAATGCAACAATTGAACCTGTTCTTGTAATTGAAAGTGTTTATGTAATATAGGTAATACAAGGTGAAGAGGAATTAGTCATGCTAATGGTTGAATTCTTTTTGTTCTCATAAAAGGCTGTTCAGTGAGGACGATATCAGTCTGGTATCAGTCTATTGTCAGAGCCACTAGATAGTCTATTGTCATTGCTCAAATTTGTTTTACATGCTGTAATTGAGTACTTGAAGCTGAATTTTTTTTCATCTTAGGAAGATTTGATAGTTATATGCAGATAATTGGATATTAGGTGCTGAACTTTTTATTTAGCTTATAAGTTTATCCTTTTTCTTCAAACATTTTATAACTAGGAAAGCCTATATCGTCTTAATTGATGTCATAACTTAGCCTCATCTCTTGTTCTACCAATATGAAGATCCTTTTATCGGATTAAGCTCTTCACACCCATCTTTGCATACACAAATTGGAATATTGGAATAGTTTCACAATACAAAATCCTCTTTTGTGTGAAATTTTTGCAATAGATTCTCAAGCAATGTTCCTGTAAGAAGGTAGTTAAAGTACTCTTAATTATCCTAGATTTGAGAAGAGTTTAAATTTGGTAGGGATATCTATAAGCCTTGTATCTCGCCTAGATGGAAAACATAGTTCTCATCACAGAAAGTTTTTGTAACCAGGGTCTAGGAACTGATAGTTCTCTAAAAGACATCGCCATCTCAAGGAGATTTCACATGTATAAAACCATGTGGTAACTTATTTGTCCCAGAATATGCTTTTTTACATCATTTAGTAGCGATCATATGATCCTTGGATTCGTGCTTTTGCACAAATGGCTAAAGTAATTTACTTCTTCAGATTGCCTACTCCTGAGAGTCATGACCTCGAACACTTTGAGGACATAACTATCGATCATTGGATCAGGAAGCACCAATGCAAGTTTCTAGTGTTAGAGCAAATAGCTTTACTGATCCTAAAGAGTCATCACCACAAAAACTTACAAATCAATCATTGAAGCAATATCGTGTAAGTGCAAGTTATAGTGCTAAAGAAAATAGTTTCAAAAGAGAAAATAGTTTCACACTAAAATTTAAAAACTTATGTTCTATGAGCCCTTCAGTAAGAATCTAACAACCAAGTAACCACAAACTTGATGTCATATCAAACAATATTGGTTTTTAAGCACAAATCGATATCAAATCCAATAGAACTAGCAAAACCAGTATAATCAAGTACAACTAGCAAAAGCCAGCTAGAATACCCATATTCACCAGGAACCCATCATTGTTGCTTCTCTATTACCAGATATTTCTCTGTGGTGATCTTGACGGCGTCCGTGAGGTCTTCTACCCCCTTGAGCATCAACGTCCAGGACAAGATGTCCTTCGCTGCATAGATCCTGCTCCACCCAAGCCAGCTTCCAACCTACACCAAATCCCATACAAAATTAGGGCTTTTTCAATCTTGCCAAAACATAACAAAATCAAGAAAAATCGAACACGGTCGAGCATCGCATATATTTGTTGTGATTTTGCTCCCAAAAGCCTTATAAAAAGAGAAGATGTAAGAAGAAATCATGAGATGGGAGTTAGGAATAGAAGTGGAGCTAGGTTTTATGAGAAGACGTGAGAAGAAATCATGAGATGAGAGTTAGGAAGAAAAGAGGCTTACTGAGCTTTGGAGGCGAGGTTGGCCATGACGGGACGCACGATGGATAGAATTATGTTTCAGAGAAATTTAGGGTTTCGAAGAGAGAAAGAAAATGGAGTTCGGGCTGGTTTAAGAGACAAAAAGAGAGAGAGAGAGAGAGAGAGAGAGAGAGAGAGAGAGAGAGAGAGAGAGAGATTGGGCACTTTAATCGGGCTGGGGGGTTGGGCGCCAAAATGAAAATTTTGGGGGGAAGAAATAATTTTGTGATGATACTGTAAAGATGAATGTTATACATTCTACAGCATTCAGAAAACGCTATAGATAGATATTTTTATAGCATTGCATAAAAAACGTTGTTGTTGATAACATTCTATAGCGGGGACACTTGAACGCTATAGAAAAACTGCTATTGTAGGCCCTATTTGTTGTAGTGTCGGCTACGATCGGGATGAGTTTGGCTATAGACTCTACAACCCTGTGGGAAGAAAGATCTACAGAAGTAGGGATGTTGTATTCGTCAAGGATCAAACCATGACTAACACTCAAGATTTTGAGATACCATCTGAGGCTGAAGAATTGCCAGTCATTTCGTTTCGAGCAGTTCCCAAAGGACATTGTAGAGAATCCAGTTATGGGAGAGCTAGTACTTGGAGTTACTCCCAACATTGATCATCAGCCTGCTGATGTTGGTCAAGGTAACCCTCAGAAGGATGAGCATGCCGGGGAGGTAGTTTCTGAAGAGGAGGAGGATGTTGATATACAACCAACACCAGTAGTTCCGTTGAGTAGGAGCGACAGAGGGCATCGACCATCTACGAGATACTCACCAAATGAGTATATGCTACTGACTGACGGAGAAGAGCCCAAAATTTTTGTAGAGGCTATGGACGACGAACATAGGCAAGAGTGGATGGAGGCTATGCATTGTAGGTCCTAAAAATCAAGTTGTACCCATCAAAAAAGTAATAAAAACCAAATTGCACACCCTTCAAATGAACTGCGCAGGAAGCAGATTGCGCAACAAATCAACTACGCGAGATTGAACTGCGCCAATATCCAAGCGTGCAATGCTAACGTGGCAACGTCATCATTACCTGACACAAAATCAGATTTTCTGACAACTGACAGCCCGAAAAGCGAGGAGTCTGTTCGTTTCTCGAGCCGCGCCGCATCCTAGGACAGCTGTCAGCGCGATCCAACTGTCAACTCCCAGCGCACTCTGCCAGCCCAACGGAAGCGCAGTCTGCCAGATCCTCTTCAGCGCAGTTCGGTCCCAACGCAATCTGAAGCTAGCGCAGTTCAAGAGGCGCAATCCATCAAGATAACTGACATTTTATACGTGGTCTACATGCCATCAATTGCTCATCATGTGGAAACCGTCTGTACCCGACCATGCGCATTTTAATCAAATAATGCCACGCGTCTAATACAGTTGAGCCACGATCGAGTAACTGCCAGCGCAGTTTGCTGTTTGTGCAGTCCAATACCTGCGCAATCCAATCTGCGTAATCCAGAAATAACTACTAATTAGTTATTTTCCAGAACTCTATAAATAGAGTTTCAAGTCCTTCATTATCAAGATCAGATCATTCAAGATCATCAGAGAGATCAGGAGTTCTTGCCCAAGTGCTGCTGCATTCTTCAGAGGCTATCGTCTTCAAAGTTCACATCGTCCAAGGGATAAAGCGATCGTCTTCAGATCGGATTCCTATAGTTGTCCTTTCCCAGAATTCAATTGTAATCTTCTTACAAAGTTTGTGAAATAAAAAGAACTTTTGTTTTTGCAAACAAAATGACGACTCTGCTGGGGACGACTTTCTCCTCCGACGAGGAAGTGACAACTCAATGTGACGTTGCGTCTATCGGAAAGACGCAAAAGATGCTAGTTGTGAAGGTCAACCAGACTACTTACGAGGCGATGATCAACTCCGGGGCTACTCGTCGCACTGCAACTTCTGCCAAGAGCAAGGTTCGTTCAGTGTGGACTCCAAAGTCCTCTGTGCAGTCCTCTGCGCAATCATCTGCGCAACCTGCTGTCTCTGCTGCTAAGGAGCCACTGGCCATTTCTACTCCCGCGCAAAACATCACCCGCCCTACCAAAGTACAAGCCAAAACTCCTGCGTAGTGTATTGCTCCTCTTGCTGCCGCGCAAGCCACTTCCTATGCTGCTATGGCAAAGTCCAAGACTCTTCTCTCCCTAGCGCAGTTGGTGACCTCTTTTCCTCCTGCGCAATCCACTGAAGCCAGAACTTCTGCTGCGCAAACTACAGTTTCTGTGGCCAAAAGGCCATCTGTCAAAGCTCCCCAGGCGCAATCAACCCTAGCGCAAGCTGTTCCAGCGCAGTCTAATAGGGATAATCCTTTGGCTAATCTTCCTTCTTCTTACAGCAAGGGGAAAAACTCTGCTCCTCTTCCCAAGCACCCTGTTGCTCCAGCATAATCTACTGGGGATAGTCTGTTGACTGTTCCTCCTCCTCCTCAGAACAAAGGAAAAGGCCCATTTGTCTTTTCTCGAACTTCTTCGTTCTACGACTTAGAAGACAACAGAGGGAAATGCTTTTTAGCTAACCCTTCTTCACAAAACAAGGAAAAAGGTCCTTTGGTCTTTTCTCAGTCTTCTCCGGTTTTACCGTAGAAGATCAATCTGAACGTGCCTCGTCACCAATCAGTACAAGAACTCTCTCAAACAAGAGTTCTTCCATCCTAGCCAAAGGAAAATATACTGATCAAAGAGGTATTCTGCCTACTCCGATAGCAGAATTCCAAGATCTCTCAACTCTCCGGATATCCCGCTCACAGTAAGGAAAATTACTGGTGTCTCAGACAGAAACCCTTGGGGGTGAGTTTGCTGATCTCCGGGATTATCTTAATAGACCTCGGTCTACATTAACTTCGGCGAAATGCAAACAGCCAATACCGAAGATGAACCTGCATCAGAGACAAACTTCCAGGATGAAAAATCCTGACACCTATGCTAATGAGGTGAGTACTTCTCTATATACTCATGGGACAAAACATCTGAAGAACCGGAACCATGTTCCGAATGTGGTCAAAGAACATATCCCTCAGACTTCTTCTCGTCCCGTCATTGTTCCTGATCTCCGAGAGCACCTCAAGCAAAAATGGGATAGCATCTCAACACTTCCAGTTCAACCACTTGAACATCATTGTAATCACAAGGTTGTCATCAAATGCTGTTGCCAGACAACAAAACGATCTATTTTCGATCGTCTGAATTTTGCAACGTCTGAACCAATGTCAGAAGATGAAGACGAAGTGTTGTATGCTTCTGTCAACATGGCTTCTCGAGACACTGGGGGTAGAAAGTGCTCCAAGCACGGCAAACCTCGCAGGCCTAGCCAGCGGTATTTAGATTTACTCCAAGAATCTTCTGAAGGAGTATTTTGATATACCCGATCCCGAAGTCGAGACACAATAGGGTATGGGAATCTTCTCCAAGATCTCTCTGGTCATCTCCCTATTTCCTATTCAGGAGATGATTCCTTCTCTGATTATGATACATACAGTAAAAGTTCTGAACAGACAGTGTCTTCTATTGTACCTAGAGAAGTGACAGCTTATGTTGTTACTGAAGACCCAGATGCTTCTAGTTCAGTAAATCAAGAACAACGAATAGCTGCACTGGAAGACAAGTTGAAGACCATGGCTGAAATGGTCACAAGTATGTATTCTATCATTGTGGCCCAACATACAGAACCACCGACCGTACCTGCTGTAAATCCTGAGATTATAGCATCATCGGTGCCTGTCAATGCAGGTATGGGGG
Organism: Iris pallida; assembly: GCA_029216955.1. NCBI lineage: Eukaryota > Viridiplantae > Streptophyta > Magnoliopsida > Asparagales > Iridaceae > Iris > Iris pallida. The sequence continues at coordinate 17,338,689 of JANAVB010027598.1, forward strand.
TAGTATCTCCTCAAATACCCCTGTACAAATTCAACCCACACCCAGTTAGTCAGGAGCTGGAGGTAACACGTACCACGCTGTTTCTTCCCCTAACACTATAATTCATCCTGCTCCTTCTGCGTCATCGGAGGATGCTAATGAAGCTGTCAAACTCTTGCGCACTCAATTCGAGTCCTTCAAAGAGAAGGACAACTTACAAAGATTGGGGATCAAACAACCCTATCCAGTTGAATGAAAGGAAGTCCCATTTCCTCTAAAGTACAAAATCCCTAAAATTTTGCTGTTTGACGGCAGCACTTCTCCAAGTCAGTTCATTAACCACTTTGAGGTAATGACTATTCAATTTCAGCCAAATGATGCTCTTCTTACCAGGGTGTTCGTCGGCTGTTTAGCCGGTGTAGCATACGATTGGTACAAGAGCTTGCCCGATGGCTGTATCACCTCTTTCTTGGGTTTAAAACAAATCTTCTTGGAGCGATTCTATGAGGAAATCAACGATATGACCATGTCGGCCCTCAACAAGATCAAACAAAGACATAATGAAACCGCTGAGAGTTTCATTGAAAGATTCTGCCGAGAAGCATTAAAGATGCCTCCTAGAACTCCGGCCGCTGTCACTATAGATACCTGCAAGGCAAATCTTTTGCCTATCATCAGCATGTGGACGGGGTCAACTCAATTTCAAGATTGGCCATCATTCATTGTCAATGCTAAAGGAGCTGAAGTTAGTGCTGACAAGTTCAAGCAGTTGGGGGTACATATGTCTAACCTCGACCGCGATGAACACCCTACATCTAATAGCGGTAATTGCCAGAACAATCGCAAGGAAAAAGAGACTTTGAACATCAATTTGAAGAATAAAGAATTTTTGGCTGTCAACGTAGCTCCACCTACATCTGCTTCTACTCCTTCTGCCCCTCCACCAAGGGAAACTCGTCCGAAAGTAGAGTACTCCTTTGACGATAACGACACCGTGAGCATCTTCGATTGCTTAATCAAAAGCAATAAGCTCCAACTCCCAGACCCGAAAAAGCCCGACGAGGTCGGTAAGACTGATCATCCCAAATACTGTGTTTATCATAGGTTCATTGGGCATCCCACTCGAGCATATTACGTGCTCAAAGGCAAAATTCAAGAGCTAGTCAACGCTGGTGTTGTCACTCTTCAACAAGATGAGAAGACTGTTACCGCGAACATGGTCTCAGTACAGTTCGGTAACTTCCCTCCACAGATGGTACAACATAGTGTCATCCCTATCCCCAAGGCCACTCTTGAGATCGAGAATCTCCCTCTTCCACGGAGTGAAGGTCTCGTTCCCTATCTCTTGCTAACGGCAAAATTATGTGGATCCACCCGAACCTTGTTGCAGATTTCGAGGCTCATTTTAAACAAAAAGACCGCTCCAAGAGTAGAACAAAGATCTGCAATATGGTGTCTTTTGACCCCCATAATTGAAGAAGAAATCCTGCTGGGTACCAGGTCAGGAAAAGCCTGTCTACGGAAACTTCCCAAAACTCAAGAAAACCCTGCTTCTTCTTCTGAGTCTGCTCCAGTGCAACCTGTCTCTACAGAGGGTATTCCTTCTGTATCCTCACCGGTTGTAGAACCCATTCCTCCCAAACCGACAGCAGCTGACAAAGGCAAACAACAAGTCCGCTTTGACAAGCCTTTGAAGAAGTCATCTCCTTCTGGACTTGAGAAGCCATACAATTTTGATATTTTGGCCCAACTAGCCAATACACCGGCCAGGCTGTCGATCTTCGAGCTCTTGTGCCTCTCCAAAGCGACTCGAAAAACTTTGAGCGAAGCTCTAATGCAGGCAGAAACCTGTCTAATATTTCTAAAGAAGCCAGAATCAGAGCCTTTCTTTTGCCTCCACTGTCACAGTGTGTTGGAGTTAATTCCAAACATTACCTTCACACAGGATGATATGCTGATAGAAGACAATAGGCATGACCGTCCTCTATACTATACATGATATGTCGACTCGATGAAAGTCGATCGTATTCTGATAGATCCAGGGTCTGCCCTCAGCATCATGCCAAAGACAATGTTAGATGCACTGAAGATCCCAGTACATAGTCTTTCCAGTACAATTACCACCATCCTGGGGTTCAACCAAGGAAGAAGTGAGCCTTTGGACAAGATTCGCCTAAAACTCCAAATTGGCAATCTTCGCACAAAGGTGACCTTCTACATTATAGACAATCATGGTTGCTCTTACAATGCTCTTTTGGGGAGACCATTCCTTCACGAACACAACATTGTTCCTTCGACTCTCCATCAATGTTTTAAATACGTTGATGACAATGGAGAGGTTCAAAAAGAGGTTGCGGATCTCTATCCTTTCAAAGGTGTCGAAGCATATTGTAACGATGCTCGTATGTATAAAGATGAGTTCATGAAGGTAGTACTGGCTCTGGACACTGAAGAAGAACATGAGGCATGACCCAATGACACTCTCATCATACCTGTCAAAGGACGTGTTTCTCGTCCTCAATCCTCTAAACCACTGGCTATTCACTTGCCAGTCCAGAAGCAACCAACTGATGGTGGTCAAAATCAAAGGGAGCTCACTTCTTCTGAGCCACTTGTTATCGACCTACGTCGTAACAAGGATAAAATGCAGCTCACCTCTTCTGAGCCACTTGTTATTGATTTATCTCATAACAAGGATAAAAGGGAGCTCACCTCCTCTGAGCCGCTTGTTATTGACCTCCGTCGTAACAAGTCCAATCCTCCTCTACGTTCTTCTTCTCCCCCTCTTGTAATCAATCTGACCAAGTCTTCTAAGGCTAAAGGTCCTGTTGTAAATACAGATGTACAAATCAATGAAAAAGCATCTCCTTTCCAGTATACTGATGTCATTTATCATGCTAAGTGCTATTTAGATATGTTAGATAGCTTTCAGTCATTTACAATGGGAGTTGTACAGTCTCTTCAAACAGAGGTCTTACTCAAACACCCAGATGATTCATATTTTGTTGTCCCTTCTCGAAAGAGAGGTGAAAGTCCAATACTTTTTAGTAAAGGGCTAGAACAAAAATTTAGCTATATGGATGATAGCCAAAGTAACGATACAGGACGTCTCCAACTTCGTTGTTATAGTCAACAATCAAAAGACATCATCCGAAAGATGGGTTATGACTTCAAGAATGGCCTCAACTACGGTAAGGGTAGAAGAACTCCTATCCGTACGGTTGTTCCGAAAGAAAAATCAGAGATGTACTACAGCAGGACAAAAAGAGGTCTCAGATATGCTTCACTCCGGTATTATCTCCGGAAGTCTCCGAATCCGATAGTGAGGAGCGCTCTAACTCTTCTGATTCCAGATCTTGGGACTATGACACCAGCATTGGTCAGGTTCATCGGCTGATCGTATCTTCTAACACGGTCTCCGCCGAACTTCCAGAAGACTATGACGAAGATATCGAAGAAAGTCCTGAAATAGATCCTTGGGCTCAACGAATGGATACCCAATGGGAACTCTGATTCGAACAACGAGAACCTCCTACCGAAGATCAATTAGTCCAAATTAACGTAGGAGAAAATGGGTCACCTCGTCTAATATTCATCAGCAAGAACATCCCAGAGGCAGATAAGCAAGAATTAATTCTTCTTATTCGAGAATACATTGATGTCTTCGCCTGGAGTTATAAAGACATGCCAGGTTTAGATCCTAAAATTGCCACTCACAAACTGAATATTTTGCCTAATGCAAAACCAGTTAAACAGCATCAAAGGCGATTCAAGCCAAAAATAATGGACGCTATTGATGATGAAGTCAAAAAGCTCATAGCTTGTGGCTTTATTCGAGAAGAACAACATCCAGATTGGGTAGCCAACGTTGTCCCAGTCTTGAAGAAAACTGGTAAAGTTCGAGTTTGCATCGACTTCCGGGATCTTAATGAAGCCTGTCCAAAAGATGAGTTTCCTCTCCCTATCACAGATGTCATGATCGACAACACTTGTGGGTTCGAAAGGATATCCTTCATGGACGGATTCTTCGGATACAATCAGATTCGGATGAATCCTGAAGATGAAAAATACACTTCTTTCCGTACTCCTCGCGGAGTCTACTGTTATACCGTGATGCCATTTGGTCTCAAGAACGCTGGTGCAACTTACCAACGAGCTATAAGTACCATCTTTCGAGATCATCTTCGTAAGACTGTTGAATGTTATGTGGACGATATTGCCGTCAAGAGTCGTCTAAAGGAAGATCACATCCAAGATTTGAGAACTATCTTCGATCTAATGCGCCAACATCAGCTGAAAATGAATCCCACCAAGTCATTCTTGGGTGTCTCTAGTGGTAAATTTCTCGGCTTCGTCATTACCTCTAAAGGTATACACGTGGATCCCGAGAAGATCAAAGCCATTCAAAAGATGCGTCCTCTACGTAACCTAAAAGAGCTACGATGATTCTAAGGTCGACTTGCGTACATCAGGAGATTCATTTCAAATCTGTCTGTACGCTGCAGACCATTTACCCAGTTAATGAAGAAAGGAGTATCTTTCATTTGGACTGAAAAATGTCAACGAGCATTTGACGACATCAAACAATATCTCATGAACCCACCAGTCTTGGTGCCACCAATCTCTGGCATACTATTCTTAATGTATGTCCGTGCTATGGATCATTCATTGGGTGCTTTACTTGCCCAGAAGAACAAAGAAGGCCATGAACAAGCCATCTACTATCTTAGTCGTACTATGATTGGTGCTGAACACCGTTATAGTCCAGTTGAGAAAGAATGCTTAGCTCTTATGTTCGCTGTTCAAAAGACTCGATATTACATCATTGGACAAACTATTCATGTCATTTCCCGAGTTAATCCTCTTCGGGTACTGATGAAGAAGCAAAGTATACTCAACTCTCAATTGGCTACATGGGCCATTCTGCTAGCCCAATACGATATGGTATATGTTCCACAAAAGTCTGTTAAGGGTCAAGCACTGACGGACTTTTTAGCGGCTCATCCTATTCCAGAAATATCTAAACTTTACGATGAAATTCCAGACGAGACATTGGAATCAAATATGATCTTCGAAGAATTTCTTACTTGGCATCTGTTCTTCGACGGTGCATCTAGGATCGGGCCGAATGGTGCCATTGTCGCAGGAGTTGGGGTTGTTCTTGTTTCTCCCGACGGGTCAACTATCCAAAGAGCCTATTCCCTAGATGAACCCTGCTCCAACAACGTTGCAGAATACAACGCTCTTCTCATTGGCCTTCAATTAGCTAAACAACTAGACATCGAATATCTTGAAGTTTATGGTGACTCCAAGCTGGTTGTTAACCAGGTTAGAGGAACCTATGAAGTTCGTCATCAAGATCTAGTGCCTTATCATGAAGCGGCAATCAGCATGGCTACATCATTCAAAGCCTTCTTCATCGAATATGTCCGTCGAGCTTGTAATACTGAAGCAGATGCTTTGGCCAATCTTGCAGCAGTCTTAGCCATACCTGTTAAAAGACAGCAGGTGGTGGTTGTCTCTAATCGAAAATTGTTCAGCATCGAAAACAATCGTAATATTGAGTTCAAAAATCTTATTGAAGCCAATGTTATCAGTGAAGATTGGAGAGCTCCCTTCATCGATTTCGTGGTCCATGATATACTTTCTGAAGACCCTAAGGAGGCTATGAGTATTTGTCGACGGTCTCTGCGATTCTACTACGATCAGACTACTAAGACTCTCTACCGACGGACTTATGACGGTCTTCTATTACGCTGTCTTGCTGGTGATGAAGCGAAGCAAGTATTGCGTGAAGCTCATGATGGTGTTTGCGGAGCACATCAACCAGGCCCTAAACTACAAGACCGTATCCGACGAATGGGTTACTACTGGCCCTCTATGGTATCTGATGCCATCGAATATGCAAGGAAGTGTCGAACCTGTCAAATCCATGCAGATTTCATCCATCAACCATCAGAATTCCTTCATCCGACTGCTGCTTCCTGGCCTTTTGAAGCTTGGGGCATGGATATTATAGGTCCCATCAATCCTTCTTCTTCTAAGGGACATCGGTTTATACTTGTCATAACGGATTATTTCTCCAAGTGGGTCGAAGCTATACCCTTGACAGAAGTCAAAACTAGCAGCGTCATCAACTTCGTCAAACATCATGTCATCTATAGATTTGGTGTACCGCGAAGGATCATTCACGACAATGGGCCACAGTTCATTAGCCAGAAGTTTACCAGGTTTTATGACGATCATCGGATTGACAATGTCGCTTCGACAGCCTACAATCCTGCTGCTAATGGCTTGGCTGAAGCCTTCAACAAAACTATCATCAAACTCCTTAAGAAGTTTGTATCTACTAACAAACGGAATTGGAGTGAGAAACTCGGGGAATGTCTATGGGCCTACCGCACTACGGTCCGTAACCCTATAGGCTGTATACATTTTTCTCTTGTGTATGGTTGTGAAGCAGTTCTACCTTTAGAACTTCAGATCCCATCCCTACGGATTGCCATTGCCAATGAGCTCACTACAAAGAACAAAGACCTCCTTCGACTTCAAGAATTAGAAGCGCTCGACGAGAAACGGTTATTGGCTCAACAACATATTGAGTTATATCAAGCCCGAATCTCAAAAGCTTTTAATCGCAAAGTTAAGGTCAGAGTTTTTCAGAAAGGAGAACTGGTTCTAACCGTCAAACGTCCTATGACCATGACTCATATGAGCAAAGGCAAATTCGACGCAAAGTGGGAAGGTCCATATATTGTGAGCAAAGTCTTCTCAAATAGAGCCTATCAACTTACAGAGTTGGACGGTCGAGTTGCAATGATGCCTATCAATGGCAAATTCCTTAAAAAGTACTATGTATGAATGTAAAAGAAATTTCTTATAAATACGACAAAACAGTTCATAAATAAAATTTTATTTTATTTCATCATAAATGGTGTTACAAGATATCATGGACGAGAATCACTATCGTCTTTCTTGAAGACAGGACGAGGACCACTACCGTCCTTTTCAAAAATGTAATCGGCAAAAGAGCCAAAAATATCCTTGCTCGAACCCACCAGGAACTTGCAAGCAACTATCCTCATGGCCTCTTCTTCTTCAGTCTTTCCTGATTCAAGTAGGAAGTCCAAGATATCCCGCGGCAGCTTGGGTGCAGACGAACCTTCGCCCGCCTCTGTCTGTTTTAGCTGGGTCGGCTCGATTGGACGTTCCTCAGTGCCTGCTTCAACCTTCGGGGCGACCTCAGCCTTCTTGGATGCATCTCCAGACGACATCTTTATGTAGAAAAGTGAAAGTGATTATTCCATCTAATTTTCTGTTCTATTTATAGACATAGATTCGTGAAACAACGAAGCGACACATTCGTCCGACGGTTCACCTGTTCACTACATTCATCCGACGGTTCGCCCGTTCACTACATTCATCCGACGGTTCACCCGTTCACTACATTCATCCGACGGTTCGCCCGTTCACTACATTCACTCGACGGTTCGCCCGTTCACTACATTCATCCGACGGTTCGCCCGTTCACTACATTCATCCGACGGTTCGCCCGTTCACTACATTCATCTGACGGTTCACCCGTTCACTATATTCATCCGACGGTTCCCCCGTTCACTACATTCATCCGACGGTTCGTCCGTTCACTACTTTCATCCGACGGTTCGCTCGTTCACTACATTCATCCGACGGTTCGCCCGTTTACTACATTCATCCGACGGTTCGCCCGTTCACTACATTCATCCGACGGTTCGCCCGTTCATTACATTCATCCGACGGTTCACCCGTTTACTACATTCATCTGACGGTTCGCCCGTTCATTACATTCGTCCGACGGTTCACCCGTTCATCCATTCATCCGACGGTTCACCCGTTCACTACATTCATCCGACGGTTCACCCGTTCACTACATTCATCTGACGGTTCACCTGTTCATCCATTCATCCGACGGTTCACCCGTTCATCCATTCATCTGACGGTTCACCCGTTCATCCATTCATCCGACTGTTCACCCGTTCATCCATTTATCTGACAGATCTCCCGTTCATTCAATTCCTCTGACGGTTCATCCGTTCATTCCAACGATTCATTTCGTTCATACATTTTGACGATTCATCCGTTCATATCAGCAACTTGTCATGTATTTGTTACCTTTGATTAGGTTGTCTACTGAAATAATGATATTCAACAAATTATATTCTGCCATGTCCACATTACCTTTGAGCAGATATAATGAATATGATTATTTTCTAAATATATCATGTTCTGGACCTCTGAATATATTTTCTATCGCTATTATTTATATCCGAATGATATATGCAATAAATAATAGAGCCACAAAGAGAATGTCTTTTTATTGTTCAAAATTAAAAGACATTACAAAAAGACATGTCACAAAACAGAAGATAAAAAAAAAATCTTCCTATTCAGCTGCTAGTGTCATCAAACTAGTCATCTGCTGCTTTAAAGTTTGAAGTCGTTCCTCCCGAGAATCCATCACCCGCCTTCTAGCTTCTTCCATTCCAGAATTATCATCAAAAGTCGGCAAGGTTACTAGTCGGTGGGAGATTTCAGCTTGATGAGTCCTGACATACTCATTTCTTTCGTGGGTCAGAATGTCCAGTTGCTGAACTGCAGCTTGATGTTGAGTAATCTCTTCTTCCAGAGCAAGTTGAACAATTCTCAACTCTTCTTGAAGTCAATCGAACTCTGCTTTCAGCTCGGCAACTTTCTTTTCCTTCTCCCCACTAGCAGATGCTATTGTTTCCATCTGGGAGTTATACTCTGAAGACTTGGTAGCAAAAGTGTCCAAAAAAACCTAGAAATCAGCTTTCATAACTGCAGCCTCTCGAGACATCCTCTCAAACTCAGCATGTACCAAGGGTTCCACCTCCCTCCGATTAAGATCTTTGTAGATCTTAACTGATTCCTCCAGCTCATCCAGTATATGTTCAAGATAAGCAGCTTGCGCTTCATAACCTTGACTTCGGATGGCAGCGATCAGATAAGAGGTTGGACCCCTAACAGTGATGAAACCAATATCTTCTTTCTCCATTATCCTTTCTACTAAGGGTCCTAATGAATTGAAGAAGAGGTTGGTGAAGGAACCAATTATAAATCTGTTAGTAGCTATGGCACCGGGTGTAGCAGCTACTCCCATGGACGTTGAAGCAGCAGGTACCTGCACAGGTGAAAGTTCGACAACATGAACTGTAGTCTCTTTGGACAAGGGAGCCATGGTAGAGCTGGTTGCTCCTCCCAGATGTTTCTCTGTGAAATCAAATAAACCCCATCAGTTTGCTGTCATTAGCAACTATCAAAAAGGATCAAATGTAAGGGCAATCTTACCATTGCTGGGACCAGTGACAAGTTTGTCATCTGCTGACATGGGTTGTAGCCTCACAGAAGTAGCTTCAGACATTACTGCCTGGCTACTACCCGCTTCAGAGCCGCCTGATAAGTGACGGCTACTGCTGGCTATCGCCTTTATTTGCACTATATCAGTGCATATTGGAGGAATCGGAGAAAGTTAAATTTCTGTATGGATAAAAAATTAAGATGTCAGTCATTTACTCCATAAAAGAAGGGTATTAATATCAGTCAACACCAATACCTCCTTGATGGGTGATAGTAGCTCCCTCCGGTGCTACTTCTTTAACCGTATTCTTCTCTGGGGATGCATGTACATCAGCATCCTCTCCTGGATTCAGAGTGTCATCAACAGCCTCTGCTGATGTATCTTCATCACTTGTACTCTCTTCTTGTACTTCTTCGCTATCACTTGCGGCAACCGAATCTATATCATCATGGAGGCCGAAGTCACAATCATTCAGAGCATCGATCATTAATCGATCTTCTTTAGCACGTAGTGATCGAGGAGAAGCTGGAAGGTGGGCGGTTTCTGTTGCAAGTGTTGGAGATTGCGGTGCTTCGGGAGATGTTTCTGGCTCATTTGGCTTCGCAGCCTCATCTGCTGTCTCTGCGATTTCCTCCATGGTCTCTACAACTTTGTCCCTCTTCTCTGGACTGAAAGCTTCTTGCCTGGGTTCAATGGCAGGTGTAGAGGACGACATCATGACTCTGGCGACAGCACTGGTCACGACCGATGACAGGATAGGTCTTGGTGGAGTAGCCACTTTCCTCCTGAAAACTATCTTCTTTCTGCGTAAAGGTTTCTCCGGACTCTCTATATCTGCGACATCTACTTGCCTTTGAAGAGAGGTCAGAGTCGTCGCCTCTTCTCTCTGAGCCGACTCAGCATGCTATCGAGATTGCGACCGGGTAGTGACCCTTTCTGAAGATTCTAAGACAATCTTCCTCTAAGCAACTGGAAAAGAAGGTTCTTCCGCCTTTCTTTTCTTCTTCTCCTTGATTGGAGATCTAACGACCTTCAAAGAGACGTGCAGCGGCTCGTTGACTTCTTCAAGAAAGTTGGCTTCCCTCGAAGCTTCCAGCGGTGCATCAACTGGCTCATCCTCTTCATCATTACCAGGAGCCAACACAACAGATGCTCCCTTCTTTAATCGGGTCGCAGTCGTAAAACTGTCTACTAGACTGAAGTTCTCAGCAAAAGTATTTACTGATGTATAAAAGAGTGAATATGTATACAGCATACAAGGACCATGATCGCTCTTTAGCGGCATCGAGAACATCGTCCTCGTGTCCAGAGCATTATAGTAAGCCCAAGCCCGAGCTCCATCGATCAGATAACCTTTTTCCTGTAGGCACGTTATGGCGTTCCCTACATGGAATTGGTCATAGCCGAATTGGCGTGTAAAACGGCTCGGGAGATAAGGCTCTAGATAGCATTCATCTTCAAACCGGTACACCAAGTGAGATGGCCGGATCGTCTTCAACCAATTGAAAATTATGTGGCCAAGAGGCTGTGCTCTCCCAGAGTCGACAAGGTTGGTGGACATATGCTCGTAGCCAGCTGGAGGGGGAACATAGTAGAAGTTCCATCCCTTTCCAAGATTCAGAGCGCGCCTGCAATCTCTTAAAGTGGTATATATCCACTTGCTTTTGGAGAATCTCCTCAAAAAGCTGCCGCTCACCGCCCCCATATTGGGGTTCATCATTGAAGGATAGTGCAGAAGCAGCCATCCGAACAGATATGTGTATGGTAGCTCCAGTCGAGGAAAACTTCCTTTCTTGCCCTTTCCTCGAAGCATTTGATCGACAAAAAGGCGGAGGCCAGCATTCACTCTGCAAATCATCGCTGACAATAGATCCATCCGGTAGCCGAAGACTAAGCAGACAGCAGAAAATAGTACGCCTCGATGAAAGCGATCGACGATGCTGGCTCCAGGAATGACGTATCGTCGAAGCCAATAAGTGAGGAAACCCGCCAGCTGGGCCTTCTTCGACATGGGCCTATAGTCCATCCTCATACAACTCTCAATAATATCATCTTTCTTAAGAGGGGGATATTGAAGATCATCCTCGATCTTGATATCCATATCCTTGTTCTCCTCCATCAACCCTATCACTTCGCTGTTGCTAAGTGGTCTGAAGAAGGTGGGTTTGCAGTTATCGTGCTCCTTTGTCTTTTTCTTAATGATATGGTTGAGAAAGAGATATGGCAACCATTTGGTTGAGTAGCAGGTGCCGGATGTACCACTCTTGTAGTACAAGGAACAGATCTTGTAGTGGCATAGCAGCTCTTCAAAGACAGCCACCATGTCGGTATTCTCTTGGCATAATTTGTCCAACTCATCATTGGTCGGGACAAATTCTTCATAGGGGATATCCTCCATTGGCAAGCTGGAGATGTACTTCATCTCGTGTATAGCCAATCCGATCTCTCCACATGGTGTCATAAAAGTCCCTGTTCTGTAATTGTATCTCTCCGCCAATGCAAGGAATAGATGCGGATTAGGCAGAAAACCATAAACGGTGGCATACACCGCTTGGCACAGCTCAATATCCTTGAGCCGGTCTTCAAATTGAGCCAATATCCAATTGGCTATACAGCTCCACCTCTTGTTATCTGGATTCACAAGACCTGTCAATCGAATATCTTGGTCTGGATATCTTCCCTCAACCTTCGCAAACTCATTTGCGAATATCGGAGTTCTGATCGGTAGCAGCAGGGAAGAGTTTTCTGGTGGGATGTAACCAGGTTTCAGTCCTCTGAGTAGGGAGCTGTGACGCTCAGAGGAACTGTAGAACATGTCTTTGCTGTTCGGCCCCTTCTTCATATAGATGTTCCCCGTTCGGGCTTGCTGAAGTGGAGTTATATCCCATTCCATCCTTCCGGGATAGCTCGCAAAAGCATAGCGAGACAGGGGAAGGCATCTAGAAATCTCCGGTAGAAGTATCATCTTCTCGCCTCTTTGAAAAAGTCTCTGTTCCATGCGAGGTCTAGGCTGAGAGTTTTTGTCGAAAGCCTCACCGAACAGGAACAACGACTTCTTATGAGTAACTGTATCTGCAGTTTGGAGTGGCTGCCCGTTCATCAAACACAGCAGAGTTTCATTATCTTGTGCCATCAGGATGGCTTACCGAGATGACGGCAAGGCATATTGAGGATATGTCACATGGGAAAGATCCTCTTTGAACTCAGGTTCAGCTAAAGATCCTGCAAAGACCTTATAATCTGGATCTTCCCTGAGGTTAACTACATCAAATAAAGAGATAAAGATCAGTACATGTAAAATCATAAAGTTTCTTTGAAAAGAGTTCATCAAATTGTGCTATGTACAAAGCATCAGATTGCGCCAATGCAACCCACATGCGCAAAGTATCCAATTGTGCCAACACATCCACTTGCGCAAGGCATAGGTTGCGCTAACCCGCTTGCGCAAGGCATCAGTTTGCACTGGCTCAACGACTTGCACAAATCGATGGATTGCGCCGAACATCTGCCAGCGCATTCCAACCGATTGTGCAAGAATATAGTTTTCATAAAAATAAAAACTATTGTGTGTACAACCAAAATCCTAAACAGGGTGGCATAATACCATCAATCTCTAAAAAGAGAGAGGTATGAAGGTTCGAAAATGTCAAGAACCCTAAAAAGGGTTTCGATCGAGTTTGTCATCTACCTTGCAGCGCTGGGTGGCCAATTTCATGACGAGAGATTCGGGGCGCAACCCGAGTCGAAGGCTCGGCGGGGGCCTTGCCCTTCTCGGTGGCAGTTCGCTTAGGAGCCATTAACGTCGATGGCGAAAAGAAGGAGAAGTAGTCGGAATAGGAGGGAAGCTTTTATCTCTTCAGAAAATCGAAAGCAAGTAAAGGTTGACAGAATGAGAATGGAAACTATTTATAGTTTTCAGAAGTGTAACAGTCACCTCAGATCGCGCCACAAAAGTCGGAGCTGATTCCTCCAAACGCACAGTCAAAGCACCACTTGCGCAACTTGATTTTAAATTCGAAATTCAAAGTATTTCGAAACTTTGAATATTTTCAAATTTCAAAAACTTTGAATGGGGTCTTGTAGGTCCTAAAAATCAAGTTGCACCCATCAAAAAAATAATGAAAACCAAATTGCACACCCTTCAAATGAACTGCGCAGAAAGCAGATTGCGTAACAAATCAACTGCGCGAGATTGAACTGCGCCAATATCCAAGCGCACAATGCTAACGTGGCAACGTCATCATTACCTGACACAAAATCAGATTTCTGACAACTGACAGCCCAAAAAGCGAGGAGTCTGTTCGTTTCTCGAGCCGTACCGTATCCTAGGACAGCTGTCAGCGCGGTCCAGCTGTCAACTCCCAGCGCACTCTGCTAGCCCAACGGAAGTGCAGTCTGCCAGATCCTCTTCAGCGCAGTTCGGTCCCAGTGCAGTCTGAAGCTAGCGCAGTTCAAGAGGCACAATCCATCAAGATAACTGACATTTTATACGTGGCCTACATGCCATCAATTGCTCACCACGTGGCAACCGTCTGTACACGACCATGCGCATTTCAATCAAACAATGCCATGCGTCTAATACAGTTGAGCCACGATCGAGTAACTGCCAGTACAGTCCGCTGTTTGCGCAGTCCAATGCCTGCGCAATCCAGTCTGCGTAATCCAGAAATAACTACTAATTAGTTATTTTCCAGAACTCTATAAATAGAGTTTCAAGTCCTTCATTATCAAGATCAGATCATTCAAGATCATCAGAGAGATCAGGAGTTCTTGTCCAAGTGCTGCTGCATTCTTCAGAGGCTATCGTCTTCAAAGTTCACATCGTCCAAGAAATAAAGCGATCGTCTTCAGATCGGATTTCTATAGTTGTACTTTTCCAGAATTCAATTATAATCTTCTTACAAAGTTTGTGAAATAAAAAAAACTTTTGTTTTTGCAAACATGTATGAGGAGATAAGTTTCTTATAGGCCAACTCCACTTATGATCTGGGTGGTTGCCAAAGGGCAAGAAGACTTTGAGAAATCGATGGATATTCAGAGTGAAGCAGATAGATGATGCTACCCGTCCTCGATACAAATCGTGGTAGTTAAATGCTACAGTCAGCGGAAAGGCGTAGATTATGATAAGATCTTTTCGTCAGTCGTCAAATAGTCGTCTATTCGGATAGTGCTAGCATTGGCAGCCAGTTTTGACTTGGACGTCGAGCAAATGAATATGAAGATGACATTCCTCTATGGTGATCTTGAGGAGGAGCTGTACGTGGAGCACCCAAATGAATTCTGTGACAAATGGAAGTCACACTTGGTCTGCCGGTTGAAAAAGAGCTTGTATGGTCTGAAGCAGGCTTTGAGGCAGTGTTACGTGAAGTTCGAGTCGTTAATAAGAGAGCATGGTTATGCACAGACGACGTCGGACATGCATATTTGTGAGGTACTTTATCGAGGATGATTTCATCATTTTATTGTTCTACGTTGATGATATGCTACTGGTGGGTCGGAATGCTACTAGGATAGCAGAGTTGAAGTGATAACTGGGTGCGGCCTTCTCTATAAAGGATTTGGGCGCAACGAGGACTATTCTTGGGATGGAGATCAGCCGAGAGAGAGTCCAAGTTGTTACATTTGTCCCAAAGAAAGTATACTCATCGGGTACTTCAGCGTTTTGGGATGGACGGGTTGAAGAAAGTGACTAACCCCCTTAAAGCTCACTTTAAGTTCACTGAGGAGCAGTGTCCATCTACCGAGGACGAGAAGAAAGATATAGAGCGGGTTCTGTCACGACCCGCTTCCGAATAATCGGATATGAGTCGTACACGCCCAGCCTTCGTCGATGGACACGACGAAGTAAGCTGTATAATACTAAGGAAAACTCTAAGTCACAATGTAATGTAAACATCCACAGCTTTTATAACGTTCCCAGAATGATCACCAATATCCATCAAGTCATTTTAGTACAAAGTCATCCGAAGACAAATCTGGTCAAATAAAATATACAATGATGAAATCATAAAATACAATATCCAGAAAAACTAAAAAGAAATAAATCCTACAATATCCAATGCAATCACAAGCTCCATGTGACTTCAAGCTCACCTGCAACGTATCCTGTCAGGAAAAGAGCAAAGTACAACCCCGACAAGAACAATATATAATGTAATCTGTAGTACAAAATATAAGATGAAACCAGAATACCAGAACTGAAAATAAAACTATGGTACCAGAAGTAAAATATAAAACTACAGGCAATGGACAATCAATATGCAAGTGTGACAATTTGAAATATTAAACTAATGTGTGACCGGTTTAGGACCACAATCAATCAATGAGTCAATCAATTCTACAAGATTCGGCTTCATCGTACGTGAAGTGTACGATTAGGCTATCCACAATACCTATGTTGGGTGTGGTCACACAAAAGCTAATATTTTCTCTAATCTCCGTAATAAACAATGACTCACGATGCAATGAACAAGGTACACGACAATTGTGTGTATCTCGTGTCCGGTATGAGAACATGGTACGTGAATGTAAGACATAAATACAAAGTAAAAGTCGAGTCGGTGTACTTGTCTCGCCTTGTATAACATCCAGTTTTCCAAATGAGGATAATTTTGAAATTTTGTAATTATAATTATAATTTATTGATATTTATTACATATTATAATTTTTGGTGATTTTTAATTATTTTTTAAACTATTTAAAATTATGACTTATGATTTTGGTGTTTGGCTAGTGTAACCTTAGAGACTGTTGACCTAGAGCCTAGCCATGTGATTAGGATATTTAATTAGTACATTTTAGCCTAGAGGGTATTTTGGTCATTTTAGGATTTATTTGAATTTATTATAATTTATGGGAATTTATGTGAATTTAATATTAATTAAATATTGCTATGTATTATGTTAGTCTTGACTAGTTGAGACTTTGTAGACTAACCTAGAAGTTGACCCTAGCTATGGTGACTTGGTTAGCATGGTAGGACCCTAGTCTAACTTAAGTCAAACCAATTCTAGTCATTAAGAATCTAGTTTGAAATAGGAGGAATAGTGAATAGGTTCATGACTTATGACTTAGGAATTTAATTCCATGACTTATGCAACTTGGCCCATAGGCCCATGCCATGAAACCCTAACCCTAAAATCCCTTTATGGCTGGCCACATAAACCCTAAGAGCCCCCTATAAAGTCTCTCATTGATTGTTCTTGCCTCTTTCATTAAGTTTCCAAGTTTTTGAAGAAAGACGTAATAGCCATCTTCCCCAATCCATAACTTTTCCATTTTAGGTCCTTTTTAGCTCAAATCTTTTGCACTAGGTTATAATCCATCCCTTCTTGCTGCTCATGGAGAGTATTCTCAGGTTTGGTGCAATTTGGAGAGATTAGCTAGCAAGGAGAACCCCCCCTTTGGAGCTTTTTATTGGAATTTCAACCTATAGATAAACCTTCATAAACACCACCAAATTTCGTTCTTTGCATGAGTGCATAGCCCTAGGAGTCCCCTAGCTGCTAGCATAGGTTTGGTGTCGAGTCGTGTCCATTTCGTGTCCGTATCGGACACGTATCAGCTTGTATTGTTAAGTGTTTGTTAATTTACCACAAAGGGTTTAAAATTGATATTTTTGGAAAGTGTTTAAATGGATTTGTTGTATTATATATATATTGAATTCATGCTTGACTGAGCACGAATTCGTGTCTTTGTCGTGTCCAAATCTGTGTTGGACACGCTGCGTGCTGGCCCGGTCGAGTGTCCTGCTGCTCGAGCTTCGCAGCGGACACGATACAGCTCGGTTTTGTACGAAATTTGGTGAGCTCATGGGGGCAATGTCTGCGAGCATGCCCCCAAGGTCCCATTGAATTTCGTGCAGTGGTTTGGAAGAAACCATGGCCACATGGGTTTTACACTGGCCGTGCGAGCACGATCAGAGACCACTGATACGTGTCTCGTGCTCAGGACACGCGTGTCGTGGACACATTGCAGACACTCAAGGACGTAGCCCTATCCTTAGCGCACCCTAGGACATGAGCACGAGCCCTACGATGTCGTGTGTCGTATCCTAGCACGCACTGTACCTCTGCACGAGGCTGCTGACACTGTTATTCTATAAAACTTGTTTTTTTAGCTTTTGGACACATTGTGTCGACTTTTGTGGACACGAATTGACCAGTAACACACCATATTATATTCACATACGTTTATCAACCATTTGTTTAAAGTTTTATTGAAATTCGAATGTGAAATTGGGTTTTTGAGAATGTTCTGATACAGGGAACTAATTTTCGATTTCTGAGATTATTTTCTCTTTAAAAACTGATATTAAATAATGTTTTTAATTATCATATTAACTCTACATACGTATTGGTTCCTGCTAAGTTGGTTTTGCAAGTTAAGGTTTGGTTTTGTATTTGAAAATAGGATTTCGACATGGTTTTGGGACTGTTAAACTAAAACTGGGTTATAAACACTGTTTTTTTTCATATTACACACTCAGACACACAAAAACTGAAAATTAAAAACCTGAGACACGCATTATACATGTTGACACTTGCAATCACACTCTGGTATTGACACTACACACCTTAACACCTAACTGAAAACTGAGAATTCTATTTTTACTGATACAGTCCTAATATTCGAATTGATAAAACTGAGTTGAATGGGTTTTCTTTGAATGTAAAACATAACTGAGGTTAACTTACATGTTAGGGGTTTACATGGCATAAGAATTTAGTCTTTGTTTTGCAGTTTGGCTTTGAGATTCATTGACTGATACACTGTCACATACATGCACTATTGAATCTGAGAATTACTTTGTGCAAAACCTGAGAACTGATGTAGGTTGCACTGATTTCCCACATAGCTCTACTCACACACACAATTGCAAACAACTGAGATTTCCTTCAATACACACATGTTACATGGACTGACACTTGAACACACACACAGGAGAACCTGTGCACACCATGAACTGGAACCTAAGAGTTCCCTCCTTATTCAAAACTGTGAGCTGAATTGATAAACTCATTGAACCATAGTGAACCTGAGAATAGATTTGAGAGATTGGCATTCGATTTTGAGCTTGGCATGTAAACAGTTTTTTTTTTTCCAGATTGTTATTGTGTTTGTGATTTCTGTTTATTCCCCTTAGTGATTAATTTCCCCGATTGATAATCCTATATACTTTGAGTTCAGTTGCATGACAGGGATAATATATGTCAAGTGATTGGTGTTCATATTTAGTTGGGATTTATAACTGGAGACTGAATTTTGTGTATACACATTATTACCTATGTATCTATACACACCCTACAAATATAAGGACCTGAACACATTACCTTGCCTGCATATAATACTTCCCCATATCACTGCACTCATACAACTGCACATATAGAGAGTTCTGCAAACCATATCATTACTTGCACTGCATAACCCATGTTTGTATTACTCTTTGCACTACACCCCACAGCATAGCATGACTGAATATCCTCTATTTCTGCACAGCATAACATTACAGTTTTGTATGTCAATCATTTAGTGTCCTGTCATATGTATCAGACTAAGGGGATGCTTGGTATCAATGGCTCTATATGGATGTTCTGACCCTATTGATTCAGACCATATTGTTTAGTTATCTTGTTCCTTTATGAGTATTAGTTTTAGACATGGCTTAAATATTACATTACCTTTTGGTTTGCCTTCACTAACAACAATGTGTATGAAGGATTCTTCTATTTTAGTCCATTCTATTCTGAAATTAACTTGTGTAGTTGTTAGCTATTGAATTCTGAACACATGATAGCTCTTCCTTCTCTAACTCTCTCTCTCTCTCTCTCTCTATATATATATATATACATATATATATATATATTTTATATTTTATATTTTTTTTTATATATATATATATATATTTTATATATATATATATATATATATATATATATATATATATATATATATATATATATATATGAATTTCATGAAGATATAGCTGAATTTGGAATCCTGTTTCACACTATATCTTCATGAAATTCATATAAAATATATATATATATATATATATATATATATATATATATATATATATATATATATATATATATATATATATATATCTTCATGAAATTCATATATATATATATATATATATATATATATATATATATATATATATATATATATATATATATATATATATATATATATATATATATATATATGAATTTCATGAAGATATAAAAAATATATATATATATATATATATATATATATATATATATATATATGAATTTCATGAAGATATAGCTGAATTTGGAATCCTGTTTCACACTATATCTTCATGAAATTCATATAATATATATATATATATATATATATATATATATATATATATATATATATATATATATATATATATATATATATATATATATATATATATATATATATGAATTTCATGAAGATATAGCTGAATTTGGAATCCTGTTTCACATGATAGCTTATTGTTTTCAACTCACAATCTCATATACACATATACACACACAGGTTCCCTCACATAGCTGTCTTTGATTTCAGTTTGGGCAATGGCCTATTGCCATTTATCATTTCCTTCCTTCCATTTGCCTTTTCCTTTCATTCCTCAATATCTCTTTACCTATTATGCCTCTATGTATATATACAAGTGTATGTGATATAGAAATGCATGCATGAATAAATGGTTTAATAAATGAAACCATGTGCACTCTCATGCCACACACAATATATCACCCTCATATGTCTCTCTCTATCACCCTATATACATATATATATATATATGTACACCTATAGGTGATATTAACATATAGTCTATAATTATATGAATGTGTGTTAAATATATTTAATTAGATATAATTGATATGTATGAATGTGTGGATTGGTCTACGTATGATATAGCTATGGCTTATAGCCTATATTCAGGGCCTATAGCCTATGGCTCATTACCTATTAGTGTGGCTTGAATGCCAATATAGGGTATAGTTGGCTTATATAGCCTAGATTTGATGTGTGCTTGCTAGCCTAGGCTTGGTTAGACCTAGTGAGACTTATTAGACTTGTTTGGGTCAGTCTTGACCTAGTTTGACTAGTGTAGTTGACCAGAGTTGACCATGAGTTGACTTTAGTCTAGCGCGACCTAGACAGCATGCAGATGTATTGTAGATTAAATTTATCATCCCCTGTATACATCTTGACTTGTGTTGCTCTAACTAGGAGTCAGGTACCTTATCTCGGACAATACATTTACTTCAGACATTCAGATACCAGGCGAGTACATTCTCTGATCATTTCATAACTTGCTTAGAATTATATTCCTGCTCTAGTTTACCTTATTTGATGCTGTCACGATATTATCATGGATTGGTACTATATGGATCCCTACATTGAGATGTTATCCCCCTCGGGAGCATCGGATACATCATGTCATGTGTTTTATGTACATCATGTATTCCTCGCTCTCATGTTATTCATGTTTCTCATGTGCTTCATGCTCGTTCATGCACGCTCGTGTACTCTCATGTGCTCTCATGTTCGGTCATGTTTCCCATGTATCTCATGTATAACCTATACTTCATGTGCACTCATTTATGAGCCTTCATGTGAATTTCATGTGCACCCATTTATGGGCCCCCATGTGAACTTCATGTGCACTCATTTATGAGCTCTCATGTATACTTCATGTGCACCCATTTATGGGCTTCATGTGAAAACCATGTACGTAACATAACTTGTCTGGATCCTTGTGTATTGATTGGGGTATGGGGGAGTATAAATAGTCATGTGAACAATTCCAAAGTAGTATAGCCATGTATGCCTCTTTAGTATAGCCATGTGCAAATCAAGCTGTTCACATGTCGACTTTGTACTCTAAATCACTAGTCACTGGTAGCTCTCTACTTATAGTAGATATTTCTATTACAGTTCTCTCTCTCTATTTACATCATGTACTTTCTTTCAGTTTCATGTATTGTACTCTCTTGCATGTTTATATTCTCTAACCTGTTATGATCTGCGTGAGATGTATTATACTCGCTCCCGTCCTGACTGGACCTGTTGAAAATTTTACAGAGGATGATGAGGAACCCTGCACCCCTTACCTTGGAGCTTGCCTAGATGACACTCGCGACCTGGACCCCTGGGAAGGTTCAGGCAGCTGTTGAGGATGATACCCATTGCATAGTTTAGATAGTCTAGATTGTTTTCTTTTTCTTGTTTAGCTGTTGTCCTTATTTTCAGAGTTGTATATTTAAAGATGTTGAGACTAGTAGTTGTTAACTTGTTATTTCTTTCTGCTATACCTCAGTTGAGGATTTCTTTATCTATTTTATCGTGCCATATTCTATCTATAGATTGTGATTGAGTTATACCTCTGTGTTGGCCTCCTTATGGAGAGTATTTCATGTTATGTTAGTTATAGTTCATGACCTAGAACAGCGTTCTACCGCCGACACTGCGGCGTAGGCTGGACGCTGTTACGTTCTCGTACCCTCACAGTGGGTACGGGTCATGACACGTTTTTAGTCTTGGCCCATGCAGGTCGAGTTTATGTAGTGGTATTCGAACTAGAGTATCACTACAGCCTGCAGTAGGAATTAGAATATTTTTGAAGGTACTCAATCACACTAGGAAAAACTCTTAATCAGATTCCTTTTATCTAAATTGTTGCTTATTGACTTCCCTTGAATATAAACTGTCCTCTTTTGAATTTTTGTTTCATTCTCAGAAATTACTTCTTGTTTTGATCTGTCTTCATGATGGTTATGGAGACACGATCTCATTGCTCCGGTTCGGGGAATACTATCGAGAGGCTGGCCACCTCTCGTCCTGTTCATCAGGGCCTCGAGACCGCAGCTCCTGTTGTGCCGACTCAGATTGACGTTTCTGCTACATTGGAGGTGCACCTCTGTCTGTACAGAGACTTTTTCCTGTCATTTTTGATTTCTTTCAGCAGCAGCGGTTCATGCAGTATCAGCAGCAGACCAGGGGAAACCAGCAGGGGCGAGCTATCGTCAGGACAGTCGAGAATGCACAGACCATTGGAGATCTTGCTGCAAGTTTCGTTCTTCTCGATTCCATTCCCGTAATTGTCTTTTATAACTACCTTGAAATTCGATTCCATCTGTTCCTTGCTGATTGATTAATTTTTGTCATGTTGCTCTTTTGTTATGTTTGTTTTTCTTCTAAGAAAATCATATGGGCTAGGTCATCTTAGTTATGGGATCTAGAATCTTCGATAGTCGTGTTAGTTGGCATAGTGAGGACATATAGTCAGATTTTGGATGTATTTCTCGGGTATGGAAATTTAAGGTTTTCGTCGTCGTAAGCGGCAATGCGAAAATTTTAAATACCATGAACCTAGAGGTACGTACCTTAGTCAAGGACTCTGTGATTATCGTAGCCTTGCTCACTAGCATGATGAAGACTCTGGACAACATGATTTTGGACAGACGCATATGATTAACAGATTGTATCTTGAGAAGGTTTTAAACATCATACCCTTCTGTTGTTATAAATAACTTAGGAGTAGGGATATTTTAGTTTTGTAGAGCTTATTCATAGGTAGTTCCTTCATAGTATAATGATATGACGACTTGTAGGGTGTCTGTACCCTAGAGATGGTATTTAGTAGTGGTATTAGAATAGTAACCCATTGTAGATAATTTTCTTGTTATTATAATACCAACCAGTTACATATAGGATGTTAGTATGCCTTACAGCCTTGATGATTGTTATTATTTTTCTTACCTTTTTCCAGTGAGGCACCCATGACCAGAGCCTGTCCTTGAGTATAGTTGTAGTTCACCTACGACTGAGAGGCCTATATATATATATATTGCAGATGATATACTTAGGATATATGTGATGGGTTGTTGTTCTTGAGCATATATATGTGGTATTT
Organism: Iris pallida; assembly: GCA_029216955.1. NCBI lineage: Eukaryota > Viridiplantae > Streptophyta > Magnoliopsida > Asparagales > Iridaceae > Iris > Iris pallida. Next base: position 17,361,953 of record JANAVB010027598.1, read on the forward strand.
GGGATTGGTGTGCTTAGCTTGTAGGTATTTAATTATGGGTGACTTGATAGGATTGGAAAGTTAGAGCTAACCTATTATAGAGTTTCTCTTTTTGCTAAATTCTGGTTGCCAACACTTAGGTAGCTAGTATAGGTAAAATCCTAAGAAGTTGACCAGCTGATGACCAAATACTAGGATGTTGAAAAAATTGACTAGTGATTGACCCTTGACTATGTTTGACCTAGAAGGGGGTGCGATCATCTTAATTTCGAGGACGAAATTTTTATAAGGTGGGTAGGATTATAACACCCAGTTTTCCAGATGAGGATAATTTTGAAATTTTATAATTATAATTATTATTTATTAATATTTATTACATATTATAATTTTTGGTAATTTTTAATCATTTTTTAAACTATTTAAAATCATGACTTATGATTTTGGTGTTTGGCTAGTGGAACCTTAGAGACTATTGACCTAGAGCCTAGCCATGTGATTAGGATGTTTAATTAGTACATTTTAGCCTAGAGAGTATTTTGGTCATTTTAGGATTTATTTGAACTTATTATGATTTATGGGAATTTGTGTGAATTTAATATCAATTAAATATTGCTATGTGTTATGTTAGTCTTGACTAGTTGAGACTTTGTAGACTAACCTAGAAGTTGACCCTAGCTATGGTGACTTGGTTAGCATGGTAGGACCCTAGTCTAACTTAAGTCAAACCAATTCTAGTCATTAAGAATCTAGTTTGAAATAGGAGGAATAGTGAATAGGTTCATGACTTATGACTTAGGAATTTAATTCCATGACTTATGCAACTTGGCCCATAGGCCCATGCCATGAAACCCTAACCCTAGAATCCCTTTATGGCTGGCCACATAAACCCTAAAAGCCCCCTATAAAGTCTCTCATTGATTGTTCTTGCCTCTTTCATTAAGTTTTCAAGTTTTTGAAGAAAGAGGTAATAGCCATCTTCTCCAATCCATAACTTTCCCATTTTAGGTCCTTTTTAGCTCAAATCTTTTGCACTAGGTTCTAATCCATCCCTTCTTGCTGCTCATGGAGAGTATTCTCAGGTTTGGTGCAATTTGGAGAGATTATCTAGCAAGAAGAAACCCCCCCTTTGGAGCTTTTCATTAGAATTTCAACATATAGGTAAACCTTCATAAACACCACCAAATTTCGATTTCTTTGCATGAGTGCATAGCCCTAGGAGTCCCCTAGCTGCTAGCATAGGTTTGGTGTCGAGTCGTGTCCATTTCGTGTCTGTATCGGACACGTATCAGCTTGTATTGTTAAGTGTTTGTTAATTTGCCACAAAGGGTTTAAAATTGATATTTTTGGAAAGTGTTTAAATGGATTTGTTGTATTATATATATATTGAATTCATGCTTGACTGAGCATGAATCCTTGTCTTTGTCGTATCCAAATCCGTGTTGGACACGCTGCGCACTGGCCCGGTCGAGTGTCCTGCTGCTCGAGCTTCGCAGCGGACACGACACAGCTCGGTTTTGCATGAAATTTGGTGAGCTCATGGGGGCAATGTCTGCGAGCATGCCCCCAAGGTCCCATTGAATTTCGTGCAGTGGTTTGGGAGAAACCATGGCCGTACGGGTTTTGCACTAGCCGTGCGAGCGCGATCATAGACCACTGATACGTGTCTCGTGCTCAGGACACGCGTATCGTGGACACATTGCAGACACTCGAGGACATAGCCCTATCCTTGGCGCACCCTAGGACACGAGCACGAGCCCTACGGTGTCGTGTGTCGTGTCCTAGCACGCACTGTACCTCTGTACGAGGCTGCTGACACTGTTATTCTTTGAAACTTGTTTTTTTAGCTTTTGGACACATTGTGTCGACTTTTGTGGACACGAATTGACCAGTAACACACCATATTATATTCACATACGTTTATCAACCATTTGTTTGAAGTTTTATTAAAATTCGAATGTGAAATTGGGTTTTTGAGAATGTTCTGATACAGGGAACTAATTTTCGATTTCTGAGATTATTTTCTCTTTAAAAACTGATATTAAATGATGTTTTTAATTATCATATTAACTCTACATACGTATTGGTTCCTGCTAAATTGGTTTTGCAAGTTAAGGTTTGGTTTTGTGTTTGAAAATGGGATTTCGACATGGTTTTGTGACTGTTAAACTAAAACTGGGTTGTGAACACTATTTTTTTTTATATTACACACTCACACACGCAAAAAATAAAAATTAAAAACCTGAGACACACATTACATATGTTGACACTTGCAATCACACTCTGGTATTGACACTACACACCTTAACACCTAACTGAAAACTGAGAATTCCATTTTTACTGATACAGTCCTAATATTCGAATTGATAAAACTGAGTTGAATGGGTTTTCTTTGAATGTAAAACATAACTGAGGTTAACTTACATGTTAGGGGTTTACATGGCATAAGAATTTAGTCTTTGTTTTGCAGTTTGGCTTTGAGATTCATTGACTGATACACTGTCACATACATGAACTATTGAATCTGAGAATTACTTTATGTAAAACCTGAGAACTGATGTAGGTTGCACTGATTTCCCACATAGCTCTACACACACACAATTGCAAACAACTGAGATTTCCTTCAGTACACACATATTACATGGACTGACACTTGAACCCACACACAGGAGAACCTGTGCACACCATAAACTGGAACCTAAGAGTTCCCTCCTTATTCAAAACTGTGAGCTGAATTGATAAACTCATTGAACCATAGTGAACCTGAGAATAGATTTGAGAGATTGGCATTCGATTTTGAGCTTGGCATGTAAACAATTTTTTTTTCAGATTGTTATTGTGTTTGGGATTTCTGTTTATTCCCCTTAGTGATTAATTTCCCCGATTGATAATCCTATATACTTTGAGTTCAGTTGCATGACAGGGATAATATTTGTCAAGTGATTGGTGTTCGCTTTTAGTTGGGATTTATAACTGGAGACTGAATTTTGTGTACACACATTATTACCTATGTATCTATACACACCCTACAAACATAAGGACCTGAACATATTACCTTGCCTGCATATAATACTTCCCCATATCACTGCACTCATACAACTGCACATATGGAGAGTTCTGCAAACCATATCATTACTTGCACTGCATAACCCATGTTTGCATTACTCTTTGCACTGCACCCCACAGCATAGCATGACTGAATATCCTCTATATCTGTACTGCATAACATTACAGTTTTGTATGTCAATCATTTAGTGTCCTGCCATATGTATCAGACTAAGGGGGATGCTTGGTATCAATGGCTCTATATGGATGTTCTGACCCTATTGATTCAGACCATATTGTTTAGTTATCTTGTTCCTTTATGAGTATTAGTTTTAGACATGGCTTAAATATTACCTTACCTTTTGGTTCACCTTCACTAACAACAATGTGTATGAAGGATTCTTCTATTTTAGTCCATTCCATTCTGAAATTAACTTGTGTAGTTGTTAGCTATTGAATTCTGAACACATGATAGCTCTTCCTTCTCTAACTCTCTCTCTCTCTCTCTCTCTCTCTCTATATATATATATATATATATATATATATATATATATAAAATCCTATATACATATATATATATATGAATTTCATGAAGATATAGCTGAATTTGGAATCCTGTTTCACATGATAGCTTATTGTTTTCAACTCACAATCTCATATACACATGTACACACACAGGTTCCCTCACATGGCTGCCTTTGATTTCAGTTTGGGGAATGGCCTATTGCCATTTATCATTTCCTTCCTTCCATTTGCTTTTTTCTTTCATTCCTCTATATCTCTTTACCTATTATGCCTCTATGTATATATACAAGTGTATGTGATATAGAAATGCATGCATGAATAAATGGTTTAATGAATGCAACCATGTGCACTCTCATGCCACACACTATATATCACCCTCACATGTCTCTCTCTATCACCCTATATACATATATATATATATATGTATATATGTACACCTATAGGTGATATTAACATATAGTCTATAATTATATGAATGTGTGTTAAATATATTTAATTAGATATAATTGATCTGTGTGAATGTGTGGATTGGTCTACGTATGATATAGCTATGGCTTATAGCCTATATTCAGGGCCTATAGCCTGTGGCTCATTACCTATTAGTGTGGCTTGAATGCCAATATAGGGTATGGTTGGCTTGTATAGCCTAGATGTGATGTGTGCTTGCTAGCCTAGGCTTGGTTAGGCCTAGTGAGACTTATTAGACTTGTTTGGGTCAGTCTTGACCTAGTTTGACTAGTGTAGTTGACCAGAGTTGACCATGATTTGACTTTAGTCTAGCGCGACCTAGACAGCATGCAGATGCATTGTAGATTATATTTATCATCCCCTGTATACATCTTGACTTGTGTTGCTCTATCTAGGAGTGAGGTACCTCATCTCGGACAGTACATTTACTTCAGACATTCAGATACCAGGCGAGTACATTCTCTGATCATTTCATAACTTGCTTAGAATTATATTCCTGTTCTAGTTTACCTTATTTGATGCTGTCACGATATTATCACGGATTGGTACTATATGGATCCCTACATTGAGATGTTATCCCCCTCGGGAGCATCGGATACATCATGTCATGTGTTTCATGTACATCATGTATTCCTCGCTCTCATGTTATTAATGTTTCTCATGTGCTTCATGCTCGTTCATGCATGCTCGTGTACTCTCATGTGCTCTCATGTTCGGTCATGTTTCCCATGTATCTCATGTATAACCTATACTTCATGTGCACTCATTTATGAGCCTTCATGTGAATTTCATGTGCACCCATTTATGGGCCCCCATGTGAACCTCATGTGCACTCATTTATGAGCTCTCATGTATACTTCATGTGCACCCATTTATGGGCTTCATGTGAAAACCATGTACGTAACATAACTTGTCTGGATCCTTGTGTATTGATTGGGGTATGGGGGAGTATAAATAGTCATGTGAACAATTCCAAAGTAGTATAGCCATGTACGCCTCTTTAGTATAGCCATGTACAAATCAAGCCGTTCAAATGTCGACTTTGTACTCTAAATCACTAGTCACTGGTAGCTCTCTACTTATAGTAGATATTTCTATTACAGTTCTTTCTCTCTGTTTACATCATGTACTTTCTTTCAGTTTCATGTATCGTACTCTCTTGCATATTTATATTCTCTAACCTGTTATGATCTGCGTGAGATGTATTGTACTCGCTCCCGTCCTGACTGGACCTGTTGAAAATTTTACAGAGGATGATGAGGAACCTTGCACCCCTTACCTTGGAGCTTGCCTAGATGACACTCGCGACCTGGACCCCTGGGGAGGTTCAGGCAGTTGCTGAGGATGATACCCATTGTATAGTTCAGATAGTCTAGATTGTTTCCTTTTTTATGTTTAGCTGTTGTCCTTATTTTCAGAGTTGTATATTTAAAGATGTTGAAACTAGTAGTTGTTAACTTGTTATTTCTTTCTGCTATACCTCAGTTGAGGACTTTTTTATCTATTTTATCGTGCCATATTCTATCTATAGATTGTAATTGAGTTGTACCTCTGTGTTGGCTCCTTATGGATAGTGTTTCATGTTATGTTAGTTATAGTTCATGACATAGAACAACGTTCTACCGCCGACACTGCGGAGTAGGCTGGGCGCTGTTACGTTCTCGTACCCTCACAGTGGGTGCGGATCGTGACACCTTGGAAGCACGAGAGTAGTACTGCATGACTGTAATGAATCACCTGGTAGTTGTACAATTTTGTTAGGGTTTTTAAAATAAGAGCATTGGCTAACTAGATAACTAACAATTTCTAGAAAATATACATTATTATACTAGTGACAATATTTTAGTAAAAGAAAACATTTAATTTTTAAAATAATAATCAGTTAAATGGCTAACTAATCATAAACTTGCTAACTATAATATAATCCAAGTTAACTATAATATTCATACTAGCTAGCAATAATTTAGGGACTATTTATATATATATTATAGCTTTAATCAAAGTAATGTTTTAAGCTATATCTAGTAAAGAATTTATTTTAGAAAACAATAGAACATTTTCTAGCAAAAATATTTAGTAATTAATATTAACAAAATTAAACCAAATATTTACTAACTATCAGCTAAAATAAATACTAATTATTTATTAATGCTAACAAGATAGAAAGATATATTATAACTATAGAAAAATCATTTATTTGACAAGGGCTAAATATATACTTATTAGGAAACATTTTTGTAAAGTAATTTACTAAAACATTTCTAAGGATTTTTAACAATTTACATTAATTAGAAAATGAATATAATTTGGTTTAGGAAGTATTATTTAGTTAAAACGGTACAAAACAATACTTAGCAATATTTGATAAAACTAAAGATATCCATCATATTTATTCAATTAAAATAATAACTACCTAATACATTGAGTATTAAAACCAAATATCATTAGTCATTAACTAAAGTTACAATCACATAATATGTGAATATAATAATTATTTTGTGTGATAAGACTGAAGTTTCAAGAATAAAATCCAGCCCAACTTAACTCTAGATTCTAATCTTTAGCCTAGCCAAGGCCCCCCCCCCCCCCAATTTTCAAAATAACTGATATCCTTATCATCTAATCACTTCTTAATAAGAAGTACTAGAACCATTTATTCATTGGCTTAGACCCCATACTGTACTTAGTCTACTGGATCAACCAAACCAATCCACCAGTTTATATTCAACTCTCTCTTTTTAGATAACCAAATTCTGTACTCATGAATCCCATTCTTAAACCAACTGTCCCAAGTATCCAACATGTTTGAAGGCCCAATCCAAAACTCTAGAGTCCCCAACATAGTTTACAAAACTTCGGCCAACCCCATTGATTCCAGTTTTACACTAAGCCTCCCGTTATGGTCCTGATCCAATGGTCTTGCTCAATGAACCCACCTAACCAACTTAGTTGAATCCCTGACTAGTCGTTATGTTCAATCCTCCATTCATGTTGTTTGAACCAGTCTTCCTAGAGTTTTATACAGGGTTCCATCACAGTTAATACAAATCCAGTTCGTCCCTTCCCTTTTTTGTAAGGTTGGCACAACACTGGTGTCATACTGGACACCACGCCACAGTTAATGACACATATACACTAGTCCCAGCCCAACCAGACACAACCAAGCTCTCACCCAGAATAAGAAACCATCGTAGAAAGAAGTATACCTATGTCAGATACTTCGTCGTCACTGATCTCCACGTGTCGAATACCGTAGTTCGTATGTCGGACTAGTTCCTCACATCCAGCGCAGATCTATCCTTGGTCTGGTTATTCCCACAAACAGTTGGCGTGCATGCATGGAGAAAGGGATGATTAGATTCTTCTTGATGGCTTGACCAAAAATTCAAAGAGAGGAGATCAACGTCCCAGAAAACTCATCAATTTTAATTTCGATCGATCAACTGTGATCACTCTACAGAATTGAAGAATCAAGAGTCTTAACTCAAAACAACATTGGACTCACCGATAGATCGAGGCTCGTCGTCAGTCTTTCGTCACCGTCGAATTGGCCGAAGAACTCGCCCGAGGAAGACGTCGATCACTGGCCCGCCGGATCGAGGTCTCGCTGCTCTGATGGTGAGTCGCCGATGACTCATTGTCGAGTCATCAAAGACAAACAGAACAAAAGGCCACTTGCCGAAGATCCGGTGGTCGCATTGTCGAAATAGAGTGAATCGCCAGAGAAGAGTACTATCGTCGGAGAGGAATCTCAGTCCTCGCCATTGCTGAAGCTCGTCCCAGTGACTCGCCGTTCGCCGTCGCCAGAGAGATCACGTGTGCCGGGAAGACCAGATCCTAGTCGTTGCTGCTAACCGAGAGGAGGACTTCGACCATGGCTGGATCCAACGAAATTAGGGTTAGAGCTCGAGGCTTTGAGAAGGGGAAAAAGAAGAAGAGAAAGGCTGGCTCGATCGAGTTTCTCTCTGAGAGAAAAAAATGAATGAACAGAGGGAACATTTGTTTAAATAGGCTGGGAAAAGAACAAATGGGTTTTGCACAGAGAAAACCCTTATTGCAAAAATAATTTTTCGTTACAAACTATGGATAAAAGTTTGTCAGAAAGTTGTTGGAGAAAGTGGAATTGGTTAGGAGTTTGTTAGAAGAATATTCCAGATTAATTCTAGTCTTAATTAATTAAATAATTAATCATGTGACAAGAATCTCTAAGGTCTTCCTCCTCACTATTCCTATAATAAATCTTAAGCCAACATTTCTTCTCTAGAAATCATAAACCATAGCGATGCTAAAATAAAAAAAATAATAGTAATAATAATCCTTTCTAAAATTCTAAATTTTTAGAAAAAAAAATATATACGAAATTTTATTATTCCAGGGAAAGTGGGCTTACAAATCTTCTCCACTTACAAAAATTTTGTCCTCGAAATTTCTAATAGCACCATAAACACTATTATGATCGACCAAATACAAAACTTGAAAATGATTAAAATTAGCAAAGATAGGATCCAAGTTAATACAACTAGAAAAAGAACGATTTCTATAAATGATCAAAATTGAAAAAAAAATCTAGACGTGATAAACCCTAAAAATGAGAAATGAAAGTTTAGGTATAGCCAAAAATACCAAAATGACATAGTCATAAAATTATGACCTAAAAATCGTCTAGGCATAAATAGCACGACTATGATTAAATCAAATCGTTTAAACCCGATTTAGCAAAAATATGGTCAAAATTATTTAAACTTGCTGTAATCACAATTACTAAAGTCATAAGTGCGATAACTAGAAAGATGTTACGATTAAGAATAAAGTAAAGGATTTTGAAAGTTTGGACTTGACTAGAAATCGAATTTAGCAAAATCAAATTCTAGTATGATAAATTTTTTTAAAAAATCATTTAGGACAAAACCATTCAGGAATCAAAATTATCTAGACTGATAAAGATTTAAAATTTATGAAACATTATTGCACTAAAATAATATCAACATAATTGAATTTTCCGTTATGACTTACTCCTGAAAATTATATAAACATGACTATTACGACTACGACAAAATTCAAATTCTTTAAACACGATTGTGATCAAAATTATTTAGGCTAGATGAGTGCTAAAATATACTAACTACAAAAATGACACGACTAGGACAATAATTTTAAAAAAAAACAAAATATGGGGCCATTAACAAAATATATGCAATACACTAAATCAAACCTGCATGAAAGAGATTGGATTAACAATTATTGAAGAATGTCCTAACAAATTTCATAGATAAATCAAGAGAAAACAGAATCAATTGCTGAAATTTCACATAAGATCATGATAATTTTTCGATAAAATTGTCAATGACAATAAGAGATCAAACGTGGTGTATAACATGGATATAATCTCAATAGTATCCGGCACTATACATATTCGAAATCATTTTGCCTAGAGTTCCTGCCTCGCCAGTGTAGTGTACATCTAACAGCAATGAACCTTTGGCTCAATGACCCAAATAATAATAAATTATCGAATATTTCTATCAACTTTATCCATATTATCGGAACAACTCAAGAGATCAAAAATTTATGACTTAGGACATAGCCTCAATAATATCCGATAACCTATAATACCTGAAATTACTTTGAATTAGAGCTCATGCCTGGCCAGTGCGCAACTGACTGCAGTGAACCCGCAGTCTCCATAATCCAGATAAATGACTGCAGTGCGTGTCACGCCCCAGAACCAGAATACTAGCAAGTAGGGACGGACCAGGCCAGCTACGTATACCAAAGTACTCCAGTACTCCGAAATAACGTATAAGCTGTATAGATGGGGGTTACTACTACAAGCCAACAGTCGATCCTAGGTTAAGCAATCCTAGGTATCTCAATCACAGGCAGTAAACAATATACAAGAAGTAAGATCAACTGGAATATAAAATAGTAAAGCGTCCCAAACTATCATATATCAATGATCATGAAGCTAGTAATACAGAGTGAAGACTAGCAAGAGTAATAGTCATACATGATAAGCTCTAGCTATAGTCTAGAATATGCAAATCATGTTCTGGCCCGTAGGCTAAATGTCAAGTCCAAAACATGAGCTAAACACGTGCTCGGAGGCTAAACGCCACAAAAGAATAATGTACATAACTAGTGGGCAAAAAAAAGAAAACCCACTCAAGTACTCTGGTGCTCCGGGTAATCACCAACGAGTGGAAGGTACGGAAGATCCTCCGGGCTCCTCTATCAGATCTGGTCAATGCAAAACCAGTGGGGTCAGACCCCCAATAGCAAGTACCACAAAGGAAGCCAAACTATGAACTAAAACCAGCATACAAATCATAGCAATGGATAGAGAGAGATGAGTAAGTACTAATCAAGACTCGTGCACTACCAATGCACTTATCCCGAAAATAGAAGGACAATATATAAAGCAACATGTAGCATAAAGTAAAGGACATGTGACGTAATGTAAACTGTGTACATGTAAGGAAAAGGAAGCATGTGAACATGAAAGATAAACTAGACATGCGAGCATGTTAAGTAGACGGAGCATGTGAGCATGTTATATAACTGGAGCATGTGAGCATGTTAAGTAACTGGAGCATATGAGCATGTTATGTAACTGGAGCATGTGAGATAACTGATACATGTAAACATGTAGGGTAACTGAGACATGTGAACATGTTAAGATACTATATAGAACGACAAATGATAAGATGACTTAGGAACTATTCTGAAACCCAAGTTACAACCCGTAAACCAAACAAGGACCGGGGTTGTAACCCTTCTCCTGAACAGAACTTTAGTATCTAATTATTTACCGGCAAAAGTAAAGCATAAACAAAGATGTACTGAAATAAACAAATCCGGACACTGCCTAGACAAACTAGACTAGACTGGACTACATACAATAGTCACGGCCAAGCAATGAGTACGGCTTTATACATTAGCTAACTAGGGTTGTCACAATCCTAATTACTAACAAATGCAAGTTTGAGAATTCCAAGTCCGGTTACCTGCCTGCTGCCACCTATTGGTCATGCCGGGAAGTGATTACAAGTGTATCCTTGTGCTCCCACGCGACGATGAAGCTGGGAGAGTGCTAATCTCGACGGATAGCTCCAAACCCTTAAATTAATGTTATAACGACCTAGACCAAAGGCAACAGGTAACTGGGAAATCCTCCCCACCCATGTTCTAATGATCAATCTAGTTATATAATCCTTACCATTTTCTTGGATTCTGGGTGTGGCATTCCGCAGAATCCATCCTAGACATGAACATGCAAGACTGGACAAAAGCAAGAATGTGCACCATAACAAGCCACAACAAGAAAACATAATAAACTGAAAGCTGGAAGTGCGCTACGACGAGCCACTATAGGAAGTGCGTCATGACAGGCCACTATCATGTAAGCAAAGAAAGACATGTACAAGAGTGCACCACGACGGGTCACTATCTAGTAAGCAAAGGAGACATGTAAGAAAAGTATGCCACGACGGACCACTATCATGTAAGCAAAGAAGGCATGGCAACAATTAACATAGCTTGTAAGAAAGGATCTATCAAAAGACATATCATAGCATGTGGGGAAGAATAATTAAAACCAAGTACATTTCATAGCAAAATGATTGAACATGCTCAAGTATCAAGTGTATATAGGATGTACAATCATTTTCTAACTATGCAGGATCATCTAATCATGTTAAGAAATCATTACAATCGAAGAAAATATCAAAAACGGACAAAAACGGGCAGAAACGAGCAAAAACAGACTAAAACAGCATAAAACGGCATACCGGCGTTATACTGCGGCATACCGGCGGTATACTGGCCTAAAGACAGAAGGTTTCTGGTGCAAAAAATGGCATACCGGCGGTATACTGCGGTATACCGACGGTATACCGGTTTTTCAAACAACAACAAAATTCAGAATTTTGCCAAAACTTGTTTCGGCCATAAAAACTTCATTTTAAATCGAAATTCGGATTTTCAAAAGTCAAAATTGAATAGAATTGAATTTTCTACAACATGGAAGTATTAGTTTTCACAAATCAAAATATTTGATAGATCAATACCTCAAAATACTCCCAAACAGAGGTTATCGGGACACCGAAACGGGTTCTGATTGCAACCAAACTCAAAATCTATGATATACAAACTATGTGAGGGCCTCATATATGTATATGTAACCAAGATCCATGATGGTAACACTAGTATCACTCTTGATACCAAGTTTTCTACTAAGTCCATATTGGGTTTTAACAGAAAATCAAAATCTTGCTTAAACAAATTTTAGAAACATGCATATAGACGAGAATCATAAGAAAAACATATTTAACAAAATGAGTTTAAGGCAATTCTAAACATTTACTACCAAGGGAAATAAAATGACAACAAAAATATTTTTGTGCAAGATTTGGCAAGATGTACTTGCCTAGGTTCAGCTCCAAACCTAATCTTCTACTCCTCCTCCTAGGGGGGTTAGACACCACACCCAAGGCCTCAAGGCCAAGCTCTTGGAAAGCTCCAAGGGGGAGAGAAGAAGAGAAGAAATGAAGAGAGAGTGAAGAGAATGAAAAGAGAGAGGAGAGAAAAAGTGAAAATGGTATATATATAGAAGGGGAAATTAATCTTAGCCGTCGGATGGTGATCCATGTGAATATCTAAGTCAATCCTAGCCATTCAAACAAAACCAATTATCCATTGGGTAATAGGGTGCATCTACACTATTCACGAAAATATCTAAATACTATTCATCAAAATATCAAAAACACTATTCACGAAAATATCGGAAACACTATTCATGAAAATATCTGAAATCGAAAATATCTAAAATATAGAAAATCTGTCTAGACGGTATGCCGTCGGTATACTCCGGTATACTGGCGGTATGCCGGCCAAGGAAAAATCTATAAGTTAGGAAAAATTTTAAAGCATTACGAAAACCAAGAAAATACGAAATACACTACAAAATACGTATCCGTATATAAATACCGATACTGTGAGACGAGTCTCACAACTCTCCACAACTTAAAAATAAATTCCGTCCTCAGAATTTTCTAAATCTAGTCAAGCATGAAAATCAAACCAAAGAGCTGAAAAATCATGTCAATCAAAACAAAGCATGGCATGTTGGTAAGATAAAGACAACAGTAATATATGTAAATGTGTAAGCAATAACACAACCACAATCAAGAAGGGATGGAGGCATATGAATAAATATGTCTCCTGAGTCAGTTGAGTAGAAGTAGGCCTACGCTGACTCCACAACTTAGATAAAAGTCAATTCTCAAAATAAGCCGGTACCAATGTCTTAGTTCAAGACATGACTCTACCCAGGACGTATCTTCGTAGTCGATACCAATGAAGTTATCAAATGCCTCGACTACGAAGACAGAAGAGTTGGGGACGAGAAACTCGCCTAATATGCGTAACCCAAGAGATAAATAAGAGTGGAAGAAGAATAGGGCAATACCTACCACATGACCACCCTCAACCAAAACCTGCTCTAATATACCAGACTCTGCCTGCCCACATCTCAGAACTGCTGCTCTAACCTGCTGGTGCTGAACTGGTACCTGAGCCATATACTGCTGGACTGTCGGGGTAGCCGGCGAAGCTGGACTCTGGCAGGACTGACCCTGCTGGCCGATCAGGCTGAACTGACACATCAGCCCTCGGGTCATCTCTGAACTCTGCCCCTGAATGCTGAGACTGATCCTCCATAACTGGCCTAACAGAAGATTACTGACCTGCCATCGGCAAAACTCAAACAAGCTGATCGGAAGGATTTAGAACCGTGCCTTTGAAAGTTAAAGGACATAAGGATTAAATTGAGAGAACAGGAAGGATCAACGATCAAGGCAGATATCAGGTTAAAGGATCAGAGATATAGAATAACACGAAGGATATCAATAAAGGAGAATTGTGACTGAGATATCTAAACATCAGTAACCCCCACATATCTGATAAATCAGACCTGCATGGGCCACCACTAAAACCTATATCACTCCCCAGAACCAGAATACTGGCAAGTAGGGACGGACCAGGCCAGCTACGTATACCAAAGTACTCCAGTACTCCGAAATAACGTATAAGCTGTATAGATGGGGGTTACTACTACAAGCCAACAGTCGATCCTAGGTCAAGCAATCCTAGGTATCTCAATCACAAGCAGTAAACAATATACAAGAAGTAAGATCAACTGGAATATAAAATAGTAAAGTGTCCCAAACTATCATATATCAATGATCATGAAGCTAGTAATACAGAGTGAAGACTAGCAAGAGTAATAGTCATACATGATAAGCTCTAGCTATAGTCTAGAATATGCAAATCATGTTCTGGCCCCTAGGCTAAATGTCAAGTCCAAAACACGAGCTAAACACGTGCTCGGAAACTAAACGCCACAAAAGAATAATGTACATAACTAGTGGGCAAAAAAAAGAAAACCCACTCAAGTACTCTGGTGCTCCGGATAATCACCAACGAGTGGAAGGTACGGAAGATCCTCCGGGCTCCTCTATCAGATCTGGTCAATGCAAAACCAGTGGGGTCAGACTCCCAATAGCAAGTACCACAAAGGAAGCCAAACTATGAACTAAAACCAGCATGCAAATCATAGCAATGGATAGAGAGAGAGATGAGTAAGTACTAATCGAGACTCGTGCACTACCAATGCACTTATCCCGAAAATAGAAGGACAATATATAAAGCAACATGTAGCATAAAGTAAAGGACATGTGACGTAATGTAAACTGTGTACATGTAAGGAAAAGGAAGCATGTGAACATGAAAGATAAACTAGACATGTGAGCATGTTAAGTAGATGGAGCATGTGAGCATGTTATATAACTGGAGCAAGTGAGCATGTTAAGTAACTGGAGCATATGAGCATGTTATGTAACTGGAGCATGTGAGATAACTGAGACATGAGAACATATAGGGTAACTGAGACATGTGAACATGTTAAGGTACTATATAGAACGATAAATGATAAGATGACTTAGGAACTATTCTGAAACCCAAGTTACAACCCGTAAACCAAACAAGGACCGGGGTTGTAACCCTTCTCCTGAACAGAACTTTAGTATCTAATCATTTACCGACAAAAGTAAAGCATAGACAAAGATGTACTGAAATAAACAAATTCGGACACTGCCTAGACAAACTAGACTAGACTGGACTACATACAATAGTCACGGCCATGCAATGAGTACGGCTTTATACATTAGCTAACTAGGGTTGTCACAATCCTAATTACTAACAAATACAAGTTTGAGAATTCTAAGTCCGGTTACCTGCCTGCTGCCACCTATTGGTCATGCCAGGAAGTGATTACATGTGTATCCTTGTGCTCCCACGCGACGGTGAAGCTGGGAGAGTGCTCATCTCGACGGATAGCTCCAAACCCTTAAATTAATGTTATAACGACCTAGACCAAAGGCAACAGGTAACTGGGAAATCCCCCCACCTATGTTCTAATGATCAATCTAGTTATATAATCCTTACCATTTTCTTGGAATCTGGGTGTGGCATTCCGCAGAATCCATCCTAGACATGAACATGCAAGACTGGACAAAAGCGAGAATGTGCACCATAACAAGCCACAACAAGAAAACATAATAAACTGAAAGCTGGAAGTGCGCTACGACGAGCCACTATAGGGAGTGCGCCATGACAGGCCACTATCTTGTAAGCAAAGAAAGACATGTACAAGAGTGCACCACGACGGGTTACTATCTAGTAAGCAAAGGAGACATGTAAGAAAAGTACGCTACGACGGGCCACTATCATGTAAGCAAAGAAGATATGGCAATAATTAACATAGCTTGTAAGAAAGGATCTATCAAAAGACATATCATAGCATGTGGGGAAGATAATTAAAACTAAGTACATTTCATAGCAAAATGATTGAACATGCTCAAGTATCAAGTGTATATAGGATGTACAATCATTTTCTAACTATGCAAGATCATCTAACCATGTTAAGAAATCATTACAATCGAAAAAAAATATCAAAAACGGACAAAAACGGGCAGAAACGGGCAAAAACAGACTAAAACAGCATAAAACGGCATACCGGCGGTATACTGCGGCATACCGGCGGTATACCGGCCTAAAGTCAGAAGGTTTCTGGTGCAAAAAACGGCATACCGGCGGCGGTATACTGCGGTATACCGGCGGTATACCGGTTTTTCAAACAGCAACAAAATTCAGAATTTTGCCAAAACTTGTTTCGGCCATAAAAACTTCATTTTAAATCGAAATTCGGATTTTCAAAAGTCAAAATTAAATAGAATTGAATTTCCTACAACATGGAAGTATTAGTTTTTACAAATCAAAACATTTGATAGATTAATACCTCAAAATACTCCCAAACAGAGGTTATCGGGACACCGAAACGGGTTCCGATTGCCACCAAACTCAAAATCCATGATATACAAACTATGTGAGGGCCTCATATATGTATATGTGACCAAGATCCATGATGGTAACACTAGTATCACTCTTGATACCAAGTTTTCTACTAAGTCCATATTGGATTTTAGCAGAAAATCAAAACCTTGCTTAAACAAATTTTAGAAACATGCATATAGACGAGAATCATAAGAAAAACATATTTAACAAAATGAGTTTATGGCAATTCTAAGCATTTACTACCAAGGGAAATAAAATGACAACAAAAACATTTTTGTTCAAGATTTGGCAAGATGTACTTGCCTAGGTTCAGCTCCAAGCCTAATCTTCTACTCCTCCTCCTAGGGGGGTTAGACACCACACCCAAGGCCTCAAGGCCAAGCTCTTGGCAAGCTCCAAGGGGGAGAGAAGGGAAGAAGAAATGAAGAGAGAGTGAAGAGAATGAAAAGAGAGAGGAGAGAGAAAGTGAAATGGTATATATAGAAGGGGGAATTAATCTTAGCCGTCGGATGGTGATCCATGTGAATATCTAAGTCAATCCTAGCCATTCAAACAAAACCAATATTGGGTAATAGGGTGCATCTACACTATTCACGAAAATATCTAAATACTATTCATCAAAATATCAAAAACACTATTCACGAAAATATCGGAAACACTATTCATGAAAATATCTGAAATCGAAAATATCTAAAATGTAGAAAATCTGTCTGGACGGTATGCCGTCGGTATACTCCGGTATACTGGCGGTATGCCGGCCAAGGAAAAATCTATAAGTTAGGAAAATTTTTAAAGCATTACGAAAACCAAGAAAATACGAAATACACTACAAAATACGTATCCGTATATAAATACCGATACTGTGAGACGAGTCTCACAGTGCGCATCTGCCACGTCATAGTAGGTCATCGAATACTCTGTCAACTCTATCCATAGGAATTTCAAAGGAGTTTACGAAATTTCAAACAAATTATAAAACCTAATCATGATGGAAGGTGAAGTTATCTGTTCTTAGAAAACAAGTAGTTACTGAAAAACAAACAGCGGGACAAGGAGATTACAGAAACAAATCTTGATTAAGAGACAAAACCTTCGAATAGCAAACAAGGAAGGCTTAGAAAAATCTAGGTGCTAAAAGAAAATTTAAAGAAGAATCATAATACCCAAATATTTTTACTAGCAAAATATAAATGATAAGTTTAAAAGCCTAAGTGCAGGAAATCGATAACCTTGGTGTTGCGTGTCTGAACCATCCTGAAAAATAGAAAACTGGTTAGATAGGGCCTAAACTACAAAATAATAAAGAATCTTAGTAAAACTATAACCCTAGCCATTTCCCACGGATCCTATGCTGTGATGAGTTTTTCTTAGTTCCGCTGGTCCCCCAATAGCACTTTCTAGCCTAAGTGCCATTAGGACAGACCTGCATGGGCCACCACTAAAAACATGTCACGACCCGCTCCCGAATAATCGGATACGAGTCAGACACGCCCAGCCTTCGTCGATGGACACGACGAAGTAAGCTGTACAATAATAAAGAAAACTCTAAGTCACAATGTAATGTAAACATCCACAGCTTTTATAACGTTCCCAAAATGATCACCAATATCCATCAAGTCATTTTAGTACAAAGTCATCCGGAGACAAATCCGGTCAAATAAAATATACAATGATGAAATCATAAAATACAATATCCAGAAAAACTAAAAAATAAATTCCGCAATATCCAATGCAATCACAAGCTCCATGTGACTTCAAGCTAACCTGCAACGTATCATGTCAGAAAAAGAGCAAAGTACAACCCGACAAGAACAATATACAATATAATCTGTAGTACAGAATACAAGGTAAAACCAGAATACCAGAACTGGAAATGAAACTACTGTACCAGAAGTGAAATGTAAAACTACTGTTTCACTTAACAAAATGCCTAAAAATTGGCTTTTGAAAGAAAACTAGAAAAGTACAAAAGTACAAGTTGTTTCTGGGAAGTATTGCTATGGAAGTCTGATCTGAGAGCGATCACTTTGTTCCTTGGACCATACGATGATGATGAAGAAAACTGCTTGAAGAAGACGAACAATCGAAAGAACTAAGTCACCGAAAAGGTATCGATCAACGGCACTGATGGCACAGTCAAATGCTTTCTTGCTTTGCTTCACCCTGTTCTTGAAAAAAAAAGTTGAAGAAATGCTTCTGGGAATATCACTCTGGAAGTATGAGTTTTCTCAGAATCTCCTCTCCTCTGTTGATCTTTCTTGATGGTGTGTATGTAAAAAATAAGTTTATTTATAGACTTAACCCTTTGTACGAAAAAAGCAACAAAATCGAGTTTTTACGCTAGCAATTGTCACCCACAATGTAAATCACCCTCTACGCATGTTGACACATGTCCCATTATCTCAATAAAATGGGGAGAGCACATACACATATTCTTCGAGAAGTGTGGCATGAAAGCCACGTGGGCAAACCACGTTCCCATGTAGCCAGAAACAATCGAACGTAAAAACGACCCAAAATATACTTCCAGTGTAAAGTAGTAGACTAGGCGTAAAATAGCCCAAAAATAGACTTCTCACGTAAAGTGGCTAATAAAATAGCCTTGAGCGTAAAAAGTAGCCCAAATAAACTTTACGCGCACGTTAACTTTGAGTGTAAAAAGCTCAGATAGTATTCGTTCGTAAAAGAAGCCATCTTTTGAGCGTAAAGTAATCCCGTCCACACACTAAACGACAGTGTTGGTTTCTGTGTAAATCAAATCTCTTCGAATTTTGTGTTATACGCTGTCAGCAAATCATTATGTCAAAATCATCATAACTTACATTAAATGCATGATCTGACAGCCTGTCCCCAGCGTAAAGTAGCTCGTAAAATAGCCTGCATAAAACAGCTCGCGTAGAGTAGCTCGCGTAGAGTAGCTTGTTGATTCTTTTTGACTTAGTCTATGAAGCACTTTTTACGCTCCTACAAGACCCCCTTCAAAGTTTTCAAATATTTTCAAAATTTGAAATACTTTGAACAAAAGCATAAAATTCGGGATTTCACTAGTCAGCTTAGAGTTCGGGATATCCAACGGTCATCCGCGTAAAAGTAGGGATATCCAACAGTCAGCGTAAAATCTGGAAATTTGAACCGATTCGAAATTCTCTATAAATAGAGTTCAACTATTAGAGAGAGAACTTTACTTTACCTTTTGAAATTTCGATCTCTCTTCACTCTTCTTCCTCCTTACACTCTTGCTTCAATCCGATGGCCCCCAAGAAGTCGTCCGCCACCGGCAGCAAAGGCAAGAAGCCTGCCGTAGATTCGTCTTCGACCGGCCGCGCAAAAACCCCCATCCAATCATCGGAGACACACCAATCGAGCAACCCCGCCGTGGCTCCAGCAATGAAGGGTAAAAACCCTACATTATCTCGGTTTGAGTTCGTCGGAGAAGAAGAAGAAAACCCGAACCTTCAGATTTCACGTCCACATCATACGTGTCAGCGTAGAAACTGAAGTAACAAAATACGCCCACGTTTATACGTGTGAGCGTAAAATTCAGAAAATACGCCCACGTCTATACGTGCCAGATAAAATTAAGAAAATACGCCCACGTCTATACGTGCCAGCGTAAAATCTAAATTACGCTCATGTCTACACATGCCAACGTAAAATTTAAAATATGCTCATGTCAGTACATGCCAGCATAAAATTTAAAATACGCTCACATCAACATGTGCTAGCGTAAAATTTAAAATACGCTCATGTCAACACATGCCAGCGTAAAATTTAAAATACACTCATGTCAACATATGCCAGCGTAAAATTTAGAATACGCTCATGTCAACACATGCCAGCGTAAAATTTAAAATACGCTCATGTCAACACATGCCAGCGTAAAATTTAGAATATGCTCATGTCAACATGTGCTAGCATAAAATTTAAAATACGCTCATGTCAACACATGCCAGCGTAAAATTTAAAATATGCTCATGTCAACATATGCCAGCATAAAATTTAGAATACGCTCATGTCAACACATCCAGCATAAAATTTAAAATACGCTCATGTCAACACATGCCAGCGTAAAATTTAGAATACGCTCATGTCAGCACATGCCAGCGTAAAATTTAGAATACGCTCATGTCAGCACACCATCGTAAAATTTAAAATACGCTCATGTCAGCACATGCCAGCGTAAAATTTAAAATACGCTCATGTCAACACATGCCAGCGTAAATTTTCATAAATGAAAGACTTTGTGTAAATCAAAGACTTTTTTTACACTTTTAAAACTTTTTATCAACTTCAATAAGCGTAAAGTTTACATAATCAAAGTCTTTAAAACTTAGATTTCAAATTAGATTTTCACTAACTTGATTTTTTCCTTTTTCTTTTGGCAGTGGACTTGCAAGCTCATCCACTCGCAGAAGTGTTTGGCTCTTCAGTTGGTATGGTGGGTTCGAATTATGTGGAGAACCTGTCTCATGTAGAGTTTCCCCAAGCGAATCCGGAGTATCCCGTAGAGAGAGCACAGTTGATAGCTGCCCAAGGGGATAGAATGCTGCTATCTATGATTAATGGAGAGCTGTTGACCTCACTGGATGGTCAACAATTTGCAAAACCAGCTTTCTTGTTTGGGGATGCAATAGACTGCAAGTCGTAAACTCATTCCAAGAAGGAGTCTTGGGTATTCAAGTCTGGAGATAGAGCGATGTATCTCCCTGATATGGATAGAGATTATTCCTTGTCCGCATTCATTCATGCTACCCATCCTCGACAGATGTTATGGAATCTGACTCCTAATAGTTATGGAAGGTCGGGTAAAATCATATTCAAGAGGAAAAATGCCAATAATATGGGGTATTATGTCAGTGTTCCCAATGGTGGCATTGTTCCATTCTCTGGTCTCTTGCCAGGTTTTACTTCGAGTGAAGATTCGGGCTTAATCCAACCAGTGTAGACCCAGACGTTCGTCAATAAGTTCATAAGGGCTGCGGTATTGTATCCCCAAACAAACCCTAGGCAACCTGGATGGTTAACTCCATTTAACCAGAACTGGATCCAGATTAGCGTTTGGATGATAAAGAATTTTCAGACATAGCTGAAAGACATCGGCCTGTATGAAGCAGTGGCCTCAACTAGTCAAGGCATACCACCGAACAGTAACTTGTTCATGGCCTTGATGGAGATGTACATAAGTTTAACTGGAACTTTTGCAACCCCGAGAGGTGAAATGGGTCTCGCACTCCATGAGATGCAATTTATCTCAAAGCTGCCAATGGGGGAAGTCCCATATGAAGAATATGTTCCCTCCAACCGGGAATTGGCTGAAATCAGAGAGAAAAACCCTCAGTTGGTTGAGGTGTATGAAGAATTGATGTGCCACTACATGATCTGTACTACTATGCATGAGAGCGGGTCTCATCTAGCATACATCAACAAATGGACGACATACCTCTTTTTTCATAAGGATAAAATATCCAAAGACGATAAAGAGAGGTTCCAGGAGAACAAAGCTCCAACTATCAACACTGGTTCAACAATCCCTGCTGACAAAATACGGGATATGATGATCAGTTACAAATTTCTGAATAAATATCTGTCAACAAAGACTGGGGAATTTTCGGCTGGAACCGAAGTCTTAAGCTTCCTCCGATATGGTAGCCAGAAGATCTCCAGAAAGGCTTTGCTGGCAGGCTTCCTTTCTCTATGGTTAAGGAGATGGGTTGTACCAGGGACCGGTACAGTTGATAGGATCCACCGGAACGTACTATGGCCAGCAGTACGTTTGGTATTCAAAACCAGAATCAACCTGCTGTCAGCAATGGTGTGCCGCATCAACGCAGGTTTGAGAACTTTCGGTGAGGAACTGATTAATAATGCTCCTCACCGAAATGTATTCTCCAGGGTAGAAATACCCTATACCTACTTGATGGGCTGGCTGTTGCACCACAACTGCAGATTGTTGCCACCAGGCCAGGAAGATGATGCGGAGGTCTTCCTTCAAAAATTTAGCAAAGCTACATGGATTGCCACGACAGTGGCAGATACCCGAACAGTCTTGAATTATTCATATGGTTGGAACTTTTTCTGTACGAGGCCAGAAGTTCCAGCCGACTGTTTTGGCGTTCAATTTGAAGACGACATTGAAGGAAGAAATTTATTGCCAACACCAGTCTTCAGGTGGCTACAGTACATCAGACCATCTCATCTGATGTACAGAAATGAAGATAGTTGTGCGTTCGAACCATATCTACCAAGTAGGTTCGTTCGCCAATTTGGATATGACCAACTTCATGTTGGTAATCCTTCTACCAGTTTCCGTCACTATGGGAAATTGATTGATGGTGCAAGAGGTTGGAGGCACTTTAGTATTGCCCGAACTGGTGCCAAATTCAAAATATAAACCGCTACCAGCACCACAGAGTTACGTATACTTCATACGTATGCTCACTTTTACGCTTTCATCCGTTCCTTCGCCCACGGCTACAACATGAGAGGTAGCTTAAGATGGCCTAAGAAAGGAAATGTTGAAGAGCCGATCAGGGTGCCATAAGACATCCCTGACGACACAGCTGTTCCAGATCCGTACCTGGAAGTTATCCCTACGGGAGTCGGAGAAAAAGCTGCCGAACCCATCATTATTGGCAAATTCTGAAAAAGGAAGCAAAGTACAGCTGTCGCCCTTCCTGAGAAAACCCCAAAAAAGAAGAAGAAGACCACAACTAAAGGGCCTTCTAGATCAAGAGCTGCTACTCCAGAGAGTGATATTCAGGTGGATGAGCCGCTACATGTTGCATCTTCTTCAGTTCACCATGGAGAAGGATCTTCAGCCTCCCAGCCTGCAGCACCAACAGAAACTGTGGTAGTCCTATCTTCCGGATGCCTCAGTTCATCGCTTCATTTAACTTTGCCACAAAAGGCACAAGTTATTGGAGATGTCGCCCAAGCACATACTATTTATCGAGAGCTTATCCCATCCGATGAACCCGCTATCAGTTTTGATGATGAGGATTGGGATGGAGATTATGACGCATATTTGGCGCGTCCAATACCTACTCCAGGTAAATATAATATATACGAAATCCATACTAAATTATGATTTTTTTTGTATATTAACTTATTTTGTTTAATTTTTGTAGGTGTTATCATTGCTTCAAAGCTTGTGGCTCCTCCTCCTCAAGAAGATATTTATGAGGAAAACGAGGAATCTGAGGAGGAGGCTTCTTTTTCAGAAGAAGAAAATTCTCAAGAAGAAGTATTACGGGAGCTTGAAGTGGAGGCTCAGAAAGAAAATCCTCCATCTCTGGAAATACAACCAGAGCCAGAAATACGAACTCAACCAGAGGCTCACCTAGAAGTGTTCTCTTCTGCCGAGGGCAAGAAAAAAGAAGAAACTACAGTAGAACTTACTGTAGACGATGAAAAGGCTGCTGAGGAAGAGTTAGATTTTAATGAAGACTCAGTTGTAGAAGAATTCACTACAACTGAGATACTCGAAGAACCTGCAGAGCCAGTAGCTGAGGAAGGTGATGAAGGCATACTTAAGTCATCAACTGAAGCTGGAGAAGGTATAATAGCATCTTCTGCTATTACTACTGATCCAGTACAGGTTTCTGAAGAGACAATGCCGGACCCTGAGTCAGCTGCCACAAATATCATTCCATCCGCACCTATCACCGCCACCGAAACTCTAGTAGTTTTAGCTCCAGAGACGGCTGGAGCAACAAATGTTGAGGACCATGTTCCTGAAGCTCCTAGGAACCAGTTGGCTATGGTAGCAGTAACAACAATGGCTTCATCTCCGCCTGCTATCAAAGCATCAGCATCTGCTCCTAGTCTTCAGAGAAGAGACTTGGTAGATATCGCCGCGACGCCAAGTTCAAGTGTAGAAATGAATCTCTTAGTTGAGATTCACATTGAAACTTTTTACAAGACTTTGGCGGCTTTAATCAAAATGGTCCTGAATAAGGGCCTCAATTTTGAGAGCTTTAAGACGGCGATCGCTCTTACCATCAGAAATGTTGCCATGTTCAATGATACGACGAGAGCAGCAGCATTAGAGAAAATCGTGGAGGGACTTGAACAGCCCGTCAGAGAATACCTTAAGCTGTTAAGTGAAACTGTTGAAAGTCTCATCCAAGAAGAATATGAAGCTTTATCTGCTGACTACCTCACTCGGGAGACGAGATTCAATGAAGCCCTCCATGAATATAGCATAAAAGTTGCCAAAGAAAAAGCTTTTTTAGCTGGAGTAAAGCCCGAGCTGGATAGCCATAGAGAAGCCTATAAAACTTCGAATGCAAGAATTCATCAACAAAATGATATAATTCGCGAAGTCGAGGCTGAGCTGGTTCGGTTGAAGGCAGAGAGGGAGGAGATGATCATGGCCCGTGACCAGCACTTAACTCAGAGCTCAATCTTGGAAGAACAGGTCTTCGGAGTTGAATCTACCATCAAAACCCTTAATGAAGCCAAGGACAAGCTTATAGTTACTTTTGCTGGACTTTCTCAGATATGTACTCCTGAAGCCCGACGCTGAAGCTACCAAGAAAGTATTGAGCTCTCGTGACAAACGTCTAGCAAAGCTACAAAAATTACTTCTAGATATCTCTGCTCCATCTTAAAGAGCTTCTGTAATCTTCTTTTTGTTCATCAATAAAGAATTCTATGTTTATTTCATTCTGTAATATTTTGAAGATATGAATGAAATATTTTGTTTTGTGACCCTATCATTTATTATACAATAGGTATGAGATAGAAAACACTTATCAGAGGTAATATGAACATGACAAGCTTTCTAAGCGTGATACATTGTATCTATCCAGAGGTAATATAGACATGATAGATAATGTAATCTTGTTTTCTGTTTAGAGTATACGATACTTATCAGAGGTAATATGAACATGACAAATCGTAACAACTCAAAGAAAAATAGATTAATATCTATTCAGAGGTCAAATGGACATGATAGATAGGAAAAGAAGTAAACTTAATATTTATTCGGAGGTCGTAAGAACATGATAAATAATAAATCCCTCTTTTTTAAATTTGGTAAGATAGAAGATCAAAATTCTCTTCAAGGAGACAAGTAATCAGCTTTACCAAACATTGGTAGCTGGGGAATAGAGAAGAAATTTAAACATAATATTTCTTCAAAAATTTGTCATTGATCGGCATCATGAGCAAATCTCCATTAGGTTTGGACAACCTATAGGCACCGTTGGAGAAAACTGTTTCGATAACATAAGGGCCTTCCCATTTTGCTTGGAATTTCCCTTTGCTCTTATGAGTCATCACCATTGGTCTTCGAACAGCTAGAACTAGCTCACCGACTTTGAATACCCTCTCTTTAACTTTACGATTGAAAGTTCGAGATATACGGGCTTGATATAGCTCAATGTGCTGTTGCGCTTGAAGACGCTTCTCGTCCAATCTTTCAAGTTCTTGAAGTCGTAAACGATCATTGTTTTCTATAGTTAGTTCATTAACAATGGCTATTCGAAGGGATAGAATCTGGATTTCCAGTGGAAGAACCGCCTCACATCCGTAAACCAATAAAAATGGTGTAAAACCAGTAGGAGTTTGGACTGTCGTTCGGTAAGCCCATAAACATTCTCCAAGTTTCTCATTCCAATCACGTTTATTAGAAGAGACAAACTTTTTAAGAAGTTTGATGATTGTCTTGTTGAAGGCTTCGGCTAAACCATTAGTAGCTGGATTGTAAGCTATAGAAGTCAGGTTTTGAATCCGATTCTTATCACAGAACCGATAAAATGCCTAACTGGCAAATTGTGGTCCATTGTCATTAATTATCCGTCGGGGAATCCCAAAACGATAAATGACATGGTGTTTGATGAAACTAACCACATTAGACGTTTTTACTTCGACAAGGGAAACCACTTCCGTCCATTTAGAAAAGTAATCGGTTATAGCTAGGATAAACTGATGTCCTTTAACAGAAGGGGGGTTAATAGGACCAATGATATCCACGCCCCAAGCTTCGAAGGGCCAAGAAGCCGCTGTAGGATGTAGGAATTCAGACGATTGATTAATAAAATCAGCATGAATCTGACATACTTTACACCGTCTAGCATAATCCACAACATCTGCTATCATGGATGGCCAATAATACCCCATCCTTCGAATACGGTCCTGCAATTTCGGACCCGGTTGATGGGCACCACAGACACCATCATGAGCTTCACGAAGCATTTGCTTAGCTTCATTTTCAGAGAGACAACGTAGCAAAAGTCTGTCAT
Organism: Iris pallida; assembly: GCA_029216955.1. Classification (NCBI taxonomy): domain Eukaryota; kingdom Viridiplantae; phylum Streptophyta; class Magnoliopsida; order Asparagales; family Iridaceae; genus Iris; species Iris pallida. Next base: position 17,388,625 of record JANAVB010027598.1, read on the forward strand.
ATGAACGACCATATAACATATGTAAAGAAGAATCATAATAGAATCGAAATGATCGTCTTTTAATTGTTGCCGCTTCTTTTGGATCTTCAGGTAAAATTCCATGAACCGCATAATCAATAAATGGATTTCTCCAATCTCTTTGTTGAGAACTTGATTCTGTAGTATAACTATGCTCAATATGCAAGTTATTCTTTACACAGAATAAGTCCCTATCCAATAAAGTTATGGTGTTTTGTCTTCTAATTGGAACAGCCAAGTCTGCGGCTAAGCTAGCAAGAGCATCAGCTTCTAAATTTTGAGAACGTGGTACGAACTCGATGAAGAATCCTTTAAATAAAAGGACAAATTCGATTACCACTTGATGATAAGGGATGAGGTCAGGATTCCTAACTTCATATGTCCCTCTGACCTGATTAACAATCAGTTGAGAATCTCCATAAGCTTCCAGGAACTCGATGTCCAATTGTTTTGCTACTTGGAGACCAATTAGCAGAGCATTATATTCTGCCACATTGTTGGAGCATGGCTCATTAAGAGAATAAGCACGATATATGACCATTTTGTCGGGAGAGACTAGGACAATGCCTACTCCGGAGACGATATTGCCTTTAGGTCCAACCCGCGCCATCGAAATATAGTTGCCAAATGTCATCCTTCAAAGTCATGTTGTAATCTACAACTTCATCTGGAATGTCCTCATATAGCTTTGATGTTTCAGGTATAGGATGAGCTGCTAAGAAATCAGCTAATGCTTGGCCCTTCACTGATTTTTGAGGTACGTAGACCATATCATAAGGAGTGAGCAACATCGTCCAAGTGGCTAATCTGGAATTAAGAATGCTCGGTTTTCTCATCAATACCCGAATAGGATTTATTCTGGAGATGACATAAATAGTTTGTCCTGACACATAATGTCGTATCTTTTGGACAGCAAAAACCAAGGCCATACATTCCTTTTCTACAGGAGTATACTTGTGTTCAGCTCCGACCATCATTCGGCTAAGATAATAAATTGCCTGTTCATGACCCATATCACTTTTCTGTACAAGAAGGGCACCAAGTGAATGATCCAAGGCTCGAACATATAGCAAAAATGGTCTCCCTACCACTGGGGGTACCAAAATAGGTGGATTCGTAAGGTATTGCTTGATGTCATTGAAAACTTTTTGACATGCTTCATCCCAAATAAATGATACACCTTTCTTTAATAGACGGGAGAAAGGTTGATATCTCCCAGAGAGATTGGATATAAATCTTCTGATATAAGCAATGCGACCCTGGAAGCCGCAGAGTTCTTTTAAATTGCGTGGAGGACGAATTTCAAGAATAGCTTTAATTTTATCAGGATCAACTTGGATATCCTGAGAAGTGATGACAAATCCTAAAAACTTGCCACTGGAAACCCCTAAGAAAGACTTAGTAGGATTCATCTTCAGTTGATGTTGGTGCATCAACTCAAACACTGTCTTCAAGTCTTGAATGTGATCATCTTTTGATCGACTCTTGACAGCAATATCATCTACATAACATTCAACTGTTTTTCGTAGATGTTCTTGAAAAATGCTGTTCATGGCCCGTTGATACGTAGCACCGACATTTTTCAGTCCAAATGGCATAACGGTATAGCAGTAAACTCCAAGAGGTGTACGAAAATCAGTATGCTTTTCATCTCCTGGATGAATCTTAATCTGATTGTATCCTGAAAATCCGTCCATGAAAGACATGCGTTCAAAACCACATATATTGTCTATCATGACATCGGTAATCGAAAGTGGAAATTCGTCCTTTGGGCAAGCTGCATTAAGATCTCGAATAAACTATGCAAACTCTGACTTTTTTATTTTTTTCATAACAGAAACAATGTTGGCAACCCAATCTGGGTGTTGTTCTTCACGAACAAAGTCACATGTGATCAGCTTTTTGACTTCTGCTTCAATTGCATCCATCATATCTGGTCTAAAATGCCGTTGCTGTTATTTCACAGGCTTAGCATTAGAAAGAATATTGAGTTTATGAGTAGCTACTTTGGGATCTAGACCCGACATATCTTCATAACTCCATGCAAAGATATCAATATATTCTTTAATCAGTTGTATCAACTCTTCCTTTTCATCTTTGGAGAGATTTTTACTGATGAATATCGGTTTGGATGTAGTTCCGTCTCCGACATCAATCTGGATAATTTCATCCTCTGTAGGTGGCTGTCGTTGTTCAAAACGAAGTTCCCATTGAGTGTCCATTTGTTGTGTCCAAGGGTCATTCTCAAATGGTTCTGATTCACCATCAGTTTGAACCATATTAACTGAGAATATACCCTCAGATTCATCATAATAGTCTTCCTCGGAATATGAGGATTGAAAAAGACTGGAATAAGATTCTTCTTTCATATCTTCTTTGCACATGTAGGGTATATCTGATTCGATGAATTGGATTTCTTCTGTATCTGAAGATTGTGAAGAACTAGAAGAAAATTCTTCTTGTATATCCTCGTTAAACATGTGGGATGGATCATATCCCAACCCATGACGAGTTTTCTGGTAAAACGGGTCACCACATAACGGTAACCGTCTACCCTTGCCTTGATTGAGATCTTGCATAGTCTTCAAATCATATCCTATATTCTGGATAATCTTAAGAGATTATTGACTATATTTGTCAATTCAGATTTTTCTTTTATCTTTATCTCGAAAATCATCTGTCTGAATAACAGGGATATTTCTAGCCAGACCAAACACAATTTGGCACTTGTTTTTCTTATCAGACAGAATCACGAAATAAGATTCTTCGTGACGTCTATAAGTTACACGAGCTTATGATGAAGCGGCTATAGGAAGAAAATAAGGAGAAGATATTAGGAACCTTTGAGCATAAGGTCCAACATCGACATGAGGAGGAAATGAATTTTCCTTATGGTCAATGTATAAGGTTTCTTCTGTATTTATATCATTTTTATGATGACTTTGATCATCAGAAGATAAAGTCATTCTTTCAATAAATTTGACAGCCATATACTCCAAAAAAAAATCTTCATTGATATTAGAAAGTACAGAATGATCAATATTTACATCATTTACAAATTGACTACTACGCTTCGGATTGATAATTAGCGGACCGTCGTCCGCCTTCTGCGTAGACTTGCCAAGGTTGATGATCAGTGGGGGTTCTGGATCATTTGTACGAGAAGTACGTCCCTTGACCTTGATCATAAGAGGTTGAGCTTGGCTCTTGATTGGAATATTCATGGCTTCCTCAGATGAAGCCCGAGTTCTTCCTTTAACCTTGATCATCAAAGGTTGATCACTGACAGGTTGAGGTTGGATTCGACCTTTGACCTTAATCTTCAAAGGTTGCTCTTTCGGAGGATCTTCATTGATAGATTGATCCTCAGCAGATGATTGATCTTCGACTATATCTGATATCTCCTTCACATGCTCCTGTTTATAGAGCATTGAGTCAGATAAATATGCTTCAACATCCTTAAAGGGATTGATATTCGCAAATTCGGTCTTCACGACCCCTTGAGGATCTACATACTTAAAGCATTGGTGGAGAGTTGAAGGCACAATATTATGCTCATGTATCCACGGTCTTCCAAGGAGGATGTTGTAAGATACATCTGAGTTGATAACATAAAATGTTGCCATAGTTCGAAGATCACCAATTTGAATCTTCAGCCGAATCTTCCCCAGTGGTTTACTCTTTTCAGAGTTGAAACCAACTATTGTGGTACTAGTGTAAATCAAATCACTTGTAGGGATCCTCAAAGGTCGTAGCATACTTTGAAGAATTATGCTAATTGAAGACCCAGGATCAATATAAATCCTATCAATTTTAGTTGATTCAATATACCCTGTATAGCACAGAGGTCTGTCATGCTTATTATGCTTCAACAACATATCTTCTTGTGTGAAGGTAATGTTAGGAATTGCCTCCATCACACTATGACATTGTGGGCATGACACTGGTGTATTGTTAGGACTCTTGAGTTGAGCTAAGCATGAATCAGCTTGTAGCAAAGCTTCACTCAGAGTTTTACGGCTTTCTTTTGAAAGGCGAAGCAGCTCGAAGATAGAGAGTCTAGATGGAGTATTAGCTAACTGGACTAGAATGTCAAATTTGCAGGGTTTCATTACTACCCCTTGATTTATAGCAGATTTCAATGGGACGTCAAAGCACACTGCTTTCTGTTTCCCCTTCTCAACCACAGATGGTTTAGCAGGAACATGAGATGATTGAGCTGGAACTGTTTCAACAACGTCCTCCGCTTCTTTGGAAGATTCCTCATAATCTTTGTGGTACTCTTTCCCAGATCTCGTACCAGCAAAGGTCTCTTCTTCGGACTCAGGAGAATGAAGTACCATATTACAGGATTTAGTCTTCTTTCCTTTAGTATTTTTCTTGTGAAGATTTTTATGAGGATCTTCAAAACCCAATCCGAGAGTGGATTTCTGACTTTGAAGTTGTAAAGGAAGTCGCATTCCTTTATCATAATTTAAGCCTTCCACCTTTTGAAAGTCATAGCCCATCTTTTTTATGAGATGGACTGATTGTTGACTATACAAATGAGTAGGTAGCAGACTTTTAATAGGTGGTTTGACAGAGGAAGAGGAGGCGGAGATCTCTGTAACCACTGGAAAAGAAGAAGGCATAGAAACTTCCGTAGAAGGAGGAATAGAAATCTTTGTAGCCATAGAAGAAGGAGGAATACTCGGGATAGAAGGAAAGATCCTTGTAGGAGCTTTCTCATAAGCAACGAAGATTTGTTGTGCCCTGTATGAAGGAATACTATTCATCACTAACCATTGCCGATGAGTAAGCTTGAGTTTGGTAGGAGGAGCCAAACTTGGAGGGCATATGTTCAAACCCTTCAGTCTATCCTCTAAAGGAATGCTGCCCCATAAATGATCCAATCATCATGGTCTGGAGAAAAAACATGAAAAATCATGTTGCAGGTTTGGACTTTTTTACCTTTCTTGGATTTTGAAGTTTTACCTTCATTATCCATTTTCGGCACTAAATCAGGGTGCACCCACATGATTTCACCATTTTTAAGTGTAAGATACAAAAGCCCTTCATTTTGCTCTCTGGCAGGCGGGATATTCATAATTTTCATCGTCGCCTTTGGAATTGGGACAATCCCATCTGGGACTTGTTGTGGAGGAAAACCTCCAAATTGAAGAGAAATCATATTTGTTGTAACCGTATGCTAATCGTTAGTTAAAGCGATGGCATTGGCATTTATCAGCTCCTGGATTTTCTTCTTCAAGACATAACAAGCCTTAGTAGGATGATTTATGTATCTGTGATAGATACAATATTTGGGATTGTCAGTCAGATTTACCTTATTAGGCCTCTTCGGCTCTAAAATTTGGAGTTTGCCACTCTTTACCAGACATTAGAATATCCCTGGGATATCATTGTCATCAAAAGAGTATTCTTCTTTTGGCTTAGAAGACTCCTGGTTATTCGGCGTTGTTTTGGGTTTTGAAAGATTAACCACAAGGGTTTCCTTCCCTTTCCCATTACGATTGCCGGAACTATTATTTGAAGAGTTTTTCTTCCCTTTATCTTCTGAAGCAAAAATCATTCCGTGCTTCCGAGCCAACCTACCATTGGTCTCAGCTGAAACTGTTGCTATGATAAACGAGGCCCAATCTGTGAATTGGGAACCCGTAAAGACGTCAATAGATGGTCGCAGATTCATCTTGCACGTATCAATCAGTGCTGAATCTGGCATACCAGGAGGCATCTTCAGAGTGGCCTATCGGAAACGTTCAATGAACGTCCGAGTATCTTCCTTCTCCTTTTGTTTGATTTCTATTAAGGAAGACATGTTCATGTCCATGCCTCCTTCATAGAAGGGGGAGAGAAATATTGTTTTGAATTCGTCAAAAGACGAAATATAATTGTCGGGCAGACTGCGATACCAATCATAATCTGAACCCGTCAAATACCCGATGAAGACTCGGGTAAGAAGAGCATCATTCTTCTACAAATGTACAGTCATAATATCAAAGTAATTGATATATTGACTGGGAGATGCCTTTTCATCAAATAATACCATAGATTGTGGTTTGAACTTTGGAGGAAAGGGCACATCATTCCAGTGAGGAGGATAAGGTTGCTTAATCCCTAACCTCTGGAGCTGATCCTTGTGCTTCAGAACTTCAAACTGTGCTTTTAGCTCTCGCACTGCTTGAATAGCTTTACTGGTTTGAGGAAGCACATTTGATTAAATTGTTGTCGGATGTACCATAACCCCCACCGGAGGTGGTACATCTTCTGGAATGATAGGATCTGGAGATGCAGAATTTTGATTGATAGCAGGCTCCTGACTAAGATTATTCAAGGATATATCAACCCTTTGACTATCTTGAGTTTGTGCTGTTACATGCACCAGAGTTATTACTGCTGGCTGAGCAGTTTACTGAGTCATTATTATTTGATGGATACTTTGCATCATAGCAAGCATATCCTTCAGCGACTGCTCAACTGCAGAGAGACGTTGTTCTGTATTAGCAGATGACGTCTCCGATTCATCTCCAATAGCATAAGATTCAACCTCCCTTGAAGATACAGAGGGATTTGTGTAGAAGTATGAATCAATGCTATCAGTTTTGGACTCTAAAGACTGGGTACCTCCAGCTTCTGAGTCAGAAGTCTGCAACTGTCTCTGACTTCTCAATCGAGTATTCTAATATACTCCTTCAAAATTATCAAGAAGTCGATTAAACTGTTTTTGACAAGGAGTTTGTGACGATTACGTCTTGGACGTCGTCCTCTGTTGGTATGAGATGCCATATTTACTGAGGCATATGACAACTCCTGTTCTTGATCATCAACTGATTGCTGAACATTGTAGCCTAACCGATCAAAAACTGACCGTTTAGAAGTCGAACAGCAACACTTGATTACAATCTGGTGACACTCACAATGGTGATCTTCTTTGGGGAGTGTCACAGGAGATTTTCTGTCTTTACGCTTTTGTACAAGCAACTCGCGTAAATCAGAGGGGGTAGAGGAAGTAGTCTTCTTTATTATATTTGGGACAGAAAGTCTTTTAGTCCCTTGTGTATAAAGAAGATTACTTGCTGCATTAGCAGAACCAAACTGGGCGTTTTTATGCACCTGGAGTTACGTGCGTAAATCCTGAGATTTTTGTGCACAGAGGACTCCATTTGCAGGTTTGGTACCTTGCGTAAAGCAGTGTAGGAAGGTTGTTGGTAGACAACCGAAGTTTTACCAATAATAGAATTCATGTTTTTACGCTGTATGCGTGTAGGTAAATTCATTTTAGATGCAGAGGCATGAATTTTATCTTCTCTGTCAACGACAGGAGACTTACCTTTACGCGTATAGCATAAAACATGAGTATCTGCCTCGTCATAGACGAGAGATTTTCCTTTACGTATGGAACGTAAAGTTTGTGTGTCTACCACGTCACAGACGGGAGATTGATTTTTACGCGTGGGGCATAAAGTTTGGGTGTCTACCACGTCACGGACGGGAGACTGGTTTTTACGTACAGAGCGTAAAATTTTATTGTCTACCACGTCACAGACGGGAGACTGGTTTTTACGCTCAAAGCGTAAAACCTGATTTTTACGCTCAGAGCGTAAAACCTAATTTTTATGCTCAGAGCGTAAAACCGGATAGTCTACCACGTCACAGACGGAAGACTGGTTTTTACGCTCACGGTGCTTCACTGAAGTAGAAACTGTCTCATTACCGATGGGAGTCTCCACAACAGGAGTAGGAAGGATGCCTTTGCCTTCAGAGACAACAGGGAGATCCGAGGATGGTTTGGACTTAGGAATCCAAACTTTTTGCGCCTTCCGCGATTTTTGAACATTGGAGCAGTGAGTACTACCCCCAGTCCTGAGCATTTCTTCGTAGGCAGTCTGGTCGAAGTGCACAACCAGAGTCTTTTTGGTCGACCCGACCAACGCATCATCATATTGAGCAATTGCCTTCTCGTCGGAGGAGAAGGTCGTCTCCAGCAGAGTCGCCATTTTGTTTCACTTAACAAAATGCCTAAAAATTGGCTTTTGAAAGAAAACTAGAAAAGTACAAAAGTACAAGTTGTTTCTGGAAAGTATTGCTATGGAAGTCTGATCTGAGAGCGATCACTTTGTTCCTTGGACCATACGATGATGATAAAGAAAACTTCTTGAAAAAGACGAACAATCGGAAGAACTAAGTCACCGAAAAGGTATCGATCAACGGCACTGATGGCAAAGTCGAATGCTTTCTTGCTTTGCTTCACCCTGTTCTTGAAAAAAAATTTTGAAGAAATGCTTCTGGGAATATCACTCTGGAAGTATGAGTTTTCTCAGAATCTCCTCTCCTCTGTTGATCTCTCTTGATGCTGTCTATGTGAAAAATAAGTCTATTTATAGACTTAACCCTTTGTGCGTAAAAAGCAACAAAATCGGATTTTTACGCTAGCAACTGTCACCCACGATGTAAATCACCCTCTACGCACGTTGACACATGTCCCATTATCTCAATAAAATGGGGAGAGCACATATACACATTCTTCGAGAAGTGTGGCATGAAAGCCACGTGGGCAAACCACGTTCCCATGTAGCCAGAAACAATCGGGCGTAAAAATGACCCAAAATATACTTCCAGTGTAAAGTAGTAGACTAGGCGTAAAATAGCCCAAAAATAGACTTCTCACGTAAAGTGGCTAATAAAATAGCCTTGAGCGTAAAAAGTAGTCTAAATAAACTTTACGCGCACGTCAACTTTGAGCGTAAAAATCTCAAATAGTATTCGTGCGTAAAAGAAGCCATCTTTTGAGCGTAAAGTAACCCCGTCCACACACTAAACGACAGTGTTGGTTTCTGTATAAATCAAATCTCTTTGAATTTTGTGTTATACGCTGTCAGCAAATCATTATGTCAGAATCATCATAATTTGCATTAAATGCATGATCTGACAGCCTGTCCCCAGCGTAAAGTAGCTCGTAAAATAGCCCGCATAAAACAGCTCGCGTAGAGTAGCTCGCGTAGAGTAGCTTGTTGATTCTTTTTGACTTAGTCTATGAAGCACTTTTTACGCTCCTACAACTACAGGCAATGGACGCGACAATCAATATGCAAGACAATGAACACGGCTATCAATGATCAAGACAATAAACACGACAATCAATATGCAAGTGTGACAATTTGAAATATTAAACTAATGTGTGACCGGCTTAGTAACACAATCAATCAACGAGTCAATCAATTCTACAAGATCCGGCTTCATCGTACGTGAAGTACACGATTAGGCTATCCATAATACCTATGTTGGGTGTGGTCACACAAAAGCTAATATTTTCCCCAATTCCTGCAATAAACAATGACTCACGATGCAATGAACAAGGTACAAGACAATCGTGTGTATCTCATGTCCGGTATGAGAACATGACACATGAATGCAAGACAGAAATACAAAGTAAAAGTCGAGTCAGTATACTTGCCTCGCCTTGGAAGCATGAGAGTCGTACTACATGACTGTAATGAATCACCTGGTAGTTGTACAATTTTGTTAGGGTTTTTAAAATAAGAGCATTGGCTAACTAGATAACTAACAATTTCTAGAAAATATACATTATTATACTAGTGACAATATTTTAGTAAAAGAAAACATTTAATTTTTAAAATAATAATCAGTTAAAAGGCTAGCTAATCATAAACTTGCTAACTATAATATAATCCAAGTTAACTATAATATTCATACTAGCTAGCAATATTTTAGGGACTATTTATATATATTATAGCTTTAATCAAAGTAATGTTTTAAGCTATATCTAGTAAAGAATTTATTTTAGAAAACAATAGAACATTTTCTAGAAAAAATATTTAGTAATTAATATTAACAAAATTAAACCAAATATTTACTAACTATCAGCTAAAATAAATACTAATTATTTTTAATGCTAACAAGATAGAAAGATATATTATAACTATAGAAAAATCATTTATTTGACAAGGGCTAAATATATACTTATTAGGAAACATTTTTGTAAAGTAATTTACTAAAACATTTCTAAGGATTTTTAACAATTTACATTAATTAGAAAATGTATATAATTTGGTTTAGGAAGTATTATTTAGTTAAAACGGTACAAAACAATACTTTGCAATATTTGATAAAACTAAAGATATCCATCATATTTATTCAATTAAAATAATAACTACCTAATACATTGAGTATTATAACCAAATATCATTAGTCATTAACTAAAGTTACAATCACATAATATGTGAATATAATAATTAATTTGTGTGATAAGACTGGAGTTTCAAGAACAAAATCCAGCCCAACTTAACGCTAGATTCTAATCTTTAGCCTAGCCAAGGTCCCGCCCCCCTAATTTACAAAATAACTGATATCCTTATCATCTAATCACTTCTTAATAAGAAGTACTAGAACCATTTATTCATTGGCTTAGACCCCATACTGTACTTAGTCCACTGGATCAACCCAACCAATCCACCAGTCTATATTCAACTCTCTCTTTTTAGACAACCAAATTATATACTCATGAATCCCAATCTTAAACCAACTGTCCCAAGTATCCACCATGTTTGAAGGCCCAATCCAAAACTCTAGAGTCTCCAACATAGTTTACAAAACTTCGGCCAACCCCATTGATTCCAGTTTTACACTAAGCCTCCCGTTATGGCCCTGACCCAATGGTCTTGCTCAATGAACCCACCTAACCAACTTAGTTAAATCCCTAACTAGTCATTATGTTCAATCCTCCATTCATGTTGTTTGAACCAGTCTCCATAGAGTTTTATACAGGGTTCCATTACAATTAATACAAATCCAGTTCGTCCCTCCCCTTTCTCGTAAGGTTGGCACAACACTGATGTCATACTGGACACCACGCCACAGTCAATGACACATATACACTAGTCCCAGCCCAACCAAACACAACCAAGCTCTCATCCATAATAAAAAACCATTGTAGAAAGAACTATACCTGTTTCAGATACTTCGTCGTCACAGATCTCCACGTGTCGGATACCGTAGTTCGTATGTCGGACTAGTTCCTCATATCCAATGTAGATCTGTCCTTGGTCTGGTTATTCCCACAAACAGTTGGCGTGCATGCATGGAGAAAGGGATGATTAGATTCTTCTTGATGGCTTGACCAAAAATTCAAAGAGAGGAGATCAACGTCCCAGAAAACTCATCAATTTTAATGTCGATCGATCAACTGTGATCACTCTACAGAATTGAAGAATCAAGAGTCTTAACTCAAAACAACATTGGACTCACCGATCGATCGAGGCTCGTCGTCAGTCTTTCGTCACCGTCGAATTGGCCGAAGAACTCGCCCGAAGAAGACGTCGATCACTGGCCTGCCAGATCGAGGTCTCGCTGCTCTGATGGCGAGTCGCTGATGACTCATTGTCGAGTCATCGAAGACAAAAAGAACAAAAGGCCACTTGCCGAAGACTAGTGGTCGCGTTGTCGAAATAGAGTGAATCGTCAGAGAAGAGTACTATCGTCGGAGAGGAATCTCATTCCTCGCCATCACTGAATCCCGTCCCAGTAACTTGTCGTTCGCCATCGCCAGAGAGATCATGTGTGCCGGAAAGACCAGATCCTAGTCGTTGCTGCTGACCGAGAGGAGGACTTCGGCCATTGCTGGATCCAATGAAATTAGGGTTAGAGCTCGAGACTTTGAGAAGGGGAAAAAGAAGAAGAGAAAGGCTGGCTCGATCGACTTTTCTCTGAGAGAAAAGAATGAATGAACAGAGGGAATATTTGTTTAAATAGGCTGGGAAAAGAACAAATGGGTTTTGTACAGAGAAAACCCTTATTGCAAAAATAATTGTTCATTACAAACTATGGATAAAAGTTTGTTAGGAAGTTGTTGGAGAAAGTGGAATTGGTTAGGAGTTTGTTAGAAGAATATTCCAAATTAATTCTAGTCTTAATTAATTAAATAATTAATCATGTGACAATAATCTCTAAGGTCTTCCTCCTCACTATTCCTATAATAAATCTTAAGCCAACATTTCTTCTTTATAAATCATAAACCATAGCGATGCTAAAATAAAAAAATAGTAATAATAATCCTTTCTAAAATTCCATATTTTTAGAAGAAAAAAAATATATACGAAATTTTATTATTCCAGGGAAAGTGGGCTTACAGGTTCCATATGTTTTAACTGTGGGAAGCCTCATGTATGCTATGGTGTGTACGGGGCCAGACATTGCTTACGCAGTTGTCATAGTTAGCAGGTATTTTTTTAATCATGGAAGGGTACATTGGAGTACGGTCAAGTAGATTCTACGGTATCTTCATGGTATTGTCGATTTGAGACTTTTCTTTGGTAGCGACGAGCCAAAGCTAGTCGGGTGTATTGACGTTGATATGGTTGGAGATGTAGACACGAAATGCTCGACTTCGGGCTATGTGATGATGTTTCCTGGTGGAGCGGTATCGTGGCAGTCGCGGTTGCAGAAATATGTTATCTTGTCGACGACAGAGGCAGAGTACATTGCGACAATAGAGGTTTACAAGGAGTTGATATGGATGAAGAAGCTGTTGCAGGAAATAGAGCTTTAATGTGCTTTGTGATAGCCAGAATGCCATTCACCTTGTGAAGAACCAGATATTTCATAGTCGGTCTAAGCACATTAAGCCTCGGTATCATTGGATACATGATGTAGTTGAGAAGAAGGATGCGACGCATGAAAAGATTCATACAGATGACAACGGAGCAGACATGTTCACAAAGGTTCTTCGAAGAAGAAAGTTTGAGTACTGCTGGAGGATCGTCGGAATGATGATCCCCTCCATATAGTTGTGAAGGGGGAGATTTGTTGGAGTGGGCAGAATTTCCAACCTATGTGAAAAATACTCCGGAGTCGAATTGAGTATTCCTATATATAATAGAAATATTCTAATGAATATCCCAATGGAGTTGGATTGAGTATTCCTATATATAATATGAAAACATCAATGGTTTAGATTGAGTATTCCTACTTATAGTAGAATACCTTAATTAGTTATGGGTTTTGAGGCTACATATACTAGGTGTTTTCTCACCATAAAACATATCTCAGAAAGGAGAGGAGCAATGGTGCTTTACAACTTTTGAGAGAGAGAAATGATTGAACATTATTGAAGGAGAGGTCGCTTTGAATAATTTTTTGACATCTCTTGTTATTCAGATTCTACAATCAAATTTTCTTCTTTCAAGTGAGTTGTGGTGATCCGTTTGGATCGGAAGAAGCTTGTAGAGGTGTATTCTCTTTATTCCATTAGTGGAGGTTCTTTAGAGTTGGACTCCGATCGTCCTGTGGTTTTTTCATTTGGGTTTTTCACGTCAAAAATCTCTGTATTTGTAATTTGTGTTTGGCATTTTTGGTTTGTGTGCTTTTGCTCAGTTCTCTCGCAGGACTTTCTTGTTTGGGGGAATAGTTTCGCACTTCGATTCCAATATAAAAATGATTCAAAATTGAGCCGTCTAAGCCATTTGTAAATCATCAAACAATTAATAATAAAAAATTATGGTAAAGTTTTTTCATAATAAATTATAATTAAAATATACACAAATTAATAACAAATTATAATTAAAATACAAATTTTAACTCAAATATATTATTTAAACTATTTTTTAATACTATTAAAAAATATATTTAACGTGCAATGTATATTACTAGTCATTTATAAGTTGCAGTAAGGGGCTATTTGGATAGAAGTAACTCTTTATGGGGCTGCTTGGATGGAGGGGAGTAAGGAGAAAGTGAAACATTTTTGCCACTTTCGTTGAAACTGCCACTAGTTGTAGCATTTGGTTGACGCTGCAACTCCTCCCGTGAGTGCCTTTTTCCTGACAACTTCACTTGCTGTCCCCTTGCTGTCCCCTGCAATTTTCTCCCCCCTCACATACATCAGAATACCACTGCAACTCTTCCGTAAGTGGGGAGTCGACTGCCATGGCGACGGATGGCCGGGGGTCCTCGGCGAGGTGGACGGACACCCTTGTTGAACCATGCGGCCACCACGACGAGCACGATAGCCACGCGGCAAACACGACGAGCCACGCGGCCGCCGATGCTGTTGACGTTTCTCAACGACGGCCTCGACGACGACGGAGGTCGTCTAGGGTTCGCGGCGGAAGAGGCTGTGGGGTTTTGGAATATAGTATTTGGAGGAGGAAATGGAGGGAGGAGGAGACATAGTGGTGAAGGAGAGAAGGAGGATACGGGGACTAGATGGTGAGGGAGAGGCTCCATTTTTGGGGAGGAAGAAGTGCAGCTCCATTGTTTTTTTTGGGGGATGGAAAGATAGAAGTGCAGAGTCTAATATATTCATTTACCACACCTATAACTTAATGAAATTGATAGAGATAATTTCTTTTTAAATAATATAATTAAAAAAGGTCTTCACTTTAAAAAAATGTTATTTCTTTTTAAATATTTGTTGTTAATTTAATTATGATAATTAAGTTATTTATGATAATTAATTTTTATCACAGTGATAATAATAATAAAAATGATAATAACTGTAATAATTAATAATAGTAATAATATACTATATTAATAAAAATTTATATTAGAAATATTTGGAACTCCTATCATAACCTAGATTTTCAGGGGTTATTCCTGGAATCTATCAAGAGTTCATAACTGTGATTGAGCAACTCCTATCATAACCTAGAACCTATATCCTAATAGCAGGCTCGTAACAGTGCTCTAAGTCAAGCACCACTACGAAATCGTACTAGTTGCGACTCTGACCTTAATGGGCCACCACAAAAACATGTCACGACCCGCACCCTGATTAGGGGCACGAGTACGTGGTTACGTCCAGCCTAGATGGTAGAACACTGTATAGGTCGTCTATAAATACTACAACTAGACAAAATATAAGGGTACTTGTCATCTCCTCACGGAGGTATAATATGGCATAACTCAATCATAAGACAAACTAGGATAGATAGCATGAAATGGAAATATGATATAAAGGAAAACTGGAAAGGAGTTCAAGATCCAACACAAGCTCAAAGATATAAACACATCACAGAAACTCAAAATATAATATAAAATTACAGTCTGAAAATACTAGCTGGATCGCAGTCCAGGTAAACCTATCTAATAGTCTAAACATGAGCTATATCATCTATGGGCTCCAGGGGTAATGTCTCATCAAACTCTATCCTGGCCATACCCGTAAAAGGTAGAGCAATCAACTAACATGTACTCTGTAAACATCAACGGTTATCCTGTCAGGAAAATGAGCAAGTACAAACACTAACAGCAGTTCCATATGAATTGACAAATTCTATAAGAGACAGTATAATGAAATACAAGACAAAGATATAGGATGACTTGGGAGCTATTCGGAAGTCGAGTTACAACTCGTAAACCAAACAAGGACCGGAATTGTAATCCTTCTCTCGAACAGAACTTAGCCTCCAATCAAGGTTTAGCATAAGATCATATAGAACATGTGAGTAATAAATATCATAACATGGTGAAAAAAGTACTGAATGTAGAACTGAACAGGATATATGATGTGATAAAATAAATATAAAATGTGCCATGAATTATTAGAGCGTTATGTGATCGGCTTAGGAATCAGGATCGGGCTTTCCATCTGACCGGCTATGAACAAGTGTACAACGGAGCAGGATCAGGCCAGCCACCATGGAAAGCTATGAACAAGTAGGGTCAGACTTTACCCGTCGTGAGGTGAGGGTATAGCTATGAACAAGTAACAAGTACAAGTGTGAAGAACAAGTAGGGATTTTGATCACACAACCACTAATAACTCCCCATCTCCGAATAGTATAATAGATCCGGACATGACACGTCAAGATACGGGACTCAAGAGCAGGGGCCAGCCCGCTCCCAAGTCCATGTCTATACAAGTACATGTAACAAGTCGAGTAATCTACCAATATACCAAGTAATCTAGGAACAACATCTTATGACAGGATCCGACATATACTAGTCCGTGAACCATCGTATCTGGAATCGAGTAAGACACTACAACTGAATCGGATATAGCAGATATCAAGACAATGAAAACTATCAGTGAATGTACTCGCCTGCGGTCCTGAGCTGTCAAATGGGGTCGATGCTCAGGGTGATGCCACAAACCTAAAGATGAGATATATATAAGCTAATTAGGGTTCAACAGTGTTAGGCAGGATTATATAGTATAAGCTATGTAATCTAGGTCAATCTCAGTCCAACTAAGTCAAACTAGGTTACAGGAAGTCAAACTAGGTCAAACTGGGTCAAAGGTTGACTTACAATTGACTTTTGATCAACTGGTCAACTCTAGGTCAAACTAGGCTAATGTTGACTAACAGTTGGGTTTTGGCCAACTGGTCAACTCTTGTCAAGTTCTAGACATTTCTAGGCCAAGTGTTGACTGATAGTTGACTTTTGGTCAAAACAGTCAAACTTGGTCAACCGAGGTCAAAGCTAGCCTAAGTACACTATTCCTAATATTTACCTACCAAGATACCATATATCTTGGTCAAACAGGATCAACTCAAATCTAAGAATTAAAATATCAAGTTGTACCTCGTTATTCGTACATCGAAACCTACAATATGCAAATCGAGATAAGATAGTCAACGGTAAGGTTAATAATCTTATCATAGTGATCCACATGATCATCTTGTCAATTTCAGTAATATGAGATCACTGGAATCGACTGATCTCAGTTTCGTTGTACTAATTCCGAAATACAAACTTAATAAGAATTAATTATAATAAAAGGTAGTACACAGAAAAAATATCTACAAAATTGTTGGATGATGAAACAAACATCACCAATGTGTCCAGAATGGTCAAATCAGCTAGGATAGCCTATCCATAAGTCCAATTTGGACACATGGGCAAAAAGGTAATTTCGGATCAAAACGGTGTCCGTATCGGACCCGCTTTGTACCAAAAAATGTACAAGAATACTAGTCCACTAAACCTAGAAAATTATATGTCCACGAATCCAGAATGACGATACGAACCCAACAGTATATCCAGAATTGGATTTCGCTGACCCGATCTCAAATTGGTCCGTTGACCAGGATATTAAAATTCCGATTTGTACGAAAAACGTATCGGAGCCAATGTCTTCAAAACTCAGCAAATAATATGTCAATGAGTCCAGAATGACGATACAAACTCAACGGTATATCCAGAATTGGATTTCGATGAGCCGATCTTAAAATGACCTGTTGACCCGGATATTGGTATCCGACTTGCACGAAAATGCATGCCGAAACCAATGTCCAATAAAACCTAGCAAATTATATGTCAACGAGTCCAGAATGACGATACAAACTCAACTATATATTCAGAATTGGATTTCGATGAGCCGACATCAAAAAGTCCCGTTGACCCGGACTGTGGGGCCCGCTTTGCACCGAAATACGTGCTAGAATCCAGATCCTCAAAATCTAATAAACTTTATATGAAAACATGCCAGAAGGACGCCACGAGTCTACTGTCAAAAATTGAATCTGGAGTCCCGGGTTCAAAAATAGAATCTTACAAGTTAGAAATTATGAATTCAGACGGCCAACTTTGGCATCGAATTCAACTAATCAAACGTGCTCACAATAAAACGAAACTTGAGGGGCAGGAAGAGGATTATACCAGCTACGCATGAAACCAGTGGTACGCCAGACGAAGCTGCGATGGAGGAGATACAAACCGACGAAGTTAGCTCCATAAAACTGTCCAAAAATTATACAATTTAAAGCGTCAACTTGGTGGCCGATTTTGATGTATCAAACCAAAAATTAACGGACAAAAATTGAGGGAAGTGAAGAGGGATATACCGAGATTGTGACGGAGCAAGGAGTTCGCCGATCCAACGGTCAGATTTCCAAAAAATGTGTGCAAAGTTGCTGCGATGAGATACCATTTTCGGATCCATTCCGAGCGCGTCACGACGGAAACCCGTACAAAATGCACAAATTGCCTAGACGGCGCTTTCCGGAGGACGATGGCCGCTATGGGAAGACAACCTGGGGGTGTGCCCTGCAAGGGAACCGCCTACGGCGGCACGTGGCCAGCGACGACGGCCGCCGTGGCTGCTGCTGCTCTTGCAGCTGCTGTTGCAGTTGCTGGGGTTGCGCTGCTGCTGCTACGGTGGCGCGGCGATGGGACACGGCGAGCGGTGCTCGGAGAAGAGGGAGTGGTGGTGGCTGGCGGAGGTGAGGTGGCACGCGGCCAGTCGGGCAATGGTGGAGGAGGTGGTGGTAAATGGTGATGGTGATGGAATGGTGATGGTGATGTTAGATGATGATGATGATAAAGAAGCGGAGGAGAAAGAAAGTCGGCCATGGAGGAAGAAGAGGAGGAGGGGGTCGGCCAAGCATGGAAGTGTCAGCCAAAATAGAGGGGGGCTGTTGTGATGGTGATCGGAATGAGGGAGAGAGATGAGTGTATGATTGGGATTAATAAAGAGAAAGAATGAGAGATATTAAAGAAAGAGAGAGAGAAAGTGGAGAGAGAAAATAGGATATTTGTTTTCTTAGGGCCAGCCAAGTATTGGGGGTGTGTTTGTGTGAGTTTGTGCTAGGAATGGGTGGTTGGGATTGTTGGAGACAAGATCAAAGGTTAGGATTTAAATATGGATTAGATTATTTTGTCATCCTATAAAAATTTAATAAAAGGGGTTGTCCAATGAATGTTTAAAATGGATAGACTAGGTATCCAATATTTGTAGAAAAATGAGTGTGTGGATATCATGAAGGGGACAACATAAAACTTGGGTTTGGTTCGGTTGAGCCGGGTCGGATCAAAATCGGACATGGTGCAATAATTGAATTTAAATAGGTATTTATGATCATGAGTAAATAAGTAACATGTGGGGACTCAAATAAATGGGACACAAGTGGCATGTGGATAGTAGGCTTCATGTGGGTCATGTACATATTTTGGGTCGACTAGGTTGGATCGATGTCGTATTCCGAAATTAAATTAGAAGTCAGGTCACATTCTACGGTGGATAATTAATTGGCCTAAATTAACCCAAAAGTTGTACGAAACAAATGAAGGGTGTGTCTGAGTGGGACACGAAGGTCAGGGATGTAGGGCGTCTCGGGTAGATCATGCATGAGAAGTTGGTTTCAAGAAAATGACTAGCCTTGTGCTCCTAAATTAAAAGTCACAGTAACGTGCATATGATGATCAAAGATAAAAGTAAGAAAATCAATTAATAATTATTTAATGATCAAATGGTCTAAATTGATCCGAAGTTGTGTGAAGCAAAAAGAGTACAAGGGAACAAGTTTGGATAGGACATGATATATCAACATGAAGGTAATCTTGTCTACTACACACTGATGAAGAGAGTTTCCAGAGATTGGCATCCCTAACGCTCCAGAAGTCAAAGTCACGGTAAAGAGCATTTAATCAAATAATAATATTTATTCAAAATAATTGATTTAGAAAATTAAAAAAATAAGCCCTAATTTCAGGGGGCTTACACTTTCAAAAAGTTACTTCTATCCAAACAACACCTAAAAGTGAAAAAATGACACGTAATGCTGAGTTGCAGTGCACTTGCAGCAAGTGATACTTTCCAAAATGTGTTTAGATATAGTACTTTTTGTCTCTTTCAAGTGGAAGATAAATGAGTTGGTTGTTTGGATAGTTGTTGAAAGTGAAGAAAACATGAGTTCGGTTGTTTGGATGGTTGTTGAAAGCGGATGTTGGATTGAAAAAATACAAATTAAATTAATTATAATAATTAAATTAATTATCATTACTAATATATTAAATTGTAATTAGATTTTTATTTATTAAAAATTAAAGAATCTTTTAAATTCATTAATAAACATCGCTTTTTTTAATCAAAACAGCTCATTTGACTTTGCAAAAAAAAACCCCAGCTCATTTGTGGATGTCTTTCCCAAACCAAGGTATCCCAAGCCAATTTCTACATTTCCAAAGAAAACCAAAGTCTCTTTCCCACATCACAACCACACATCACCACCACCCTCAAAGAAAACTTTCCTTTTTCCATAGTTGATGCTTCTCTTCTTCTTTATCCATTCCACTAGACCATCACTGCAAGAATAATGCCGACGACGTTCATCGCACTCTGAATCCCGTCGACGACGTTGTCGCCACACGCATCTCTCTCCGGTAGTCCGCGAGTTGCTGGACCATCCCGACGTTCATTTTTGCGGCTCTGCCACCGTCGCAACAGCTCCACCTGTAAAGGAGACGGGGTTGACGACAACAACTATGGCCGGACCGAAACACTTGGCTCCTTCCCATGACTTCCTCTTCCAATTTTTTCAGCCTTTTTTTCTTTCCTCCGGATGTAGAGGAGACTTTCCTTTCTTTTTTCCAGGATGTGAAAAGTGAATAAAGGATGGGGATAGGAACTGCCCACCTGTCTTGTCACCCCAAAAACCTGACTTTCATCCAAGCAAGCCAAACACAAAAACTCGTGAGAGTTCATCCACTTTCATCAAAACTGCAAAATTCAGCCGAGTTTCGTCGAACCAAACACGCTCTAATATCCCTTCCTCTCTGAGTTTTTTTAGCAATATATAATAATGGTTAGAGCATCTCCAACCCTGTTGTCTTGTTTTGTATTGTGAATCCTATGTGGCATGAGACACAAGACAATATCTTTCCTATGTGGCAAGATAATATTCACACAAGACAATGAGATTAAAAATGTGTTCTCCAATGCAAAAGTTTGAGAAGACAATAAAATTACTTTTTTTAACTTCTAAGATAACTTTATCACTTCTTCTTCTTCTTTTTATATATATTTTTATTCATAATTGATGATGTGGATATAAAGTCATTGTGAAGTGCATTGTCTAGATCTAGACAACCAACTTCACATTCTTCTTGCCATGTCATTGCCATGTCAACTTCAGAATTTATTTCACATTTGCATTGGAGAAGTACTTTTGAAAAAAAATGCTTGTCATTCCTATGTGGCAACCATTTTTTTCCAAACTCACAATAGGGTCGGAGATGCTCTTAATCTTCTTTCACAATCCAAAGTGATTTGGTCCCTAGTGTGATGAAGTATGTAGTCATTATAGACATGGAAACCGTCAAAGTCTAGTGACATTCTCACTGACAATATGTCTTATCTAAACATGTGTCATGAAAATTCAGTGACAAGTTATGGACCTTGTCATTGTAGATAAAAACTTAGTGACGACTTTGTTGTCATGGTATAGAATAAACTCTGAAAGTCAATGTCATCCTTCGAAATACTTTTTAATGAGAACAAATGTTGTCATGTGACAACTGTCATGTGCGTCACTGTATAGATTGAATTGTGATGATTTTTCTTGCCACTACAAAGGGACAAGATACTTTGTCACAATAAAAATTGTACATAAAACTTGTTTATTATAAATTAATTTGGACATTCAAATAAGACAAGAAACAATGTCAGAAATTAGAAAATATTTGTGACTGTTATAAAATGAGAGAGAGAAAGAAGAATTGTAGTCCAAAAATTTGTATGAACTTATTCTCATTAATAATATATATAAGAGAGAATAAGATAAAAGTAGTTGTGGATATGGATAAAGGAATCCATATTTGAATTATCCAACTCACAGTACTCTAGCTCCATTGGATGACGACTTTAATTATTGTCTCATTAAAAAAATTTCTATAAAAAAAATTCTATCTTTCGAAAAAATTTATAGTAAAAGAAAAGAGTACAATAAATTATTCTTCAAGGATATGATTCTTTAGGAATCTAAGCGAGTGCGACTTACATTACCTCGTTAAAAACCTTTCGAAAGGAAAACCCAATGGAAAAAATCTCATCAATGAAAAATAGTACAATGTGCGAAGACATACTTCAAGATGTCTCTATATTTGCATCTACAAGATACTCTCCCTCCAAAAAATATTATATTTTAGTTCTTACATCAATTCACAAAAAAAACCCGATACATTTGAATATTATATCTCACCCCAACATTTTATTTGCCTATACATTTATATGCTCATACCCTTATGAAGAGTTTGCAGGGTTTACTTGTGATTACTTGAAGCTTGCAACTTCTCCTTGTTGGCCCATTGGTCATATGGTCAACCTGATTTTAATAATTGATCAAAACTCTGTCTGGATATACGAAGCTTGTTGGGACATCTCAGCTTCTTGGACATAAGCAAGATTGGATATTTACTCCGTTCAAGACTGAAGATCTGTTTGCCTACTTGAGTCTGTACTTCCTATGCAATGTAATCTTTCACTTTATTTGAGTCTAGGAATACGTTGTACACCGAGTCGTACTGGCAAATAGGCTATCCCCAAAATAGTTCAAAATGTTTTAAAATGACCTATCAAAATGTTTACAAAAAGGTTTTCAAAAATCACCAAAAATCTATTTTAAAACCCTAACATAACCCTGACAGAACTCGGCCAGAGTTCGGCCAGAGTTCGGCCAGAGTTCGGCCAGAGTTCGGTTGGTGGCCGTTTGATTTTTGAATTCTCTGGAACTTGGTCCTCCTGCAGTTGCGGATTTGGCCGAGATTTGCTCATCGAGTTCTGTCCAAATTCTGCCCGAATTCTGACAGAGTTCTCCCTTTGGAATTCCTATAAATAGAGATGGATTTCGATCATTTCAATTCACTCATTCACTTTCAATCTTCTCTCTATCTAAAAAGCTTTCTGCCTTCCAAAGAGTTTTCTAGAGCTTTCATTTTCAGATCCCAAGCCAGTTACAATCCTCTAGTCGATTTGCCAGTGCGGTACGGTCTAGAAGTTTCTGAGAGATTGTAATCAGAAGGTGTCACGCCCCAGAACCAGAATACTGGAGAGCGGGGGCAGACACAGCCAGCTACGTATATTGAAATAGAATACGTCTCAACAATACGGTCACGGCTGTCTAGATATGAGGGTTTACTACAAGCCAGCAGTCTCTTAAGGTCAAGCCTATTGTCTCAATCTCAAGCAATTAACAGAGTTACAAGATGTTAGAGCATCAAATATATATATATAAGGCGTCCCAAATATTACATATTGGATGATCATGAAGCTAGTCGTACAAAATGATAGGACTAGCAAGAGTTCGGTCATACATGATCAACCCTAGGATTTGTTAATCATGTTACAGCCCGTAGGCAGACAGTAAGGAATTGTGCATCGAGCTAACAGGTGCTCGTCGGCAAACGCCTCAAAAGAATAATTTACATATAAGTGGGTGAAACAAAAAGGGAAGACCCACTCGTAGCCCGGGTTCCGTCTAGTTGTCACCATTGGGCTGGAAGCTCGGTAGATCCTCGGGAGCCGCTCCGAAATCTGGCCATACAAAACCAGCTGGGTCAAACCCCAGAAAGAGCAAGTGCCACAAGGGAGGCCACAAATAAGAACAAAAGCCAGCATATCAAACATAAAGAAGAAAAGGAAAAGTACCAGTAAATAAAGTACACAGAGCGATAAACGACTAGGGACGTGGAACCATTCCGGGAGCCAGGTTACAATCCTTAAACCAAACAAGGACCGGGATTGTACCCCTTCGCCTGAATAGCTCACTGTCTCTACCCATTTATCGTTAGAGATAAGTAAAACAATCATGATCAAGAGTTCCAGGTACAGGGGCTAGACAAGACTCTAGACAGGGCTGGACACCATTCATTCACAATCGGCCAAGCAAGTACTACGGCTTACTACTTTAACTAACTAGGGTTATCACAAGCCTAATTACTAACAAGATGCAAGTGAGAAACTCCCAGTCCCAAGCCCTGCAGACCATCCAGTTATCCTTCCGCGGGTTGAGAGTTATAGGTGGGTACATCGCCCGGGAGACAAATGTACCCTTAGGTGACTTAGAGGGTGCAACACATGACAGTGTGCTGGAAATGTGCTCTACTCGTCGGCAAGCTACAAGTCCATTTATGCCTCCAGATAACGAGACTGCCTGTGACCGGGAATTCTCCATGTTCTAATTTGGTCTATTCATTACCTAGTCCAATTTTAGTGTGAGTCCCTGGCCGTGGTGCCCAGGGAGTCACCTCCTAGCATGGTGCAAGACAAGACAAGTGATTTGCACAGAGCAACAAGTAGTACACCCACGGTGTCAAGACAAGTCAAGTCGAGTCAAGAGTGTGCCGCCACGGGCCACTAGCAAGTGAAGCCAAGTCATACCAAGTCAAGTCAAGTTAAGTTATCAAGTCATGCCAAGTCGGGAGTGCGTCGCTACGGGCCATGATCAAGTTAAGTCAAGGGAACTTCATGCCCAGGTCTGGTTGGTTCGTATGCAGATACAGTGTGAAAATACAAGTGCAAGCTACAAATATCCAGTTACAAGTACAGGTTGAAGATTAATAGGTTACAAGTTACAAGTTACTAATATTAAGGATTACTAGATTGCAAGGTGAACTACAGGTTACAGGTGATAGTTATAAAAGATAAGCTAAAGTCTGCAATTCATAAGGAACCCGCCAGAATAAGCCAAGACCATTAAAACAGAAATCAACTCCAAGTTGTGTCCAAAGTGTATCAAGTCGGGCCAGGTAGTGTTGTGAGTTACAAAATATCAGAAGCTCCAATCCATAATAAAACGAGAGGGCTATCGAAGGTCAAACGGGCACCAGAGGTCCTGTACACAGGCCAGCATACGCAGGGGCTATACGCAAGGGGAGCAGGTTTGCACGAAAACCAAAACAGCGGGCCCCTCGCACGTGGGCGTGCGTATAGGGTCAGCAGCAGCGGCGCCCACGAAATGGAGCTGGGGCTCACGCACACGTGGTGCGTGCGTGTAGGGGCTCAAAGGCTCATGATGGGGACAAGGGAGAGGAGGCCACGTGCTGGCTGCGTAGAGGGGCACTACTCAGGGGAGGCTACGCAGAGTGCAATACGCAGGGTGCAATACGCAGAAGACCCTAAGCAAGGGCTCTACGCAAGCAACACTACGCAGGAGCTCTACGCAAAGGCCGTACGCGGGAGCCGCGTGGCCAACAAGAGGGAAAGGCTGTGTTCTTCTCCTACCTCTGTCCGAGAGGAAGAACACCCACCCCAAAAACTTGCAAAAATCCATAACTCTTTCAATTGAAAACGAAATCAGGTTTTGCAAAGACCAAAGTTGTGTAAAACTTGATTCTCCTCAACATGGAAACCTCAAAGACGCCAAAAATCAAAGTTTATGAAATAAATTCGAGGAAAACTGAGATTCATGAAAGTTCAGATCTAAGGAGACCCATGCTTCAAATCCAGAAACTCCAAGTTCTAATGTTGTTCATTGTGAACTAAGCTATCTAATGGACAAATAAAAGGGGTTCTCATGTGGTGGCCAAAAGCACTTGCCTATGGGTTGAGGAGTTGTGTGGAAGAAGGAAGAAGAAGAAGATGGAGAAGTAAATGAAAATAAAGAGGAGAGAGAAAAGTTAGGTGGGATATAATGTGGGTGGTTGTGGTGTTCTTGAGGGTGTAGAGTAGGTTAAGGGGTTCCAATGCAAAATAACCAAACCAAACCAATTAAAACCGAGCCGAACCAAAACCCGAAATACGAGAAAACCCAAAATTCTTGCAAGTCGAAAAATTAAAAATACAAGCCAAAATCCAATCTACGAGTAAAAATACAAAAATACGGGAAATGAGGGTGACAACTCTACCCACCTTCAAAGAATTCCGTCCTCGAAATTTAATCAAGGAGCTAGAGATTGCCACAACAAGCTATACTAAGCACAGACAAGCTACACTAAGCAGTTCAATCATACAACCATACAATGCAAGCAAGGAAGGGAAAAGCGTAAGGCATAAGAAAGACATTATACCTTACGAGTCAAACAGGTAGGGATATCGCGATCGGATGTCGTCCTCACGCTCCCACGTTGACTCGCCTAGAGAGTGATGACCCCAAGCAACACGGACTAAGTTAATAGTCTTGTTCTTGAGCGTCTTTTCTCTCCGGTCCAAAATAGACACGGGCCTCTCCTCATACGAAAGGTTGGTACCAACAACCAATTTCGAATGATCTAGGATATGGCTCGGGTCCGGGATGTACCGTCTTAATTGGGATACATGGAATACATCATGTACCTCACTTAGTGACGGCGGAAGAGCGAGACGATAGGACACATCGCCTACTCGCTCCAGAATATCAAACGGCCCTATATACTTAGGACTAAGCTTTCCCCGTACGCCAAAACGAATGACGCCGCGGGTAGGCGAGATCCTAAGGAATAAATGGTCGCCGACGACAAATTCTAAGGGACGCCGATGAGCGTCGGCCCAATGGCGCTGGCGGTCCTGAGCAACTCGGATGTGATCTCTGACTTTCCTGACCACTTCAACCGTCTGAGAAATCAGTTCTGGACCGAGCATCTGCCTCTCTCCGATATCGTCCCATGCTAACGGGGATCTGCATTTCCTGCCATACAGAGCCTCGAAGGGTGCCATCTGGATACTGGCCTGGAAACTATTGTTGTACGAGAATTCCACCAGGTGCAGGTGGTCCTCCCACGAACCACCGAAGTCAAGGGTACACGACCGCAACATATCTTCGAGAGTTTGTATAGTACGCTCTGACTGCCCATCTGTCTGCGGATGATACGCTGAGCTGAACTTGAGACGAGTCCCCAAACTTTGATGAAGACTGCGCCAAAAGTGCGATGTGAATCTCGTATCCCTGTCTGATACTATGCTGACTGGCACCCCGTGAAGTCGGACGATCTGCCTGAAATACATCTCTGCTAGCTGTGCCGTCGACTGTCCAACTCTAAAGGGAAGAAAGTGTGCCACCTTGGTAAGCCTGTCCACAATGACCCAAATAGCATCTCTGCCTGCCAGAGATCTGGGTAACCCAGTCACGAAATCCATGGTTATGTGTTCCCATTTCCATTCTGGGATCGGTAAAGGTTGAAGAAGTCCAGCTGGCCTCTGATGTTCAGCCTTGACTTGTTGGCAAACCAAACATCGAGAGACATACCGGGCTATCTCCCTCTTCATACCATTCCACCAAAAGTGCTGACGAATATCTCTGTACATCTTCGTGCCGCCTGGGTGAATGGAATACTGCGAACTGTGAGCCTCTGCCATGACTTCCTGTCTGATATCTCCGCTGGGTACACAAAGACGTGTGCCGTGTCGAAGTGTACCATCCTCATGAATACATAACTCTGGCCTTCTCCCTGCCTCGCACTCTGCTCTGAGCCGCTGAATCTTGGAATCTGTTAACTGTGCTGTCCGGATCCTCTCAACTATGGTGGACTGTATCTGTAGGCTGGCCATCAAGGCTACATTGGAAGGGAGAATCACTTCAATTCCCATCTTCTGAAGATCTGCCAATAGCTCTGGTTGCGTCGTTAGAAGGTAGACTCCGGCTCTCCGGCTCAACGCATCTGCTACAACATTGGCCTTCCCCGGATGATACTGCAAGTCCACATCATAGTCCACCAGTAGCTCGAGCCATCTTCTCTGCCGCATATTAAGATCCTTCTGGGTGAAAACATACTTCAGGCTCTTATGATCAGTAAATATCACCACTCTGTCTCCGTACAAGTAGTGCCTCCACAACTTAAGTGCAAACACTACTGCTGCTAGCTCCAAGTCGTGGGTCGGGTAATTCTTCTCATGATCACGGAGTTGACGTGACGCATAAGCAATTACCTTCCCATGCTGCATCAAAACACATCCCAATCCTCTGCCTGAAGCGTCGCAATAAACTGTGAATCCTCCGGTCCCATCTGGAAGGGTGAGAATGGGAGCCGTTATCAAACCTCGCTTCAACTTCTCAAATGATTCCTGATATTCTGCTGTCCAAACGAACGGCACATCCTTGCGGGTCAACTGGGTCATCGGCGCTGAAATCCTTGCAAAATAAGAGACGAACCGCCGGTAGTAGCCGGCCAATCCTAGAAAGCTGCGAACTTCTGCCACTGAGCTGGGTACTGGCCATGCCTCGATAGCCACAATCTTCTGGGGATCCACTTCCACTCCTCCTCTGGTAATGATGTGACCCAAGTATGAAATGCGATCGATCCAGAACTCGCATTTACTGAACTTGGCGTACAACTGGTGCTCTCTGAGAATCTGAAGAACCACACGGAGATGCTGCTCATGCTCCGCCTCACTCTTGCTGTAGACCAGGATGTCATCAAGGAATACTATCACAAACTGATCCAAGTAAGGCATGAAAATACGGTTCATAAGGTCCATGAACACTGCCGGCGCATTGGTCGCTCCAAAGGGCATAACTAGAAACTCCCAATGCCCATACCTAGATCTGAACGCCGTCTTCGGGATGTCCTGCTCTCTGACTCTGATCTGGTGGTATTCTGACCGCAAGTCTATCTTCGAGAAAACTGAAGCCCCTTTGAGTTGATCAAACAAATCATCTATCCTTGGAAGAGGGTATCTGTTCTTGATTGTCACTGAGTTCAAGGTACGATAATCAACACATAGCCTGGACGTACCATCCTTCTTTTTCACAAGAAGCATCGGGGCTCCCCAAGGCGATCCACTTGCACGAATGAATCCCTTGGTCCTGAGTTCTTCAATCATCTTGTACAAAATTTCCAACTCTGAAGGCGCCATTCTGTAGACTCGCTCTGATACTGGTGCTGTCCCGGGAATCAAGTCAATGGTGAACTCGATCTCCCGCTCTGGTAGCATCCCTGGAAGTTCCTCTGGGAAGACATCTGGAAACTCTTCAACTATCCGGGGCAACTGCACTGCTGCTACTGCCATCCGCAATACTGGAGGAGATGGTTCTACTGTACCTCTGGTAAATGAAAACTCTGGCTCTCCGGGGATACTAAAGACAACTCTGCCAACATGGCAGTCTATTCTAGCATAATGGTTCCTCAACCAATCCATGCCTAGGACTATATCATAGTCCGCCATTAGGAATTCTATGAATCTAGCGGGGAACTCTCTACTGCTAACTACGATTCGACACGAGGAAAACACTCGATCTACTCCCACAAGACCATTACCGGTAAGTATATTGAGCCTCACTGATAATGACTCGGGCTCCAATCCTATCCGTGTCGCGAATCGTGCAGACATGAATGAATGCGATGCACCAGAATCAAATAATACAGATGCTGGAAAGGTGTTGACGAGAATAGTACCTGCCACTACCTCACCTGGTGCAACTTCTTCTTCCATGGTCATCATCATTGCCTGACCTCTAGCTGCGGGTCCCCTCTGCTGGAAACCCCTCTGTCGGCTCTGTGCTGGAGTCTGGGTGAACTGCTGCTGGTTCTGCTGTTGAAAGGCCTGGGCCTGGGGCGCCAATGGCCTCAGGTACTGCTGTTGCTGCTGCTGCTGCTGCTGGACTGGAACTGGGGCTGGTCCTCTCACCGAAGAACTAGAAAGGTTGGATGAGGATGGACCTCCCCTATTCGGGCAGGTCCCTATCTTATGATCTGCTCCTCCACAAGCCAGGCACAATCCCTGTGCCCTACGACACTCTGCCACTACATGGCCCGGCTTCCCGCAATGAGAACATCCCACCGCGGAAGACTGCTTCTGCTTCTGCTGCTGCGGGTACGTCGGGGTCGAATGCTGAACCGACGTCACTGAGGCCGCCCGCCTCGGAGTTCCAATGGTTATACCCCTAGCTGCCGGGACTGGAGCTGAAGATTGGTGCATCTGGTTGTGGGACCGCTTCCTGCCTCCGGTCCTGTCCACAATTCTCCGGGAGGTATACTCATGCCTCCTTGCTGCTTTCAATACTGCATCGAACGTCTGGTGCTCGAACTGTTCTACAGCCAATAATATCTCCAAATACAGTCCTTGCTGGAACCGCTGAGCCCTATCGAACTCGGTTGCCACCAAGGTGGGGGCGAACCTACTCAGTCTAGAAAACTCGGTCGCATAGCCATCGACCGTCCTGCCTCCTTGCTTCAAGTTGGTGAATCTGGTCTGCAGGTCGTACCGTGCCACCGCATCGAAGTACTTTGTCTGAAACCTCTCTCTGAACGTCGCCCAAGTGACTGGTGTTGCTAACCCCATGGCCTGAGCTGCCCACCAATCGCGAGCCAAGTCTAACAACTGTAGGCGTACCACCGCCACCTTATCATTATCAGGTGTCCTAGCTGCTTCTAGAACCACCTCGATATCCTGAAGCCAAGCATCCGCGGCAATCGCATCTTCACTGCCGTCAAAGAAGGGAGGGTTCAAGCGCTTGAAACTGTTGGCCGCCTGATTTCCTTGGGGACCTCCTCGGTTTAGTACATCATGAACTTCCTGGTGCAAGGCGTCGCCTCGACGATCTTGGGATGCAAGCAGTTCTCTGATAAGCCCCACCAAAGGTCTCTCATCCTGTCTAGCTGGTTGAACGGGCGGAGCTGCCTGAACTGGAGGTTCCGGGCCTCCGGAAGGCATAACTCGAGAGGCTACTCCAGAGTGCTGAGCTTGATCTTCCTGGCGCTGGAGTGCTTGTCGAGCTTCCTCTGGCTGGTTGGCAGGTCCGGGAGTAATGTCGCTGAAGAAGATGACATAGGGAACAATAAGGAAAGGACCAGGACAGATCAATTATACAAGCAATAGGATCAGGTCAAGAATCTCAGGGATTTGAAGATACGAGCAGAGATCAAGGGCGAATATTGATTGAGACATCTATTTGGTAAACCCTCACATTTCTTGAATGCCAAGACCTGCATGGGCCACCACTTAAACCGTGTCACGCCCTAGAACCAGAATACTGGAGAGCGGGGGCAGACACAGCCAGCTACGTATATTGAAATAGAATACGTCTCAACAATACGGTCACGGCTGTCTAGATATGAGGGTTTACTACAAGCCAGCAGTCTCTTAAGGTCAAGCCTATTGTCTCAATCTCAAGCAATTAACAGAGTTACAAGATGTTAGAGCATCAAATATATATATATAAGGCGTCCCAAATATTACATATTGGATGATCATGAAGCTAGTCGTACAAAATGATAGGACTAGCAAGAGTTCGGTCATACATGATCAACCCTAGGATTTGTTAATCATGTTACAGCCCGTAGGCAGACAGTAAGGAATTGTGCATCGAGCTAACAGGTGCTCGTCGGCAAACGCCTTAAAAGAATAATTTACATATAAGTGGATGAAACAAAATGGGAAGACCCACTCGTAGCCCGGGTTCCGTCTAGTTGTCACCATTGGGCTGGAAGCTCGGTAGATCCTCGGGAGCCGCTCCGAAATCTGGCCATACAAAACCAGCTGGGTCAAACCCCAGAAAGAGCAAGTGCCACAAGGGAGGCCACAAATAAGAACAAAAGTCAGCATATCAAACATAAAGAAGAAAAGGAAAAGTACCAGTAAATAAAGTACACAGAGCGATAAACGACTAGGAACGTGGAACCATTCCGGGAGCCAGGTTACAATCCTTAAACCAAACAAGGACCGGGATTGTACCCCTTCGCCTGAATAGCTCACTGTCTCTACCCATTTATCGTTAGAGATAAGTAAAACAATCATGATCAAGAGTTCCAGGTACAGGGGCTAGACAAGACTCTAGACAGGGCTGGACACCATTCATTCACAATCGGCCAAGCAAGTACTACGGCTTACTACTTTAACTAACTAGGGTTATCACAAGCCTAATTACTAACAAGATGCAAGTGAGAAACTCCTAGTCCCAAGCCCTGTAGACCATCCAGTTATCCTTCCGCGGGTTGAGAGTTATAGGTGGGTACATCGCCCGGGAGACAAATGTACCCTTAGGTGACTTAGAGGGTGCAACACATGACAGTGTGCTGGAAATGTGCTCTACTCGTCGGCAAGCTACAAGTCCATTTATGCCTCCAGATAACGAGACTGCCTGTGACCGGGAATTCTCCATGTTCTAATTTGGTCTATTCATTACCTAGTCCAATTTTAGTGTGAGTCCCTGGCCGTGGTGCCCAGGGAGTCACCTCCTAGCATGGTGCAAGACAAGACAAGTGATTTGCACAGAGCAACAAGTAGTACACCCACGGTGTCAAGACAAGTCAAGTCGAGTCAAGAGTGTGCCGCCACGGGCCACTAGCAAGTGAAGCCAAGTCATACCAAGTCAAGTCAAGTTAAGTTATCAAGTCATGCCAAGTCGGGAGTGCGCCGCTACGGGCCATGATCAAGTTAAGTCAAGGGAACTTCATGCCCAGGTCTGGTTGGTTCGTATGCAGATACAGTGTGAAAATACAAGTGCAAGCTACAAATATCCAGTTACAAGTACAGGTTGAAGATTAACAGGTTACAAGTTACAAGTTACTAATATTAAGGATTACTAGATTGCAAGGTGAACTACAGGTTACAGGTGATAGTTATAAAAGATAAGCTAAAGTCTGCAATTCATAAGGAACCCGCCAGAATAAGCCAAGACCATTAAAACAGAAATCAACTCCAAGTTGTGTCCAAAGTGTATCAAGTCGGGCCAGGTAGTGTTGTGAGT
This sequence comes from Iris pallida, assembly GCA_029216955.1. Lineage (NCBI taxonomy): Eukaryota > Viridiplantae > Streptophyta > Magnoliopsida > Asparagales > Iridaceae > Iris > Iris pallida. The sequence continues at coordinate 17,420,976 of JANAVB010027598.1, forward strand.
TACAAAATATCAGAAGCTCCAATCCATAATAAAACGAGAGGGCTATCGAAGGTCAAACGGGCACCAGAGGTCCTGTACGCAGGCCAGCATACGCAGGGGCTATACGCAAGGGGAGCAGGTTTGCACGAAAACCAAAACAGTGGGCCCCTCGTACGTGGGCGTGCGTATAGGGTCAGCAGCAGCGGCGCCCACGAAATGGAGCTGGGGCCCACGCACACGTGGTGCGTGCGTGTAGGGGCTCAAAGGCTCATGATGGGGACAAGGGAGAGGAGGCCACGTGCTGGCTGCGTAGAGGGGCACTACTCAGGGGAGGCTACGCAGAGTGCAATACGCAGGGTGCAATACGCAGAAGACCCTAAGCAAGGGCTCTACGCAAGCAACACTACGCAGGAGCTCTACGCAAAGGCCGTACGCGGGAGCCGCGTGGCCAACAAGAGGGAAAGGCTGTGTTCTTCTCCTACCTCTGTCCGAGAGGAAGAACACCCACCCCAAAAACTTGCAAAAATCCATAACTCTTTCAATTGAAAACGAAATCAGGTTTTGCAAAGACCAAAGTTGTGTAAAACTTGATTCTCCTCAACATGGAAACCTCAAAGACGCCAAAAATCAAAGTTTATGAAATAAATTCGAGGAAAACTGAGATTCATGAAAGTTCAGATCTAAGAAGACCCATGCTTCAAATCCAGAAACTCCAAGTTCTAATGTTGTTCATGGTGAACTAAGCTATCTAATGGACAAATAAAAGGGGTTCTCATGTGGTGGCCAAAAGCACTTGCCTATGGGTTGAGGAGTTGTGTGGAAGAAGGAAGAAGAAGAAGATGGAGAAGTAAATGAAAATAAAGAGGAGAGAGAAAAGTTAGGTGGGATATAATGAGGGTGGTTGTGGTGTTCTTGAGGGTGTAGAGTAGGTTAAGGGGTTCCAATGCAAAATAACCAAACCAAACCAATTAAAACCGAGCCGAACCAAAACCCGAAATACGAGAAAACCCAAAATTCTTGCAAGTCGAAAAATTAAAAATACAAGCCAAAATCCAATCTACGAGTAAAAATACGAAAATACGGGAAATGAGGGTGACAGAAGGCTTGATTGAAGAATACCTCTTCACATTTGAAGTTGGACGAGTTCTTCGTATCAAAGCTCGCGTTGTAGAAGTTGCAAGGACTTCGTAAGAAAACTTGCGGTTTTTCCTATAGTAGATTCAACTGGTAGCAAGAGTTCTACCGACTGGATTAGTCCTCAACAGAGGGATACCAGTATACATCGCTGTCTTTGCATCACCATCGCTTTCTGAACTCTGCCTTTACATTATTTCAACTGTGATTATATACTGTGATTGTGTTGCTAACTTTTTTTAATTAGCATTATTCCGCTGCCAACTCTGTTCACCCCCCTCTAGAGTATTACGCTTTACTATATCGTTCCTACAATTGGTATCAAAGCGGGTGTTACAGGTAAAGCGAGGTAACAGTGCTATTATTTATTCATTATTTATTAGATCACAGCACATCACATGGCTACTATGAAATTCACAAGTGAAGGTCAGGCCACAAACAGACCCCCACTGTTTGATGGTACTAACTACACTTATTGGAAAACACGGATGAGTTTCTTCTTAAAATCTCTTGATTTTGACTTATGGGCTATTATTCTTGATGGCTATCAGAAGCCACCTCGTATAAATGTCGAGGAAGTTTTGGTTGAAAAACCCCAAAGCAGTTATACAGAGGAAGAAAAAAAAAGGCCAGTCTTGACGCACGTGCCATTAATGCTCTTTTTTGTGCCTTAGACAGAACAGAATTTAACATGGTATCTACATGCACAACGGCAAATGGTATATGGAAGCTTCTCGAAGTTACACATGAAGGCACGACTCAAGTCAAGGAGTCAAAAGTCAGCAGACTTACTCAAGAGTACGAGGCGTTCAAAATGAAGCCAAATGAAACAGTCACACAAATGTTCGAGAGGTTCTTGGATATTGTAAACCCTTTATCCTCCTTAGGCAAAGATTACAGTAACCACGAAAAGATTCGCAAACTCCTGCGAGCTCTCACCAAGAACTGGATTCCAAAGGCTACAGCTATCATTGAAGGAAACGACCTCACCACAATATCACTTGAAGTACTCATGGGTAAACTACTCACTCATGAACTGGAGCTACAAGATTTTGAAGAGCCTGCTCCAAAGGAGAAGACTATCGCCCTCAAGGCTCAGCACAGAAAAGCTGCTGAAGATGACTCAGACAGCAGTGGATCTGACGCTGAAGATCAAGCTCTCCTAGCAAGAAAGTTCAAAAGATTCATGAGACATGAGAAGAGAGTCAAAGAGAACAACAGCAACAACTGGTATCAAGAAGATGCTGTCTGCTATGGCTGTAAGAAGAAGGGACATATGAAGAAGGACTGTCCCATCAACTCATCATCGAGCAAGAAGAACAACAGATATAAAAAAGGCAACCTGAAAAGATCAACATCTCGGAAATATGCCAACACCAGCATATGGCATGAGAGTGAAGCTAGTGACTCAGAAGATGAACATTCAGAGGACGCTGCAAACATCTGCTTTATGGCAATCGATCAGGTACCTACTGAACCTGTAGAAACATATGATGACTTCACCTTTGAGCAATTAGGAGATGTCTTCAGTGACCTGATGCTTGACTACAGGAAACTGCATAGTAAATATCAGACCGCTAAGATGGTACTCAAAGAGTACAAAGGAGAAATAGGAAGACTTACCGACCTACTAGCTGAGGTTAGAGCTAATGTTAGTGAGTCTGGTGAGCTTTCCTCTATAAAGCTTTTATTACACGAGACTAAACAGTCATCCGAAGAGAAAGACAAGATTATAGACCAATTGAAAGAAGATCTTTCTAGAGAAAAGAAAAGTCTTCAATCTGTACAAATCAGAATGGAATCACTCACTTTTGATTATACTAAGTTATATGACACTTCCAAAAGGTTGGAAATTAGGTTAGGAAAACAGCCTGAGCATGCTGCTTCCTATCCTAACACGTGTCACTTACCGAGAATTCGGAACATTCCCAAGCCAAACACTGTCAGACCAAACCATATAAAACCTTTACCCCAAAAGGTTAAGCCCAAACATGATCATAGGTATGCATTCTTCTATACTAGAAAACCCAAACCTACCAACCATGCACACCACTCAGCTTTCAACACTCGACATGCACAATGTCATTATTGTGGCCTCATTGGTCATATATCATCTGCATGTAGAATGAGAAAGCTTGTAGATTTAAATGTTTATACTTGGATACCTAAAGCTAACAATTCAGGACCCTACAAGAAATGGGTACCAAAGGTTTCATCTGCAAACTGTTTTATAGGTGGAACACCCTTCACATGCTAGAAGCAAATGGATCCTCGACAGCGGTTGCTCACGGCATATGACCGGTGACGCTACCCTATTTGCAACACTGTCGAAGAAGAAAAAGGAAGGTTATTTTTCCTTCGGTAATAATTTGAAAGGGTATATTATTGGTATCGGTAATATTGGTAAGTCTCCCTATCCAGTGATTAAAGATGTCTGTCTGGTTACCGAGTTGAAACATAATCTGCTCAGCATAAGTCATCTAGCTGATCATGGTTATGGTATCAACTTTGGCAAAGACAAATGTACTATAGTTGATAGCTCAACTGGTAGTACTATCTTTGAAGGAATCAGGGAAGACAATATATATGTTTTCTATCTGCTGGAAGAAGCTAACATTTCAGGTAGATGCTTAATGGCCAAAAGTGATGAGAGTCATCTATAACACATAAGACTCGGTCATGCAAACATGGATACAATTTCAAGATTATCCTCAAAGAAGATAGTACGCGGTTTACCAGACATAACATTCAAGAAGGATTCGGTATGCAGCCAATGTGAAAAGAACAAGGCTACCAGATCCACATTCAAGTCTGTAAACACAGTATATACTACTAGACCTCTACAATTGCTACGCATGGATTTATTCGGTCCTAGCAGAGTTGCTAGCCTCGAAGGTAAATTATATGCATTTGTTATTGTAGATGATTTTTCTAGATACACGTGGGTATATTTCTTGACACGCAAGAATGATGCATTATCCGAATTTGTCGCCTTTTGCAAGAAAGTACAAAATGAAAAAGGTTACATGATCACTCGAATTAGAAGCGATCATGGAGGCAAATTCGAGAATGCTGATTTCGAGCAATTTTGTGACACATATGGTTTCATACATGAGTTCTCCTGTCCTAGAACTCCACAACAAAATGGAGTTGTGGAACGTAAGAACAGAACTCTAACCGAAATGGCCAGAGTGATGTTAAATCAATTTAGCCTACCCAAATACTTCTGGGCTGAAGCTGTCAATACAGCTTGCTTTGTGCTCAATAGAGTTCTAATTCGACCCAAATTGAAGAAGACTCCATTTGAGTTATGGTTTGATAGAATTCCTTCAGTTTCATACTTTAAGATTTTTGGCTGTAAGTGCTTTATTCTTAATACTAAAGACAACTTGGGAAAGTTTGACGAAAAGGCCGATGAAGGTATATTTCTAGGTTATGCGGCCAAGAGCAAAGGGTACAGAGTCTTCAACAAACGTACCATGATCATCGAAGAATCAATCAACGTCACTTTTGATGAAATGAACCAAATGACTCACGATGATAGTGATGAAGATCTGCCTACATCAAGTTCAACATCAGCTGAACTTGAACCAAGCTCTGCACTAGCTGAACCCCCTAGAGGAGATCCAGGAACCAGCTACCTACAGAGTCTACCGAAGAGGTTAAAATTCACAGCTGATCATCCACAAGATTTGGTAATTGGTGACATAACAAAGGAGTAAGTACTCGATCATCCAGTAGAGATATTGTTTCTAGTGTTGCATTTATTTTACAGCTAGAACCTAAATCTATTGATGAAGCATGTAGTGATAGTTTCTGGATAGATGCCATGCAAGAGGAATTGAACCAATTCGAACGGAATCAAGTTTGGGAACTTGTTCCCAAGCCTATTGATCATCCGATCATTGGCACCCGTTGGGTATTCCGAAACAAACTAAATGAGGATGGTTTAGTAACTCGTAACAAGGCTCGACTCGTAGCTCAAGGATACAATCAAGAAGAGGGTATCGACTACGATGAGACTTATGCCCCAGTTGCGAGATTAGAATCCATTCGAATGTTATGTGCATTTGCATATTTTTATGATTTCAAACTTTTTCAAATGGATGTAAAAAGTGCTTTTCTAAATAGCTTTATAAAAGAAGAAGTTTTTGTAGCACAACCTCCGAGTTTCACGGATTTCAAAAATCCTGACCATGTTTTCAAGTTGAAGAAAGCCTTATATGGTTTGAAACAAGCCCCTCGTGCTTGGTATGACCGTCTAAGCTCTTTTCTACTTGACAACGGTTTTTCAAAAGGAAAGGTTGACACTATACTATTTATTAAATCTTTTAATGGCAAGCTGCTTTTAATTCAAATCTATGTTGATGATATCATATTTGGATCCACTGATGAATCTCTTTGTCAAGAATTTTCTAAATATATACAGAATGAGTTTGAGATGAGCATGATGGGAGAGCTGAAGTTCTTTTTCGGATTGCAAATCAAACAAACCGACAATAGGACGTTCATTAATCAAGCCAAGTACACAAAAGATTTGCTAAAGAAGTTCGATCTGGACAATGTCAAACCTATTGGAACTCCGATGGCAACTTCAACAAAGCTTGATTCTGACGAACAAGGCAAGCCAGTCGACACACGTAAGTATCGAGGTATGATTGGTAGTTTACTTTACTTAACTGCTAGTCGTCCAGATATAATGTTTAGTGTTTGCCTGTGTGCACGTTTTCAAGCTAACCCAAAGGAATCACATCTGACCGCAGTTAAGCGTATCTTCCGATACCTTAAGGACACTTCTTCTGTCGGCTTGTGGTATCCCAAAACTAAATCCTTTGACCTTATTGGTTATTCGAATGCAGATTTTGCTGGATGCAAGGTTGATAGAAAAAGTACTAGCGGTACATGTCATTTCTTTGGCAAGGCTCTAGTCTCTTGGTTTAGTAAAAAGCAAAATTTTATAGCCTTATCAACAACAGAGGCTGAGTATATCGCCGCAGGACGTTGTTGCGCTCAGATTTTGTGGATAAAACAAACCCTAGAAGACTTTGATTTATTTTTTACACATATTCCCATTTTCTGTGATAACACGAGCACCATTAATTTGACTAAGAATCCTGTATGTCATTCTCGTACTAAACATATCGAGATTAGACATCATTTTCTTAGAGATCATCATCAAAATGGAGATATAAACCTTGTGTACATAGATACTGAAAATCAATTAGCTGACATCTTCACTAAACCTCTAGCGGAAGATCGTTTCAATTATTTACGTCGAGAATTAGGAATTTTGGACGTCAATAATATTAATTGATTTTATTTTATGATTATATATCATTATGCAAAAACTGTGTTAGAGACAAGCTAATAAAGAGTCTGTCTGTCACCACAACTACGGTTAAAGCGAAGCGGTACTTAAGAGTTCTTCGGTGAACCTCCGCCAGCTGGGACAGTACTCCTACAGCTAATCTGAGACAGTCACTGTATAATAACATTTAATTCATAAAATATTATTAATTATGTTATTTGAAGACTAAAATAACTAATCTTTGAATTAAATATTTGCAACGAGTCAATGAAAAAGAAGTAGCAAAAATCAACCTGAAAGAACCCTAGGCGAATTCGGCCAGAGCTCTGACCGAATTCGGCCCGAGTTCGATTAAGGATGTCTGTGTATATATATATACAGAACCCGAGAGCTTCTTCTCTTCCATTGCTTCCAAACTTTCAAACAGCAGCTCCAGCCGCCCGAAACTCATGCTGGCCACGCTGCTGATGATATTGATGAGGATAGTGATGATGAGATCTGATTTGATTATTAGTGATATTCTATTGTATACTTGGAAATGCTCCGACATTCCAAGTTTTTATCATTTACTTTTTATCAGTACTTTGTAGTTTGCTATCAGTACTTTTTATCTTCATGGACATGTTTTTGATGTTTCGTTTATGATATCTCAGTTTATTTCAGCATTTTGTTTAAGCACTATCTCTTTATACTGCTTCTCCATTTTAAACTGCCTGTGAAATAGCATGCCTGAGATTTTTTTTATGTTTTTGAAGCAATACATGCCTGTGATGATAATTTATAGAAACATTACATGCCTGTGATGCTATATATCTAATTTTTATACTATATTTCTTTTATTTGTTTTCTCGCTATTTGTTACTTATGCATTAATTGCGGGGGAGTCTTCTGCATTTACTGCGGGGGAGCCTTCTCTTGTGCAATTATTTTGCTAAGTGACAAAGGGGGAGAAAATTTAAGATCTAACATTTTTTTTGAGTTAAATACAGGTTATGAACAATTTCTACTTTTTGATCTTTTTGATATTTTTTGAACAAGCTTAATGTTATATCATTCATAGTTTGTCAATTATCAAAATGGGGGAGATTGTTGGCCCATTGGTCATATGGTCAACCTGATTTTAATAATTGATCAAAACTCTGTCTGGATATACGAAGCTTGTTGGGACATCTCAGCTTCTTGGACATAAGCAAGATTGGATATTCACTCCGTTCAAGACTGAAGATCTGTTTGCCTACTTGAGTCTGTACTTCCTATGCAATATAATCTTTCACTTTATTTGAGTCTAGGAATACGTTGTACACCGAGTCGTACTAGCAAATAGGCTATCCCCAAAATAGTTCAAAATGTTTTAAAATGACCTATCAAAATGTTTACAAAAAGGTTTTCAAAAATTACCAAAAATCTATTTTAAAACCCTAACCTAACCCTGACAGAACTCGGCCAGAGTTCGGCCAGAGTTCGGTTGGTGGCCGTTTGATTTTTGAATTCTCTGGAACTTGGTCCTCCTGCAGTTGTGGATTTGACCGAGATTTGCTCATCGAGTTCTGCCTAAATTTTGCCCAAATTCAGACAGAGTTCTCCCTTTGGAATTCCTATAAATAGAGATGGATTTCGATCATTTCAATTCACTCATTCACTTTCAATCTTCTCTCTATCTAAAAAGCTTTCTGCCTTCCAAAGAGTTTTCTAGAGCTTTTATTTTCAGATTCCAAGCCAGTTACAATCCTCTAGTCGATTTGCCAGTGCGGTACGGTCTAGAAGTTTCTGAGAGATTATAATCAGAAGGCTTGATTGAAGAATACCTCTTCACATTTGAAGTTGGACGAGTTCTTCGTATCAAAGCTCGCGTTGTAGAAGTTGCAAGGACTTCGTAAGAAAACTTGCGGTTTTTCCTATAGTGGATTCAACTGGTAGCAAGAGTTCTATCGACTGGATTAGTCCTCAACAGAGGGATACCAGTATACATCGCTGTCTTTGCGTTTGCTTTCTGAACTCTGCCTTTACATTATTTCAACTGTGATTATATACTGTGATTGTGTTGCTAACTTTTTTTAATTAGCATTATTCCGCTGCCAACTCTATTCACCCCCCTCTAGAGTATTACGCTTTACTATATCGTTCCTACACTCCTGATATATTAAGTTGTTAAAATCATAGCCAATCACATTCTCTAATTATTTTATTAAGTATAAGAAAGATTTGAGGAGATTGTCGTAGTATTTTACTCAATTTATCTCCGAAATATCTGCAACATTATTTTGAAAATATACCTCGTTTGTGGTATCCCCTTAAGGAGGATCAGATAAATATCATTCATCTGCATATTTGATAAGATCAAAGCATTCGTATGAATTAAATTAAGAATAACTTATGTGCCTTATGTCATTCTGATATATGTGTAAGTGCATATCAGCAAGTTCATGTAAATATATTATGCTGAGTGAATGATAATAAATTTTTTATATTTATCTTCTTCCAATATGGTACTTCAGAACCCAGAACATGTTCTCTTATTCTTTCGATCGTAACAGATCCCATTGACCTAGCCATTATAGGTATATTAAATAAATGATAACTACTCATATTAAATATTTTTAGGAGATTAATATTATCTCTACGGGAGATTATCTCTTCATGATATTAATATTATCTCTTCGAACTTTTCGGGAGATTGGCTCTTCAGGAGATTAATATTATCTCTTTGGAAGATTTATCTATTCTAGAGATTCTTTATTTAGGAGATTACATGAGGTCTCTCCTGGAGATTTATCTCTTTGGAGATTATCACTTTAGGAGATTTTTCAATCTCACTAGGAGATATTTCCAATTTCTTCGGGATATACTTCCAATCTCTTCAGGAGATATTGTCATATTTTTTCTCTCATCTGGAGATTATCCTTTCTGGAGATCTTCTCTTTGTGAGGTATTATAATGTATATAGACGGCCGCTTTGATGAATCAATTTAAATTTTTTTTATAAACATGAGTGGACATTTAAGACTATTATTATATCTTTTACTAGACAGATACTTTATGAGTCTATCACATTCTTCAAGGTGATTTTATTCAATATATGGCTCGTTATGCAAATCTTCGAGAATATCATGATAATTTTAAATCATTCACGGATCTTTGTCTAGTTTATCATGACCATAGAATATATTTCTTTATATTATATTCATGGTCATTTCGATTATTCTTGAGCTAATATTGATCTATATATTTTATCTCTCATTTTATTTTTTACAAACCCATTTAAAACTGTCAGATTTATTTCTTTTGGATTTTGTACTACAAGGTCGAACACTCCACATTTTTTGAGAGATATTGCATATTTCCATTATCCTTTTTAACATTCAAGGATTATTTGTACACTCCAAGTTTTGCGAGAGATATCGCTTATTTCCATTATCCTTTTTAACATTCAAGGATTAATCGTGATTTAGTGTTATCATTTATTTTTATCACCTTTTTTATTCTCATTTAATGTCATCTTTGACAAATTCTTCTTGATTCTAAATTTCTCTTGAATATGTATAAAACATAGATTTCTTGGGTACCAATACCTATTTCTCAGTCTCTTATCGAATCTGAGGTATATTTTCGACCGGAGCGATATACTTTGAGAGATTAAATCTTTGGTTCATGACATATTTCAAATCATCATAAACTTTCTCTTCAGGAGATACTACTTCATGAGCTACTTTTTCAAGAGAATTATGGTGTGTTATATTATTTATTGTTTTCTTCTGAAGAGCTAAATCTTTTGATCATTTTTAGGTCTTACGCATTCTTAATGTAGAACATTTTTGCTGCCTTTATTTGATTATTTTGGTATTTATTTCTGTAGACGATAGGTTCATAGTTGGTATAATTATTTATGCAACATAATCTAGTAAGCATTTAATAATTCTTTTGTAATGAAATATAAGAAATAATTTCTTCCATTTTAATCGAGATTAAATAAATAAGAAGTGTGCCATGGTTCATTTCTGGAACGATGCTTTATGGCGTTCTTTTAGAACAATAATTCACAACGTTCTTCTGGAACAATGCATTTATCCTCTTCCTATCTTTTCCTAATGACGCAAATTATGTCTTATCAAAGTGAAAGCTCATAAATTTACCTTAAAGATATATCATATCTAAAAGATTTAATAATCTAAGGAAATAAACATATCAATTTTCAATATTATAATTCACAGAACATAGATGCCAATATAACTGTTTAAATAATATCAACAAAATCCATATAAATCCAAAATAATGCAATTCGAAATAAAACTAGATTATTTATTATTCGAAAACAATCTTCAGGATTGATGGTTTAGAAATAAATTATTTTTAGGTTAAGGAAACCTAATTGACCATTAGTTTTGGTTATCATTTGCTAAGAGATGACCACATAAATTAGTTTTGATAATTCTCATCATCATTGTTCCAAGGTGTCTTAATCAATCATACCATAGTTTTTAAACGTTATGGGATCATTCAGTTTCAGACTCACAATGGACCCTTAGGATTGAGCTTTCTAGCTTATGGTAGTATATGACTTGACTACCCAATGTGAGTAAAGTAGATCCCTAATGATAAGTTGGAAAATATTTGAACTTTTGGTTCTTCCCTATGCTAAAGTTTATACAAATGTATTCTTTATTTTTCCCTCGCTCATGATTTCAATATGATACATGTTTGCCCTTATATCCTTAAAACTTAGTAATTTTCTTCTGGAACTATGAGAGTATAAGACATTTTGTATAAGTAGGTAGGTTCTATTGGGTAAAATTAAGTGTACTATGTCATAGCCTTCAATAATATGAGCATGACCAGCTATCATGGATACTACTTTCACACTAGTATTTATATTAGAGAAAAGGATCTTAATCATAAAGTAGTAGCAGTACCAATCATGCATAAGATGTCTCTATCTAGTTTTTTCATGGATTCCAATTTCTAGATATGACAATATCTTATCAGTAGTTGCAAATAAAGATATTATTAATCAATAATAATAATTATAAACAACTTCGGACCTATAATAGTTAGTAGGACAATAATGTATCTATAGTATCCCTATAGATAGAACAACCATAAGACACCAATTTTGAAACTTTATAGTTTAGAACATGTATAACTACATTATTGAAATACCAAAATCCAGGTTAGTCTTTTCACTTTTTGTCTTTTGGGGGCCAGCGACCCTCTACGACCTGCAAAAATTTGGTTCGCGGACAACCGGTTTTGCCTTGGCTTGCAGTATAATATCTGTCATGCATGCATCCATTTGGGTGGTACGAAACTCAAGCAAGCAAATTGCTTACATTATGCAAAAAAATAAAATTTTTAATATCTCTAACATAAACCAGCCTTTCTAGAAGATGAAAGACATAAAAATAATGACATAATACATAATATAGTTTAATCAAAATATACGTTTCCATTCTAAATACGTTTATTTAAATTATTTTACTCATGAAGCAAAATAACCTTGCTCACAAGGTGGTGGAAACATACAATTATTTCAACACAAGCCAATCTTGGTTTATTTAATCATCTTTTGATCCCTTTTTTTTCCCAATAGATAACTTTAGAAACAACAATAAATTTAGAAACCTCTAGTTTGGTTATATTTGTTTCATGCTATCTGATGAAACCGCATAGTTCCATTATTTCATGGAAATATCGGGTTTCATGTTGCCAAACATATACCTGAGGTTGAACCACAATCTTTAAGACTTGCAATTGATAACCTACAAAACTTGGACTCCCAAAAGTTTTTATGAGACAACTTCCACTCTAATATGTCTTACGAAACAATTAGAAGATAACAAACGATTATCTATATGAAGAGAAATCAATATTGTACTCCGAGTTCAATTTGAAAGCAAGTACATAACTTCGTAGTATACATAGCACATGATGTTCTCCTAATCAAGATTTCCAATTCAACGAGTTTATTGTATATCAAGCAGCTGGAAGTCAAAAATACATTTCATTGCATTCCCTAAAGAGACATTTCTTCCTTAGAATAATGCATTTTAATAGCTACAAATCTATTCCTAAAATAGTCTTCTCATGAAATTTTCTAAATTACCAGACCAGGAACAAGAAGGATAAAAATTCTTGCCAATAGAAATCACTCACATATTGAGACATAATATAAACCTAAAGTCCAAATTAAAATACTCCTTCATAAAAGCATTTAAAGGACATGGATCGAATTATGGTGGCACTAATGGCATGAAGTTTACTTGCTAAGGTTTTATGACAGCACAATAAAGTCATTTTTGGGATTTGCTTCCGGTGTTGCATTTCGAGTTACAAATTTCACAATTTCGTGAAAGATTCTAATTTTAATTATCGATATTCATATCAAAAGATTAAGAGTCATAGTCAGATGCAATGGAGACAAGGGTGGTATGTGTTGTTGAACAGTTCAGGTAACGCATAAAGTTATGTGAATCAATTAGGCTATCAAATAAAGTTATTCCAAATAATATTTAAGGTTTTAGTCATAGGAAACTCTCTAAATAATAATAACAATATTTAGCATTTGGATGGTGAAAAAAAATCTAACCAGAAGCATCGGTATAATCTTCATGGCATCTGATGTCGATGATGGAGTCGATTATGACAATAGAGCATATCACATTTTCCTTATGTTGTCTTTGCGGGTCTGGAATCAGTGGCGTGAAGCTCCTCGAGTGTTCATGCTGATAACGTGTTATAAAAATGAGAGATGAAGAGAATAATTATAGCCAAAAATTTGTAAGAGACTTATTCTAATTAATAATATATATAAGAGGAAATAAGATACATGTGGTTGTGGATATGGATGAGGACATCTATATTTTGATTATCTAAATAACAACAATGATAATTTTCTCTGTACATTTTTTATTGTGACAAAGTATCGTGTCCTTTCAACCAATATCACGTCATTCGATCATAAAAAAATCCCTGTAGTGACAACAGTATCACGTCACTCAAACAACATGTCATGACCCACACCCAAAAATTGGATATGAGTTATGGGTACGTCCAGCCTACATTGCAGCATCGCCGGTAGAAAGCTGTCTAAACTCAAATATAATATTCCATTCCACGCAAATATGATAATCATCTCCAACAAATAATATGAAATCCAAAGTTGAGATAAAAGAGTTCTAAGTAAAATGCATAAACCATAATTCAGAGGCAAGACATAATCGAAAAAATTCAGAGAATCACCAAATTTCCAAAATATAAATATACAACCCAAGTATGTAATTCTGGAGATAAATCTGGATCATAATCTATGAAATATAAACTAGGCTAGATCTAAACATCCTCTGCTGGAATCACGGCCTCAGCAACTGCCTGGTCCTCCAGAATGCCCGAATCAGTCTTAGGAATAAGGTACTCTGTTAATCCATAATAGGTGGGGGCAAAGTGCCTCTAACTCGTCGCCTAAAAATATGGTTATCTAGTCAGGATTGGAGCAAGTACAAATATTGATAGACATTTCATAACATGATCATGACTATATAACAAGTGATAGAATATATGAAATATGGTAATCAAGTAAAGAAGTATGACTAAACTAGTAGTTTAATAAAAATAGGCAAAAGTAGTGAATATGAGAAGAACATGAAAATATGATATGAACGAGATAAGAACTATGTCAAAAAAAAAATCCTAACTTCTAGGTATTTGAAATACCAAATTTGACATGTGAATGGCTCTAATAATACGGCAATCATATGAGAATGTGCGACTGCTGTCACTCCCACTTTTCTAAATAAGGGTATTTCGGTAATTATGTGATTATTTTATTTTTGTATTATTTTATAATATTTTAATTGGTGTTGTGTTAGCAGTCGGTTTAACCTTAGCTAACCATGATTAGAGACTAACCATGATTTTAGAAACCTAATTATCATTTTAGAATTGAATTATAGGTTCTAACTTAATTAGGAAACAATTTAAGTTATTTGTAGGCTATTTAAATATATAGCTTTTTGCCTTTTGCTAATGGGCTTCTATTGGACTTTAGTGAATTGTGGCCCATAATTAAACCCTAACCCTAGCTATGCCGGCTGGCCACAGATAGCAGCCCCCTATATATGTGTTATACTATTGTAGCCGTCAAACTTTACAAACCCTAGAAATCCCCTTTCTTTCCAATAGCCTATTTTCCTCAGTTCTCATCCAAATCCATCCAAACAAAGTGTGTTACGATGCTTGGGAGGAGAGGAACTTGCTAGAGACTTGTTAGCAAGGAATCATAGGATTTGGACCGGAGAAAATCGGCGTCGACACGTTTGAAGGCCTTTAATTGAGATATTGACTCTCAATAGGTAAACCCCTCTAAACACCTTTAAATTTTGATTTTTCATTGTAGATGCATCCATATAGGTATTCGAACCTATACATGTAGTTTGGTAGATTTTCGTATCCGTTTGATAGGCGTATCGGACACGTGTCGGTGAATTAGAACACGTGTTCGACGAAATGCCTCTTAGAATCAAAAGTTCTTATTTTTCGATTCTGTTTTCATGAAGTTGTTTCTGTTTATATTTGAAACAACTTTTGTAAAGACGGATCTCGATTTGACACATTTTTAGTGTCCAAATCGGACACAGATACGTGTGCACGAGCCCCGTGCACAGCCCTGTGCATGCCCTACTGTTCGAGTGTCATAACTCGACGCACAGGACACAGTTTTATGTGAAATATGATAGACACGTGGGAGCAACCTCTGCCCACATGCTTCTAAAATTTTATGACATTTAGCAGAGCGAGCGCGAAGAAATCGAGGCCGCACGGTTCAGCCCACAGTACACGCGGGTGAGAAATCGCCGCTGAAATGGCCTTCGTTCGCGGACAGGACGCGACGAAGACTCATTCTAGGAGCATGGATATGAAGCCCTAGACCTAATCTACCTAGATACTTGACCATTTGGTATGACGCGAGCTACGAACGTCGACACGCGCCCACGAGGCCGCACGCGCGCGTATGTACAACCCTGCAGTCTGTGTGTCATAACTCGATGGATACGATACGGTTTGACATAAAATTTTATGGACACGTGGGGTCAACCTCTGTCCACGTGCTCGTGAAATTTCATGAGGCTTCGTTGAGTATTCGTGAAGTTATCGCGTCTGTATTGATTCGACTGATCCCGTGCACGCGCATACGTGCCCTTGCGATACGCACTGACCAGACATGATACGGACACGGGTTCGACCCTGTGAGTATCCGAGCATGTCACACACGTGTATACCTTCGTGTTTGCCAAGTTTCACAAGTTATAGTTGCGTATTGTGGATTTTGGGTATCGAGTTGGAATTGTGTTTTCGGTTGAGTTGTTTTTGAATTGATTTTTGATTGAGATGGAAATTTTTGAGATTTAACTCAGATATCTGAGTTTGGAGTTAGGTTTAGTTTAGATTCAGAATGATATTTTATAGTTAGACTATATTTAAATTCATTTATATATAATCCATATGTTATATGTATATTTCCCCTTTGTATAGGTATATATATATATATATATATATATATATATATATATATATATATTATATATATATACATATATATATAAAATATATATATATATTATATATATATATATATATATATATATATATATATATATATATATATATATATATATATATATATATATATATATATATATATATATATATATATATAGGCTTATATATGTATTTGGTTCAGTTTTGAGATTTAGGTTCCCAGTGATGGATGATTAGTAGGTATCAAGTATTGTATATATATTGGATGTTGGATATATATATATATATATATATATATATATATATATATGTATGGATTGTTTCGGTTTGGGTTGCATGTAGTATCATGTTTGATTTAGAGATTCCTGAGATTGAGTAGGATTGGGTCTTGTTCAGTTCTCTTTTTGAGGTTCTAACCCAATCACAGACACTTAGTTACTATTTTTTTTTTTTTTTTTTGAGGTTCTAACCCAATCACACACACTTAGTTACTATATATATATATATATATATATATATATATATATATATATATATATATATATTATATATATATAAAAAAATATATTATATATATATATATATATATATATATATATATATATATATATATATATATATATATATTTTATATATATATATATATATATATATATATATATATATATATATATATATATATATATATATATATATATATATATATATATTTCTTTTATATATATATTTTTTATATATATATTTTTTATATATATATTTTTCTATATATATATATATTTTTTATATATAAATAAAAAAAATATATATTTTATATATATATATATATATATATATATATATATATATATATATATATATATATATATATATATATATATATATTTTATATATATATATATATATATATATATATATATATATATATATATATATATATATATATATATATAGGGAGCGGATCAAAAGCCCCCCATAGAAAACTCCCTAAAACCCTCCCTCACTCTCGGTCATAATATTAACATTAATATTAATGTTAATATTAATGTTAATATTAACATTAATATTAATGTTAATATTAATGTAATGTTAATATTAATTTTTTTATTTTTTCTATTAATGTTAATGTTAATGTTAATGTTAATGTTAATGTTAATGTTAATGTTAATGTTAATGTTAATGTTAATATTAATGTTATAGGTATATGTATACCTATTGTGTAATATATATATATATATATATATATATATATATATATATATATATATATATATAGAAAGATTATATATATATATATATATATATATATATATATATATATATATATATATTTTTTTTTTTTCTTTATATATATATATATATATATATATATATATATATATATATATATATATATATATATATATATATATATATATATATATACCTTGAATTGTGTATATATATATGTATATATGTAAGTTGTTCTCAGATTTTAGCCTCACAGCAGCCCCTCACTACACAACAATACACACACACATGCCTTTTCTTTCCCTTGTGTTATATATATATATATATATTATATATATATATATATATATATATATATATATTGAATGTAAATGTGTATATATATACTATTGTTGCTATAGGATATAGCCTATGGATTTGTGAGTTAGTTAGAAATGACGAAATAAGCCTAACTTGGCATAGTTGACTAGCAAGTTGATAAAGTTGACAAAAATCAACTTTGGGTCAAACTTGATCTAAATTGACTTAAATGGACTTGAAATGACTAGATAGCTTAAGTTTGACCTAAATTTGGGATAACAGACTAGTTGACTTAGGCTTGACCTAGTTTGACCAGGATGGTTGACCAGGGTTGTCCAGAGTTGACCAAGGGCTGACTTTGACCTAGAAGGACCTAGAATCATTTAGAATGCATTATAGATTACTCTTATTTTATTTCAGACACTTTGTAACCTGTGGTTGCTCTAAATAGGACTCAGATACTCCATTTTGGACTTATGTTCTCATCAGACATTCGAGATATCAGGCGAATATATTCTTTGACCGTTTCATACTTGCTAGGAATTATATTCTTGTTATAGACTAATTTACTTGATGCTGACATGATGTTATCATGGATTAGTACTATATGGATCTTTACATGAGATGTTATCCCCCTCGGGTGCATCGAATACATCATGTCATAAGCTTTTCATGAACATCATGTATTTCATAGACTCTTATTATTCATGTACACTCATGTGCTCTTATATACTCATGTATAAAATTTCATGTAAAATAACATAACCTGTCTAGATCCTTGTGTATTGATTGGGGTACGAGAGAGTATAAGTAGTCATATGAATAATTCTAAAGTAGTGTAATCATGTATAAACTCTGTAGTGTAATCATGTATAACTCAAGCCGTTCACATGTCTATCTTATACTCTAAATCACATAGTCACTTACAGTTCTCTATTATCATATATAGATAGCTTTGTTCATCGGTTTCTCTCTTTCTTCTTATGCTTATTTTTTACAGCATATCACGTATCTTATTCTATCGCATGCTTTATATTTTCTGTCATGATATGAACTGCGTAAGATGTATTATGCTCATTTCTGTCCTGATTGGACCTGTCGATAAATTTTTACAGGTAACTTGGAGGATCACAGCTAGCCTAGAGGACACTAGTAGAGCTTGGAGTAGAGGTCTAGAGTTTTGTTTATCTTATTTCTTGTTATCTTGGAGATGTATTTTATTTTAGATATTTAGATATTGTGTTGTTAAACAATTGACTTATTTTACTTCTGGTTGTATCCCTTTTGGGGATTTCTTATCTATTTCATCGTGCTGATTATCTACCTCTAGTTTGTGATTGAGATTGCATCCTCCTGTAATTGTCCTATGTTTGGAGATTATATCATATAGTGTAGTTGTGATGGTGAGCTAGAACAACGTTCTACCGTCGATACTGCGACGTAGGTTGGACGTACCTACTTCTCGTGCCCTTACACTGGGTACGGGTCGTGACAACTGCTATCCACACGATACAACAAATCACATGTGAGATGTGTGATTTCTATCCATATGATTAGACATAGAGAACATATAGGTTAGTTCACACGACTACTGAGGTATTTTTCTATCCGACACTAGTATTCATGGATACAAGTCATGACATGTAAGATGCATGAATCACAATAAACATGATAAACACGATGCACAAAAATTATGAATAGAATCCATAAAACACTAATCACGTGTAGCAAAAGTGACATGAACACGATAAGAATATCTAAATCATGAAATAGAGACAATATCAGGAAAAAAATTACTGCATGTACTTGCCTATAATCCAAGCTGGAAACTAGATCGAACTGGTGTCCAAGTCGATGCCTAGTGAACCTATATTAAATAAATCAATAGAATCAATATTGTAATGCCTGTGGTTCGTATTACGTATTTCTGGAATACGTGTACGTATTTATTCTTGTATTGCATGATTTCCTTGCTTAATTTCCTTCCTGGGCTTGGTTTATTCTTGGTTTGGATTGGCTTAGTTCGGTTTGGGATTGCTCTTGGTTCATCATGAACCAAGGGGTGAACCCCCTATCTACCACCACTACTCATATTTATTACCTATTCTTCTTCTCTCTCTTCATTAATCTCTTCTTCTTCTTCCATTTACTCCCTTCACCTACCAAAGAGAGAAGAGAGAGGTCTAGGCAAGTACAACTTGCTTCCACAAGAGAGCCCATTTTTATTGTTCTTTTAGCTTCTCCTCGTATTTCTAAGACACATTAGAACTTGTCATTTTCCATTTTGAGGCTTTAATTTTTGTAGATCTAGAAATTAGTTATTTTTGGATTTTGGTGGTTTTGATCTATCAAACTTCTTTGTTTTCAAGTTTTGATGGTTCCATGTTGTAGAGAATTTTATTCTACCCAATTTTGACCTTTGAAAAGTTAGATTTGGACTTGTTTTGACCAAGTTATGGACTTTGAAGCTTTGGGTTCAACCTTGGAGTTCCTGCTGATTTGGAGAAGACAGTGAGCAGTGTGCACGAGCTTTTTAGCTTGTGCCACTGAGCTGCACGCGCTCTTTAGCGCAGCGCAGTCTGACTCATACGCTGCCTTTTGGAAGCGTATGTCTTGCATACGCTGCCTTGATGAGGAGTCGTATGGACCTCATACGCTGCCTTTTGGAAGCGTATGTCTTGCATACGCTGCCTTGATGAGGAGTCGTATGGACCTCATACGCTGCCTTGAAGAGGAGTCGTATGGAGTACATATGCTGCCTTTTGGAAGCGTATGTCTTGCATACGCTGACTTGAGCGTAGCCTGACTTGAGCGTAGCCTGACTTGAGCGTAGCCTGACTTGAGCGTAGCCTGGCTTGAGCGCAGCCTAACTTGAGCGCAGTCTGACTCAGGCGCAACCTAATGTTTAGGCGCCACTGGACCTGACCCTACTTACCCTGGATCTTCTATAGCCCTGTATACTGATATTTATTTACATATTTAACGTCCATTTTATATCCTTATGCCTTTTGTCCTGAACTTGATAAATTACGATTTGATTGAAATGACAATTGTACATGACATGCTGTGACTAGTGAACCTGACATGACACGATAGTGACCCGTCGGGGTGCACTCCTGACTAGTGAACCTGACATGACACGATAGTGACCCATCGTGGTGCACTCCTGACTAGTGAACCTGACATGACATGATAGTGGCCCGTCGTGGTGCACTCCTGACAAGTACACCTGACATGATTATCTTGATTAGCTGTTGCGACGGCTACCTGACATGACATGACCTGTATAATTAATCTGGACACCGTAGACGATTGTGCTTGTACAAATGAATCTGTCTTGTCTTGCATCATGTCTAGGACGGGGATCCCTGAGTACCACGGTCAGGGGTACCCACTGAAATCAACTAAGGCTAACAACTAGAATAAATCCAGTAGTCATGAAGAGATTTTCCAGCTACAGGCAATCCCGTTATCTGGGCGCCCCACTTGGGATCTGTAGCCTGCCGTCGAGTAGGGCACATTTCCAGCACACTGTCATGTGTTGCACCCTCTAAGTCACCTAAGGGTACATGCGTTTCCTGGACGATGTACCCACTTGAATTCAACTCTAATTGCGTCCGGATAGCCTGGATGGTCTGCAGGGCTTGTGGCTGTGAAATAATCTCGCTGCATCTTGTTAGTAACTAGGCCTGTGGTAACCCTAGTTAGTTAAAGTATCAAGCCGTACTTATTGCTTGGCCGTGAAATGTTGGATGAAGTTTACCAGTCTATTCTTGTCTTGATCCTGTACAAGATTATTACATGACCTGTTTTCTTATCTTGCCGATAAATGGTGGGCGAAATCCAAGTTCTGTTCAGACGAAGGGTTACAACCCCGGTCCTTGTTTGGTTTACGGGTTGTAACCTGGTTATCTGAATAGTCCCATGGTTATCTCATTGTAATCCCTGTTTCGATTTTTTTTTATATTTTATTTTATTGTGTTTGAAAGTAATTTATTTTTGAAATTTTGTAAAACATATTTACTATTTTTTTTCTACATTTCAAAATGTTGTTTGTAATTAACGGTTTGAAAGTACTATTTAGTTTTAATAAATATTTGTTCTTGAAATTTTATTATTGAAATTATAAAGTTATTTATTATTATGTTTGGATTTTCAAAAAAATAATAATATCGATTTTGAAAATAGTTTGAAAATTATGATTATTTTTGGAGCAATAGATTTAGTAACTTATTTTGAATAAGACTTAGATTTATAAAAATATATTTTACCTTATTTGATAACATCAAACATTATTTAAAATACTTATGGTGACTAATTGTGGCATTAAGAATTATCTAATCTAGATTTGAAATATTATTTGATTTAACGATTTATCTATTATATGATTTAAATTGCTTTGTTAAACATTAAATTTATCTTGAAGTTATTATGTTGAATTTGATTTGGATTTGAATTCATATGATTTGGATTTAAATAATTTATTTGATTTAAATTTATGGAGAGACTTGTCCGTTAGAAATTCTAATCCTATTTGAATCATATCTAGTGTTAGATAGATTATTTCTTATTTGAACTAATCATATTCCTATCCAAATTAGTTGGTAATCCTAATCATATCTTTATTGATTGAGTTCTAATCATATCCTAATTCACTAATTGCTTTCCATTATCTATATATATTGAACCTATAAAATATATTCATCTCTCATACCTTTTTTCCAAAATTTCTCTCTTTTTTCGTCATAATTACCCCAAATTCGTCATAAATTCAGCCTTCCTTTTCAAATGTTTTACCAACTTCGAAGGACCATAACTTCCAACTCCGGACTCCGTTTGACCTCCAGTTTTTTTTTGTTGAAACCATCTCGAGGTATATTTTCTGAATATAAAATTTATTTTCAAATAATTTTAACCTAATATTTTAGAAAATTCGTGGAGTGTCAGTTGTCCGAAATTTGATACGTTTCGGTATTTTCGAGATTCCGGGAGAACCATGAATCGAAATCACGATCCGTTTGAAGTTTCGGAACGCTGATGAAAAAGTACACATCATATATTATTCTCAACAGTTTTCTAAAATATTTTATTTTTTTATTTTTATTTTAGAGTCCCGTCTCATCATCTAAAATCATCTTGCGTAGCTTTAACTTCTGAGACTATTTCTGTGTTGACATGACAATATCGTGCCAGTCAGCTTCAAATCAAACCGATGCAAGTATCACTATGACCTATGTTTTCTTTATTTTACACTGCATGTATCTTCGTGTCGTCTTTTCACTATTACTCCCTTATGGTTCATGGTTGTCATTGTTCATGATTACTATGGTGCACGAGAGTTAGAATCGGTTGGATATACATACATGTTCATGCCTTACTCATTGTTTCCTATTGTTTACAGTTTATCGTCTTGCTAATGTTTATCGTAGTGGACATGTATTGTGAGTGAGTCGGGCGGGGGAATACAACAAGTAAGCATGTGGTCAACGAATTGAATACAGACTCCCTATACATTGATTGCATAATATCAGTCATGCACCACACGTATGACTGACAGATATTCCAAGCCGTCTACATGCTGAAAGTTGGTATTCTAAAACACACAGTACACGTGACTAAATTATTGTTACTCTATTGTCTATTGTTCTTCTTTCGTCAAGTCTACCTTTTTATTGTTATCATGTCTTTGTGGTATGTCAAGTCAACCTTCATATTACTATCATGTCTTATTGGTTTTTCATTGTCATACAATGCTATGCCTATACTTATCTTTAGTTAAATTCCTTTTATCGTTCCTCCATGCTTGTATAATATATTGTGTAATGTAGTGTTATGGTGATCTTGCTCCAATCCTGACTGGATAACCATTTTTCAGTTGACAGATTCTTGATGATTATTCTCGATGACTTCTCTCTTGCCTTAGGATCCTTCGGGTGGAGTTAGAGCTATCTTTGAGGCCAACCATAGATTTTAGCTAGAATAGTCACATGTAGCGGGTTTGTATCTGTATATAAATTTGAATGTATTATTGGAATTGTAATTAAAATAATTATTGTGAATGAGCAGAATAAAGATATTTGTTGTATTTGGGATTTATATGGAGTCCAGACAGCGTACTACCGTCGATGCCGCGACGTAGGCTGGACTTGGCCACGTACTCGTATCCCGAAAAGCGGGAGCGGATCGTGACACTCATCGTATATCACCTGTCCTGTTTTCTTTAATTGTTGTCTTTTATTATATATTATTACTCTTGTGCTGATTGCTGGTTTTGGTTCCTAAGTGAAGCCTCCTTTGTGGCACTTGCTCTTTCTGGGATCTGACCCAGCTGGTTTTGTGTGGCCAGATTTCGGAGCAGCTCCAGAGGATCTACCGATTTTCTAGTCCGATGGTGAACACCAGGCATAACCAGGGCAACGAGTGGGTTTATTTTTGCTCTCCCACTCTATTGTAAAATTATTCTTTTGAGATGTTTAGCCGCCGAGCAAGTGTTAGCTCATATACATTTTTACTTACTGTCTGCCTACGGGCTGTAACAAGATTGGCAACCTAGGGTTGATCATGTATGACTAAAACTCTTGCTAGTCCTCACATTTTATAACGACTAGCTTCATGATCAGCTGAATATGTAATGTTTGGGACGCCTTACTATTGTATATTTGGTGATCTTACATCTTGTAACATTTACTTACTTGCTTGTGATTGAGACACTAGGCTTGTTATTGACCCTAAGAGACTGATGGCTTGTAGATAAACCCTCATATATCTAGACAGCCGTGACCGTATAGTAGAGTGGATCCTATTTCATTATACGTAGCTGGCTATGTCTGCCCCCGCTCTCCAGTATTCTGGTTCTGGGGCGTGACAAATATTTAATATTAAAACTGGACATCTAGTCTATCTCTAGGCTCTATGGGGTTTCTAGGTCTTGGTTACCCTAT
The DNA here is from genome assembly GCA_029216955.1 of Iris pallida. Taxonomy (NCBI): domain Eukaryota; kingdom Viridiplantae; phylum Streptophyta; class Magnoliopsida; order Asparagales; family Iridaceae; genus Iris; species Iris pallida. Next base: position 17,445,393 of record JANAVB010027598.1, read on the forward strand.
AGGTTGCCTTGCTACTAGAGAATCTACTAAATTCTAGTTTTTACCCTTTCTTCCCTAGACTAAGCATATACCCTTCTATATCCAATATTACCTATAAATAGCCAACATTATACCCTTGCACATATATATCCTTACCAAACCTTACCTATTTAGTATAAACCAATATCCTTCATATCGATACACTAGTATCCATAGTTTTTTTTTTTCATATCCATTTTTTTCCATACACTAGTATCCATATCCATACCATGTATCTAACACATAATTTCCATCAGTGTTCTAAATGGCGGCCGCCTAGGCGGCGATCTCCCTCCACACCACTTTTCTATAGGCGATGGATTAGGCACCAACGGAGGTTGGCGACATATGCGGTGGTGAGGTGGCGTAGGCAGGCACCTAGGCGGAGCAATACCTAACAAGATATTTTGGAAAAAAAAAGGTTTTATAAGCATTATGGGCCCCTATGGTTCACTTTTACGAAACTAAAACTTTATAAATCTTCGTTCTACAACTTAGTTATGCATGGAACACCCTTAAAATATGCATATTATACAAAAAACAACGGTAAAATAATAAAAAATGTTCAAAATGTATTGACCACCTAGACGGCCCCAAGTTCAGCACTCCCTTTTGAAAAACCATTTTCAAGTAGGAAGCTACTTAGACGATCATACAAAGCACGAAGGACTTGTTTGAGTCCATAGAGTGCCTTACCACTACGCCAAAAAAGGCATTTTATAACAGTTTTTATATGTTTCTAATTTTTTAGGAACATATCATAAGGCGTTACAATATTTGAAACAGTTGTAAAGCGTCCCTAAATTTAATCTAGAATGATTATCAGACGTTCTGAAAGTTATATTTTGGTACATATATAATGTGTTCCTAAATTATTTTTGTAACGTCCTTAAAACGTTTCTAAATCACTTTGAAATGCTTTACGCCTGTTACTAAATATAATTTGTAATGCTTTTGCATGTTCATATGGCTAGTTTTGAAATATTTTATTAATGTTCCTATGCATTTTTTTATTTCAATTTTGCATTCAATTATTTTGAACCACAAATCTAATATTTAATAAACAAAACATTAAAATACATAATAAGTGGTGATTTTTTTTACAAATTCCTTGAATTATCATCCAAGAGTTCTATTAAATTAAGCAGAGTTGTCAACTTAATATAAAACAACTAATAACATATCCCAAAAGTTAATCTTGTGACATTTCATCAAAGTATATAAAGTAAAAAATACAAAAATATATGAATCTTAAAAAATAAGAAGATTACAAAATTTAGTAATATAAAAGATGATCCTACATAGCAATGGATAGTTGTATCCATTAACATCAATTACCTTGACAATAAAGCCATAACTGTCATGTCACCTTCAAAGGCTTCAACTTCAAAGGAGACAACTTCAAAGGCTCTCCAATCAAGTAGAAACTTGAATATTATCATTGAATATTTTCATCTTCAAAGCCCAAATCCTCTTTAATAAACCTCAAAACTAGTTCATGCCTTTCCTGCATGAGAACACAATTAAGATGAAATTTGGCCGTGCATAAATTTATGAAGTATAAACTGGTGTTAATTTTGATCTTAAATATAGAAGAAAAAGGTCAAGATTCTGACCATTAATGCACTTACACAATTAATCCTATAAACTTTGTAGCTAACAATGTAATACAGAAAACACCTCATGTTCCTACACTGTCATCCTGGATTGGTGTGATTCAGATAATATCCATGTAACTTGAGCACGAGATTTTGTTGTTGTAGGAGTTTCTTTTGTTCATAAATGAGAATAATTTGAATGTGCTACACAAAATTAAAATCTACAACAAAGCAAAATAGCGTATCTTACAAATTTAGAATTCATGTAAATATCAGAGTATGTCACTGCAACAGAGTTCTTCTGTTCAACTGAAAAGTTCTCACATCATGTAAAAACTGCTTAAAATGCCGACTCATAAACAAAGCTAAATAAATAAAACTGGATTTAGACAAATCCTAACAGATGAATTGGTCTCCCATTATTATTAGTCTCCTAATGTTTGTGTCTTGTCAAGAAACTAAATTATTAATGAAACCAGACCCTAATAGTAGGGGTAATATAGCCTAAATAAATGTCCAATTAGGATGTGGCCGCATGTAGAAGTTTACACAATTCAAATTCCTAGAAAGTACTACAACAGTTCAACATAGTTATTTCCTACCTTACTTATCTAAACCAATACAAGTAAGAGTGGTTTAAAGAGAAAATATCATTAAAAATATTGGGCAACAACATATGCAAAATGTTGTACATAGGAGATGAAAGGACAATGGCACTTAACAAAACTTACCTTTTGTCATATAATAGGGGGGAAATTACAATATCATTTAGTTAAATCTTGTGAATTTGCACTATAAAAAGGCTGACATTATTAGAGGAGGTCTTTAAGATAATTCGAAATAATAAAGAGAATCCATATGATATTTATGACCATGTTTATATTTATTAAGAACTCATGCTCTGCTAAAGCATCGTAACAGTAACTTAACCAAAAACTAAATTAATTTAGCCATATTTTAAAAAGAAGGTATGATATACTTTTGTAACCCAATGAAACCTCAGCTTGACAATGATGAACAATAAAAAGTATAAAAAGATTCATAATTTTACCCCAAGAAGTAGCAACAATATCTCTGAAGCAACTATTTGGTTACAACTAATATTCACGATAAACATATGTGTATCCTTTATAAAAGAGAAACCACACTTATCTTTTGTCAAACATATGACATGGCTTATTAGCATTCTTATTTACTGAATCACTTTCAATTATGAAATTAATATATTGTTGGTGTTCTTGCTCCTTGACATGAAGAGAGCTTGCTCTCAACATGCTTTGTAAAGTTTAGTCCCACATTGGAAAAGCACCATGAGTTATCTCAACATATATATGAGTATGTGTTGTTGGGATATGCACATGGGGTGGTGACCCTAAGGAGGGAGCCATGTGGGTGATTTTACTAAGAGAAAAATATTTAATTCCAACAAGGACGTAAGTTGATTTTTATTGTGCGGGCTCGGACTCGACACGGACTCTAGGTTGTCTCGTGCATGCACGGGAGTTTTCATAGGGAAGGCGTGGGCTAGCACTCGACTATGTTGATTGTGGGATGATGTAAACCATCAAACTCTATTTTAGAGAATTGGTGTTTTAGTCCCACATCGGATATGAGAGTTGGTGAGGTCTCACTCCACTCTATAAATAGAGGCCCCTTGCCTCCTTTCCAAGATGCACCAAAGAAGAGAGTTAAGGGAGTCCGTAAAGTTCAGGAACCCCGTTCAAGTCACAAATATTGACTGACGAGCGTTCCAGAAGTTCTTTTGAACTTGCTGGTTCCTGGAAGCAGATCGTATAGAGGCGAATCTTGCTTTGAGCAACGGTATTTTTACACCCCAGTAGATTTACTCCTCTTCTTCTTCTTCTTTTGTTTCCCTGTAACTCGTTCTTTAGGTTTTAAGGCACCTACTGGGTAGGGAGGCCTAACTTTGTTCTTGAGATCTATCTTATTTGTGACACCTACTGTATAGGATTGCTTAACTCCTCATTTGTGGCACCTACTGTGTAGGCTTGCTTAACTCCTCATTTGTGGCACTTACTGTGTAGGCTTGCTTAACTCCTCATTTGTGGCACCAACTGTGTAGGCTTGCTGAACTCCTATTTTCCATCTATATCTACGCCTTGGGACTAACAATCTCAAAGCAAGATTAAGAAGATGGAAAACTCTCATACTTCTCTCATCGATACCAGCTTTAATAAGTTGGAGATATTCGACGAAAAACATTTCCAAATCTGGAAGAGGAAGGTCACCCTTAATCTTAAACTTGTGGACATAGACCATATGTTGATTGAGGATGAACCGACGATTCCAGAAGGAGGAACTGCCGATGCTATTGCTAGTACACTCGTCAAGCAGAGCTAATGGAAGAGAGAAAACAACATCTATAAACTGCTGATTCTTAATTCTATGGAAGACTCTCTGGAAGAGTCATATTCCAAGAAGGTGAAGGCCAAAGAGATCTGGAATTCTTTGGGTAAGCTATATGAAGATGATGAGAACAGGTCCAAAATCTTTATCGTCGAGAAGTACCACAAGTGGCTCTTCGAAGACGAGATGGCGATGCTACCTCAAGTGAAGGGATTTCTGAAGTTGCACCAGAAGTTAGATGACGAGAAGATGTCCCTCATCGACAAGTTTGTCGTTAGAGGGATAGTTTCGAAACTTCCTGCTGGTTGGAGCAACTTCTATGCTAGAATGCATCGGAAGGAGCTGGACATTAGCTTGGAAGATCTTCTACAAGAGATCCACGTTGAGGACAAAATACGATATCAACAGAAGATGGACTCTCTGTCCAAACATCTGGTTAGGGCCAACTTGGTGTAAACAAGAGAGTTCAAGGGGAAGCAGGTGGCTTCTCATCACAAGAAGAAGGACTCCACTAATCTAAAATTGAATGATCCTTCGTTCAAGCAACAGAAGTCCAAGTCCCACGTGACTTGTTTCAACTGTGACAAGAATGGCCACTACATGAGCGAATGCAAATCCAAGCCCAAACCAAAATAGCAGGTATAGCTAAACTTGGTTATTTTGATTATTTAACTTGGTTGCTATTGTTGCACAGGTTGAGTTATCTAGCATGGTAGCTGACTAGTGGTCTGACACTAGTGTATCTGACCACGTGTGCTCTCAAAGGAGCTGTTCACCAAGGACGAGCTGTGTTATGACGAAGGTCTCGATGGCAAACATATATCAAACAAAAGTTTTGAAGATCGAAACAGTAGTTATTAACCACCGACAAGGACACTGGAATGCGTGTTGCACGTACCAGAGATTTTTCGAAGATTTGATCTCAAAAAGTCTGTTATCTGATACATACTTGAAAGATGGACATTCGTACTAGCCAGATGGTAATTTCTTGGCGAGGAACATTCTTCGAAAAGATGTTCGGTGCTGAAGGGATGTTCGAATTTCTGCTGATGGCGATAAAGTTACTTCATTGAATGGACTGAGAGTTTTTCTATGATGGAAGCAGACTCAAGCTGTCCTACTGAGACCTTATCTTCGGAATGTGGAGGTAAGGAGGTAGATGAGTTTAAGGTTTATACAGACACAAGACTGTTGAGAAGCTGCTCAGACAATTGAACTAAAGTACTGATCATCTGGAGTTAGTACACTCAGATATCTGTGACTTTTATCTATTCTCCACAGAGGCCGGTTCGAAGTGTTTCTTGAAGTACATGTTCGCATGACTTCTCAAGTAGAAGGATACGACATTCGAGTAGTTCAGAGACTTCAGGGCTGAAGCTGAACGTTAAACCGATCTACAACTACTCAGAAGTGATCGAGATATAGAGTATAGGTTTTATGAATTCGTATCGTTCTGCAAAGAATATGGAATCATCAATGAGACTACTACTCCGTATTCTCCTCAATCTAACGGAGTAGCAGAGAGGAAGAACAGAACGTTGACAGAAATGATGAACTCAATGCTGCTAACTGTGGGTCTTCCTAAATGCTACTGGGGAGAAGCTGCATTGACGACCACTTTTATTCTAAATAGAGTGCCGTATGCAACTTCGGACGTAACTCCTCATGAACTCTTGTTCAAAGTCAGACCTAAATTGAATGTCATTCAAGTGTGGGGGTGTCTGGCTTATGTGAAGCTCCAAGATCTGAAGATTCAGAAGCTGGGGACTAAAACTACGAAGACGATCTTCTTGGGGTATGCCGAGAAGAGTGATGCTCGGAGATTTCTTGATATTGAGTCAAATCATATCATCGAATCTCGTGAAGACAAATTTGTAAGGCACAAAAATATTATTCTTACGGATAAACTGGAGAACAATAAGGGTGCGCAAGAAACTAAAGTTTTCAATAAAATAGTAGTCCAAGAAGATGTTGTTGTTGAAACAATGGTTGAACAAGAAGTCACTGAGCCATCGTCAAAGCGAGCGAAAAGGCCGAAGAACTTCGGAGATGACTTCATCACCTATCATGCGGAAGCAGATCCGCTTACCTATGATGAGGCGACGAAGACCAGAGATGATATTTTCTGGAAGGAGCCGATTGACAATAAAATGGATTCCATCACCTTAAATAACACTTGGGTGTTGTTTGATCTTCCTGAAGGAGTGAAATCCATCGGATGCATATGGATCTTCAAGAAGAAGATGAAAGCAGATGGAACTATTGACAAGTTCAAGGCTAGGTTGGTGGCCAAGGGGTTTTCTCAGAAGCAGAGGATTGACTACTTTGACACATATGCTCTAGTAGCCCGGATGATCACCATCAGAATGTTGATTGCTCTCGCAGTAATACATAAGATGATGATACATCAGATGGATGTGAAAATGGCTTTCCTAAATGGCAAACTGATCGAAGAGATTTACATGCAACAGCCAGAGAGATTTGTCGTAAAGGGTCTTGAAGACAAAGTCGGCAAGTTGGTAAAATCCCTGTACGGTCTTAAACAGGCTCCAAAGATGTGGCATGAGAAATTTGACAAGGTTATAACGTCAAATGGCTACATGGTCAGCGAGACGGACAAGTGTGTTTACACGAAGTTCGCTGATGGAAAAGGTGTGATCGTTTGTCTGTACGTAGACGACATACTGATCCTAGGTATGGATATGGGCTGTGTCACGAAGACAAAGAAGTTCATCTCGAGCAAGTTCAGTGTGAAGGACTTGGGGGAAGCTGTTGTGATCTTAGGGATCAAGATCATCCGGACAGACACTGGACTAGCGCTGTCACAGTCTCATTATATTGAGAAGATGATCACTCGTCACGGGTATCAAGATCTTCCAGGGATCGATACGCCGTACAGGTGTGATCTGAAGCTGAAGCCTAATTCAGGGGAAAGCGTCAGACAGCTGGAGTATGCAAGCATAATCGGGAGTTTGATGTACGCTACTACTGCCACAAGGCCTGACATAGCTTTCGCCGTCGAAATGCTGAGTCGTTTCACGAGCAACCCAGGCATTGAGCACTGGAAATCTGTGAAACGGGTTATGAGATATCTCAAGAAGACTCAGACATATGCACTGCACTACAGCAGAGATTTGCCGATAGTGGAAGGCTTCAGTGATGCCAGCTAGTGCTCAGAAGTGGAGTGCGAGAGGTCCACAAGTGAATACATTTTCACAATGGATAGAGCTGCTATATTATGGAAATCGAAGAAGCAGACTATGCTCTCACGGTCATCCATGGAATCTGAGTTCTTCGTACATGATACCGCAGCGGAGGAAGCAAAATGGCTTTGGGAGCTCATGTATGATCTTTCAGTGGTTGGGGCACAAATACCGGGAATACCGATATACTGCGACAACCAGGTAATTACGGCGGTGGCATCAAATGACCTCTTCAACGGAAAGAAGATGACTATGCGATTGAAGCACAGGACAGTACACAATCTCATCAAGAGGAGTGTTATTACAGTGATTGATGTTCAGAGTCAGGAGAACCTGGCGAAGATGTTCGTAAAGGGCCTCAAACACCAGCTGGTCGATGACACAGCTTATAAAACAGGCTTGAAGGCATTCTGATATTGTGTTATTACATTCCTACCATAAAGTTTTATGCTATTAGTTCAAAGAAAAATCTACTAGGCATCTAGCTTTTGGTTCAAGGGACGACTATTAACCGAAAGAATATCAGGAATGGTGGGTACTTATCCTCTGTGGCATGGAGAGGTTACGGACCTACAACCACTGTTGTCTTCTGTTATTTTCTTCGAAAAACGGATCCTGTAGGAAGGTTGGCTTAAATGCCTTAATGAGTTCTCAGGCAGAGTGAATGCCTGGAGTGCTTTACAGGAAGCATGGAAGCGCAGCACTACAAGGAGTGTAACTCCATGCTATAATGGGGTGACTCCACCATGAGGTTCCCGGTTTGGTGTAATGCCTCGGCTTTGTGAGCCAAGTCACAGCGGAGTAGCACCGCAAATAGGCAGATAGCCTAATGTTGTATGATAATCGTAATAAAGAGAGTTAGACAGCACTACAAAGAGGATGATGTCCTCATGTTACAGTGGTATGACACCACGAAGAGGTACCAGGTAGGATAAAGCCTCTGCTTCGCAAGCCATGTCATAGCGACGTAACATCGTACAGAAGCGCAAGGCTTAATGCTGGGTAGTTTGGCACTACAAAGAGGCCTGTGACCTCATGCTACAGTAGTATGACACTACGATGAGGTACCCAGGTGGGGTAAGCCTCGGCTTTAAGCCATGTCATAGCAGCGCAGCACCACAAAGAAGCGTAATGCTTCATGCCATGACTCTTTATAAAGAACTCACCTATAGTGTATGGACTGAAATATCAGGCCGTCTCTTGAGGGTAAACTTGTAGACGTCCAAAATTATACACTAAAATCAGGCTGGCACAGGGCCTTTAATGTGCAACCAGAAGCATGTAACTACACTTTGTGAGTGGGAAGAATTACAATTGTGGTGCAAAATTCAAGGCATAGTCCATTCTTGTATCACATTGTTATTTAACCCATACGGGAAGATTCAAGTCGTCAGCGACATCTATCCTAATGCAAAATGGACAGTTACTGTGGGGAACACTCAATCCTAGACATATATATATGATGAGATATGTAGGAGATTGTTGGTGCTCTTGCTCCTTGACATGAAGAGAGCTTGCTCTCAACATGCTTTGTAAAGTTTAGTCCCATATTGGAAAAGCACTATGAGTTATCTCAACATATATATGAGTATGTGTTGTTGGGATATGCACATGGGGTGGTGACTCTAAGGAGGGAACCATGTGGGTGATTTTACTAAGAGGAAAATGATAAATTCCAACAAGGACGTAAGTTAATTTTTGTTGTGCGGGCTCGGACTCGACATGGACTCCAGGTTGTCTCGAACATGCACGGGAGTGTTCGGGGGAAAGGCGTGGGATAGCACTAGACTATGTTGATTGTGGGATGATGTAAAACATCAAACTCTATTTTAGAGAATTGGTGTTTTAGTCCCACATCGAATATGAGAGATGGTGAGGTCTCACTCCACTTTATAAATAGAGCCCCCTTGCCTCCTTTCCAAGATGCACCAAAGAAGAGAGTTAAGGGAGTCCGTAAAGTTCAGGAAGCCCGTTCAAGTCACAAATATTGACTGACGAGCGTTCCAGAATTTCTTTTGAACTTGCTGGTTCCTGGAAGCGGATCGTACAGAGACGAATCTTGCTTTGAGCAATGGTATTTTTACACCCCAACAGATTTAATCCTTCTCTTATTCTTCTTCTGTTTCTCTGTAACTCTTTCTTCAGGTTTTAAGGCACATACTGAGTAGGGAGGCCTAACTTTGTTCTTGAGATCTATCTCATTTGTGGCACCTACTGTGTAGGCTTGCTTAACTCCTCATTTGTGGCACCTACTGTGTAGGCTTGCTTAACTCCTCATTTGTGGCACCTACTGTGTAGGCTTGCTGAACTCCTATTTTCTATCTATATCTATGCCTCGGGACTAACATATATATAATACAGTAGCAAAGCCAACTAAAAGGTCGAGAGCACCAAAAAATGTATTATGAAAGAGATACAAACTATACCAGTTGCAACCAACATTCAGAATATCACACATTAATCGAAAGTCTCTCTTCTTTTCCTGATCAATATCCATTGACGCCCAGTAGTAGATACCATCCCCATGAATTTTCTAGTGTAGTATGTTCTAATGCATCTTCAACTTTTACTGACAATGAAACATATTGCATACACCAATTAACAAAAAAGAATTATATGAAACCACTTCATTTAACTTCCAAATAAAGGTACATAAGAACTAAAAAAGTTACTCTTGAATAGTATAATATCAGGTGTTGCTTAAATTTTCAACGAATATGGTATTCCAAATCCAAAGAGTATAATCTTAGGAGCAACCAATCCATACAAAAATATTTAAACCATAACTAAACACATACTATAATGGTGGCAAAAGTAGGTTTGTATATTACCCCAACTATTAGGGTCTGGTTTCATTAAAAACTGATTTTCCTATCAAGATGCAAACACCAGGAGACTGATAGTGGGAGCTCAAATCATTTATGTGTGGATTTAGATTGTTCTAAACCTATATTTTAGTTATTGTTTCTAAACAGTCTTTAAAAATATGTTGAGTTCAAAAGCAAAGGATTGGGTTGTATATTCCTACGATCGAATGTTCAAGATATCCATCTTAAATTAGTGAATAGGCATTGGCCATTGAATAAAAAACATGAAAGCCAAAAAAAACAAATGGGGAAATAATTGAATTTGGTAGCAGTAATTTAAGATGCTCAAATTGGAAGGGTAGATCATTTGGCAAATGCTTCAATGCAAATTCACTTTGACATGTATATCTAGGATCTGTTTTATAAAAGAACACCATGACCAAACCCAAGAACAACCTGAACAAGGTATAAATTGAAAGAAACATAAAATTAACACATTTTTAAGTTTACGAACATCCAAGTCATAATAGTCATAAGAGGAATAGTTTATGGAAATTTATATGAATGGTGAGGAAGTTTGGAAACATCTTAAGATGAGATGTAAGACATGGAAGCTATTACATTTATCAAGATCTACAACTCTAGAGAGAGAGAGGGAAGGAATAATATGTGAAATATGCTATTTCCTACTATTTAGTACTCACTTACTTCCAAATATATGACATTTGTTTCATAGTAAGCTAGAAACATATATTCAATACATATAGGCAATAATTTTGCTTGAATTTATATGGTTAAACGTTACATAAATTTAACCCTTTAACATGCACACCAGCATTATTGGAGTGGGTGGGTTCCCAACCTATGTGAAAAATATCCCGGAGTCGGATTAGGTATTCCTATATATAATAAAAACATTCCAATAGATTTGGATTGGGTATTTCTATATATAGGAGGAATATTCCAATGGAGTTGGATTGGGTATTCCTATATATAATAGGAATATATCAATGGTTTAGTTTGAGTATTCCTACATATAGAAGAATACCTCACTTAGTTGTGGGTTTGAGGCCATATATACTAGGTGTTTTCTCACCATAAAATATATCTCAAAAATTGAGCAGTAGTGCTCTACAACTTTTGAGACAAACTTTTGAGAGAGAGAAAGGACTGAAGACTATTGTAAAGGATAGATCGCTTCGAATAATTTTTCGACAGCTCTTGTTCTTCAGAGTCTACAATCAATTTTTTTTCTTTTAAGTGAGTTTTGGTGATCCGCGTTGGATCGGGAGGAGCTTGTAGAGGGTGTATTCTGTTTATTCCATTTGTGGGTGTTCTTTAGGGTTGGACTCCGATTGTCCCGTAGTTTTTTCTATTTGGGTTTTTTACGTCAAAAATCTCCGTGTTTGCAATTTGTGTATGGAATTTTTGGTTTGTGTGCTTTTGCTCCATTTTTCTGTAGGACCCTCTGGTTTGAGGTAACATTTTCTGTGCTTCGTTCCCATCAGAGTGGTATCAGAGCTTTGGGATCAGAGAAGTGTTAGAAGTTAACAGTCAAACCAGGAAGCAGAGATGGACGTGAAGTCGGTGCGCATGGTTAACCTGAACGGTACAAACTATCACTATTGAAGGAGCAAGATGAAGGATTTGTAATTTGTCAAGAAGTTGTATCTGTCGGTTTGCTTTCGAGAGGCCCAGTGGTAAATCCGAAGAGGACTGGGATTTCAAGCATATACAGGTGTATGGGTGCATAAGGAAGTTCGTTAACGAGAACGTGTATAATCATATTGTCAGTATTGAGCATGCAAGGACACTGTCGGATAAGCTCGAATCTTTGTATGCTAAGAAGATCGGGGTAAATAAGTTATTCCTGATCCGGATGATGATGGGTCTGCGGTACAAAGATGGTGCGTCCATTACGGATCACTTGAATGAGTTCTAGGGCATGGTTAACCAGATATCCTCGATGGGAGTCAACTTCAATAATGAGGTTCAGGAACTTTGGTTGCTATGTACATTGCTAGACTCGTGGGTGACTGTGAGAGTATCTTTAATCGCTTTTGCTCCGGAAAGCATGGTCAGTATGGAGTTTGCCACAAGAAAGGAATTGAATGAAGAGATACGGAGACGTTCTCAGGGCACTTCATCCACATCCCACTCAGAAGTGCTAGTTTCAGAGAGGCACAGAACAGACAAAAGCAGGAATCCAGGTAGTGGCTGAGACAAGAGCAGAGGTAAGCCCAAGGAGTTGGCCCATTGGTCATGGTCAAACCTGATTTTAATAATTGATCAAACTCTGTCTCGATATACGAATTAATTCAGATGTTTACTAAGACATTTTGGATACTGATCAAGATTGGATATCTATTCAGTTCAAGACTCAGTTCAAGACCGAAGATCTATTTGCCACTCAAGATTGTATTTCCTTACGCAATATAATTTTTATTTTTATTGAGTCTATGAATACTTTGTACACCAAGTCGTACTGGCAAATAGGCTATCCAAAATCGTTTTTCAAAACTGACCTATCTTTTTAAAATGACCTATGTTTTTGAAAAATATCTCTTTTACAAAAAGCTTCTGAAGGATTTTCAAAAAGCCAAAACCCACTTTCACAAAATAACCCTAACCAAACCCTGACAGAACTCGGCCAGAGTTCGGCCAAAGTTTGGCCAGAGTTCGGCCAAGGTGAACGTTATGTGAACGTTTGATTTTGAACTTGGTCTTCCTTCAGTTGCGGTTGGTTACAAAGAGTTCTGTCCAAATTCTTCCCGAATTCTGTCAGAATTATGTCTTTGGAAAAACTATAAATAGAAAGGAATGCTGATCATTTCAACACACCAATTCACTTTCATCTTCTCTCTTCTAAAGCTTACGTTTCTTCCAAAGATTTTTTCAAAAGCTTCCATTTTCAAATCCCAAGCCCGTTACAATTCTCTGGTTAATTTGCCGGTACGGTGCGGTCTAGAAGATTTCAGAGAAATTGTAATCAGAGGCTTGATTGAAGAAATACTCTTTAAAACTGAAGTTGGTCGAGTTCTTCGTATCAAAGCTCGCGTCTGTAGAAGTTTCAAAGACTTCGTATAAAAACTTGCGGGATTTTCCAATAGTGGATTCAATTGGAAGCTAGAGTTCTTCCGACTGGACTAGTCCTCACAAGAGGGAAACCAGTATAAATCTCTGTGTTTGCGTTTGCCTTCTGATCACTATTTTTATTACAATTATTTACTTTTTGATTATTATTATTTCTGTGATCTAACTGCTAACAAGTTTTATTTAGCAATATTCCGCTGCCTACCTTATTCACCCCCTAGAGTATTCTACTTTACGATTTCGTTCCTACAATTATTATCAGAACGGGTTATACAGGTAAAGCAAGGTAAAACTACAACTATATTCAGTATTTTTCAATTATTATATAGATCACAGTATTACACATGGCAACTGTGAAATTCACAAATGAAGGCCAAGCCACAAACAGACCTCCACTATTTGACGGCACAAACTATACTTATTGGAAAACACGTATGAGTTTCTTCTTAAAATCTCTTGATTTTGACTTATGGTCTGTAGTTATTGATGGCTACAAAAAGCCTCCTCGTATTAATGTTGATGGAGTTTTAGTTGAAAAACCCCATGATAAATATACGGAGGATGAAAAGAAAAAGGCCAGTCTTGACACACGTACTATTAACGCTTTATTTTGTGATTTAGACAGAACTGAATTCAACAGGGTGTCTACTTGTATAACATCAAATGAAGTGTGGAAACTTTTTGAAGTAACCCACGAAGGAAAAACACATGTCAAGGAGTCAAAGATTAGCAGACTTACTCAGGAGTACGAGGCGTTGAAAATGAAGCCAAGTGAATCAGTCACTCAGATGTTTACGAGATTCTTGGATATTGTAAATCCTTTGTCTTCACTAGGCAAGAAATACAGTAACCATGAGAAGATTAGCAAACTTCTACGAGCACTCATAAAGAACTGGATTCCAAAGGTTACAGCAATCATTGAAGAAAACGACCTCTCAACAATGTCTCTGGAAACACTCATGGGTAAGCTACTCACTCACGAGTTAGATCTTCAAGACTTTGAAGACGCTACACCAAAGGAGAAGTCAGAAAATTTGATCGCTCTCAAGGCTCAACATAGAAGAACTGTCGAAGATGATTCTGATGACAACGACTCTGACTCTGAAGATCAAGCTCTTCTGGTAAGAAAATTCAAGAAGTTCATGAGATTCAACAGGAGAATAAAAGATAGCAACCATAACAACAATGAGGAAGATCCTATTTGCTACGGATGTAAGAAGAAAGGACATATGAAGAAAGATTGTCCAACAGCGTCATCATCAACAAGAAAAAGTAGCAAATATGACAAAGGCTACCTGAAGAGATCTACATCAAGGAAGTATGCCAATACAAGCATATAGCATAAAAGTGAAGCCAGCGATTCAGAAGATAAACAATCAGATGATGCTGCAAATGTATGCTTGATGGCTTGCGATCAGGTAATCACTAATCCTCTATTTGATCCTTATGATGATTTCACCTTTGAGCAACTAGAAGAGGCTTTCAGTGACCTGTTAAATGATTACATGAAACAGCATAGTAAATATGAAACCTCTAAGAAGGTACTCAAAGAGTACAAAGGTGAGATAGGAAGACTTACCGACCAACTCGATGATGTTGAAATAATGAATCTTCTATTGAGTCTGGTGAGCTTTTATCTATTAAGTTGTTGTTACACGAGACTATTAAGTTATCTGAAGAAAAAGACCAAACTATTATCCAGTTAAAGGAAGACCTATCAAAAGAGAGAAAGAGTCTCCAATGTGCACAGGTCAGAATAGAAACACTTACATCTGACTACACTAGATTATATGACACCTCCAAAAATTTGGAAATTAGTTTAGAAAAACGGCATGAAGTTGCTGCTTCCTATTCTAACACGTGTCAATTACCGAATCATCGGAATACGCCCAAACCAAACACTGTCAGACCAAACCATACCAAACCTATGCCCAAGAAGACTAATAGGCATGCATTCTTCTATACTAGAAAACCAAAACCTACCAATCATGCACCTCACACAACTTTCAACACTCAACATGCAAAATGTCATTATTGTGGCCTCATTGGTTATATATCCTCTGTATGTAGAATCAGAAAGTTAGTAGATTTAAATGTTTATGCATGGATACCAAAAACTAACCAGTCAGGACCCTACAAGAAATGGATATCAAGAGTTTCATCTGTAAATTATTTTGTAGGTGGAACGCCCTTCACATGCTAGAAGTAAATGGATCTTCGACAGCGGTTGCTCACGGCACATGACCGGTGATGCTTCATTATTCGCAACACTGTCGAAGAAGAATAAGGAAGGATACGTCTCCTTCGGTAATAATTTAAGAGGGTACATAATCGGTATCGGTGACAATGGTAAGGCTCCCTATCCTGTGATTAAAGATGTTTGTCTAGTTACCGAGTTAAAACATAATCTGCTCAGCATAAGCCATTTACCTGATCATGGTTATGGCATTAACTTCGTCAAAGACAAATGTACTATAGTTGATAGTTCAACTGGTAGTACTATCTTTGAAGGTATAAGGGAAGACAACATATATGTTTTCTATCTGTTAGAAGATGCTAATAAAGCAGGTAGATGTTTGATGGCCAAAAGCATTAAGAGTCAACTACGGCATATGAGACTCGATCATGCAAACATGGATACAATTTCAAGACTATCTACAAAGAAGTTGGTACGCAGCTTACTGGACATATCTTTCAAGAAAGATACGGTATGTAGTGAATGTGAAAAGAACAAAGCTACCCGATCCGCCTTTAAATCTAAGAACGCTGTAAGTACCACTAGACCTCTATAATTGTTAGATATGGACTTATTTGGATCAAGTAGAATTGCTAGTCTAGGTGGTAAGCTATATGTATTTACTATTGTAGATGATTTCTCTAGATATATATGGGTTTATTTTCTTGCACGCAAGAACGATGCTTTGTTAGAATTTGTCACCTTTTGCAAGAAAGTACAGAATGAAAAAGGTTTCATGATTACTCGCATTCATAGTGATCATGGCAGCAAATTTGAGAATGCAGAGTTCAAGCAATTCTGTGACACACACGGTTATTTGCATGAATTTTCTTGCCCTAGGAATCCACAACAAATAGAGTTGTGGAACGTAAGAACATGACTCTATCCAAAATGGCTAGAGTAATGTTAAACCAGTTTAGTCTACCCAGATACTTTTGGGCTGAAGCTGTCAATAGAGCGTGCTATATTCTCAATAGGGTTCTAATTCGACCTATATCGAAGAAGACTCCCTATGAACTATGGTTTGATAGAACACCCACTATTTCTTATTTTAAGATTTTTGGTTGTAAATGCTTTATTCTTAATACTAAAGACAATCTGAGTAAATTTGATGAAAAGGTCGATGAAGGTATATTTTTAGGTTATGCAGGAAAGAGCAAAGGGCAAAGGGTACAGAGTCTTCAACAAAAGAACCATGATCATCGAAGAATCAATTAATGTCAAGTTTTATGAACTAAATCAACACTTAGACGATGACGACAATAAAGACATGATTGCACCAAGTACAACTACTGCACACAAAGATGCAGAACTTTCAAGCAAAGAAGCCGGAACCAGCAATCCTGAGGATATGCTAAAGGAAATAAGATTCTTGGCAGATCATCCAAAGGACTTGGTAATTGGTGAGATTACCAGGGGTGTAAGTACTCATTCCTCTAGTAAAGATATAGCTTCTTGTGTTGCTTTTATTTCACAGCTTGAACCCAAAAATATTGAAGAAGCATGTAGTGATAAATTTTTCTTAGATGCTATACAAGAGAAATTAAACCAATTCGAACGAAATCAAGTTTGAAAACTTGTTCCCAAGCCCATTGATCATCCGGTCTTTGGCACCCATTGGGTATTCTGAAACAAACTGAACGAGAATAGTTTAGTGACTCGTAATAAGGCTCGACTCGTAGTTCAAGGATACAATCAAGAAGAAGGTATCGACTACGATGAGACTTATGCCCCAGTTGCGAGATTAGAATCCATTCGCTTGTTATGATCATTTACATGTTTTCATAATTTCAAGTTATTTTAAATGGATGTCAAAAGCACATTTTTGAATGATTTTATAAAAGAAGAAGTTTATGTAGCTCAACCTCCAGGATTTACTGATTTCAAAAGTCCTGATTATGTTTTCAAGTTGAAGAAAGCCTTATACGGTTTAAAACAAGCCCCTCGTGCTTGGTACGATTATCTAAGCTCTTTTCTACTTGACAACGATTTTTTAAAGGGAAAGGTTGACACTATATTATTTATAATGTCTTTGAATAACAATATTCTTTTGATTCAAGTTTATGTAGATGATAATATTTTTGGATCTACTGATGAATCTCTTTGTCAAGAATTTTTAAAGTGTATGCAGAATGAGTTTGAGATGAGCATGATGGGAGAGCTAAAATTCTTTCTTGGACTACAAATCAAACAAACCAACAATAGGACATTCATAAATCAAGAAAAGTACACAAAGGATCTATTAAATAAGTTCGACCTAGAAGCAGTCAAACCACTTAGCACTCCAATGGCGACTTCAACCAAGCTTGATATTGATGAACAAGGCAAACCCGTTGACATACGTAAGTATCGAGGTATGATAGGTAGCTTACTGTATTTAACTGCTAGTCGACCAGACATTATGTTTAGCGTTTGCTTGTGTGCACGTTTTCAAGCCAATCCTAAGGAATCACATATGTGCGCAGTTAAGCATATCTTCCGATACCTTAAATGCACTTCTTCTGTCGTCTTATGGTATCCTAAAACCACGTCATTTGACCTAACCGGTTATTCTGATGCTAATTTTGCCGGATGCAAAGTAGATAGAAAAAGTACCAGTGGCACATGTCATTTTCTAGGAAAAGTACTAGTCTTTTGGTTTAGCAAAAAAAATAATGTCGCATTATCAACAACCGAGGCTGAGTATATCGCCGCAGGACGTTGTTGTGCATAAATTTTATGGATGAAGCAAACTTTAGAAGACTATGGATTGCATTTTACACACATACCCATTTTATGTGATAATACTAGTTCTATTAATTTGACTGAGAATCCAGTATGTCACTCTCGTACTAAGCATATCGAGATTCGACATCACTTTCTTAGAGATCATCAATACAATGGAGATATAGACCTTATATACATAGACACACAGAATCAATTAGCTGACATACTCTCAAAACCTCTAGCGGAAGATCGTTTCAATTATTTACGTCGAGAGTTAGGAATTTTAGATGTCAATAATATTAATTAATTTTATTTTATTAATTAATTTATTCAATACTCAATAATTATTTTCGAGACAAGCCTAAAAAGAGTCTGTCTATCACCTCGACTACGGTCGAAGCGAAGCGGTATTTAAGAGTTCTTTGGTAAACCTCCGTTAGCTGGGACAATACTCCTATAGCTAATCTGAAACATATGCTGAGTAAAGAATATTAATTTATAAAATAATATTAATTATATTATTTGAAATTTAAAATTACTAAACTTTGAATTAAATACTTGAAATAAATTGATAAAAAAGATGTTGCCCCATAATTTTTTTTATATAGCCAGGAGAACCTTTGGCGAATTCGGTCCGAGTTCGGTCCAAATTCGGCCAGAGTTCGGCTGGGTGTATATATATTTCAGTCAGAATTCGAGGCCCCCATCTTCATCTCTTCCAAAATACATCAACATCAGCAGTAGTCGTCCGAAAACCCTAGTTCTTCTCCACCTTCTTTCTTCCATTCTACGTGGAGATCTTCATCCAAAATTTGGATTCGTGCATAGAATCGCATCCTCTACAGCATACTTGATTCTCAGAAGGAATAATTCCTTCTCTCCTCCACTTTCAAATTTTTAGGGTTTCTAATTTTTGGGATAGAATGCCTAAGGGATTAAATCCTTTCAAGAGAAAGAAGACCCATGCCAGTGAAGAGGCATCATCTTCTGATCCGAACACGAATTCACTCTTTTCTTCGGTCCAATCGGATGACGGTGCATCGGACGAGTTTTATTATAAAACTCCCGATCGTGCATTACTTTGGTATGCTGATTTTATTATGCGTACGATATGTTCCGAATTATCGATCAAGTGGATTGTATTTCCTAACCATCGTCCTTACTTTGAGGCATTAGGGTTACATTATTTTGCTACTTTATAATTCCCTATCGCGACTAATGCCATTAGACTATTCTATTGTAACTTCGTGTTAGACACTTTTACCGCGAGAACTCGTGTCGGTGGGATAGATATCGAGTTCAATGATGAATTGCTAGAGGAAATCCTTGGTCTACCAAACGAATGTGCCCCGCTCGATGACATCACTGACTTTGATTTCTTCGAGGGCACGACTCTTATAAATTTCAAGAATGAGCTTTGTGCGCCCGTACGTGCTCGTCCTAGAAAGTTCAAGGCTAATAACTTGAACTTGTTTAACAACGAATTACATCACATCATCTATTCCACTCTACTTCCAAAATTCACTTCAAAAGATGATGTCATGCACTCGAACTTTCTGCTTTATATCACATTCTTAAGGGGATTCCTTTTTCTGCCCCTAAGACTATCATTCAGATGATGGGTAGGTGTTACGGTAGAGATCGCAACCTCTCTTATGCGATTCTTACTCCATGAATCTTTCAGCGATTTGATATTGACTTATCCACTTGTGCTCTAGACCTTGAGCCCAAGTTCCTCAAGCTTTTTCGTCGCAGCATTGCCACTGCTCCTCCACCTCCTGCACCTGCTCCTCCTGTACCTGCTCCTCCTGTACCTGCTCCTACAGCACCTGGTCCTCCTCAGTCTTACCCTATGACTTTTGAGGGTATTCATCAGTACCTATCAGATCTGCAGACGTTCTTTATTGACACTTCCAGGAAATATGAGTTCCGTGACGTGACTCGGTTCTAGGCTATTGCCAACTCCTTTTTCGATCTTCGATTTGCACAGACGGGTCACTCTGCTAGCTCTCTTCCTAGAGACCCTACTGTATCTGGCTACCGTATTGATGACGAGGCGGTCCACTCTCTGTTCCAGCTAGGGAACGCATACGATTGATATCGTACTTCTGGAGCTACTCCACATACTTCTGGAACTGGCACTTCAGGAG
Source organism: Iris pallida (assembly GCA_029216955.1). Lineage (NCBI taxonomy): Eukaryota > Viridiplantae > Streptophyta > Magnoliopsida > Asparagales > Iridaceae > Iris > Iris pallida. Next base: position 17,465,571 of record JANAVB010027598.1, read on the forward strand.
CTGGTCCATCTAGACATGCTGGCACTGCAGCTGATGACGATGATGATGAGGATGACTTTTGAGTTGTTACTTTTTGAGACTGATGACTTTGTCTTATGTTTACTTGGAAATGCTCTGACATTCCAAGATAGTATCAGTACTCTTTTTATTTGGATATGATTTGTTACTTTTAATGGACATGTTTTTATACATCAGTTTAGCATATTATTCAGTTTAGTTTATTATTCAGTTTAGTATTTTAATTTGATTCAGCTTTATTATAGTATTATCTTTATGCTTCCATATAAACTGCCTGTGACAAATAATAAACTGCCTGTGACGTATATTATCTGTTTATCTTATTCTATCTATGATATTTATACTATGCCTGTGTTGAATGTTTTATATATATTTTTAGTGTTTCTTCACTGATTGTTACTTATGCATTTATTGCGGGGGAGCTTTCCCTTTTGCAATTATTTTGCTAAGTGACAACGGAAGAGAAATAAGATCTAACATCTTCATGAATACAGGTTATGAACAATTTTTTATTTTATATCTCGGTATGTTCGGTACACTTTTGAATTGATCAGAATCAAAGATGTTATATCGGTCAAGGTTCGTCAATTATCAAAATGGAGAAGATTGTTGGCCCATTGGTCATGGTCAAACCTGATTTTAATAATTGATCAAACTATGTCTCGATATAAGAATCAATTCAGATGTTTACTAAGACATTTTGGACACTGATCAAGATTGGATATCTATTCAGTTCAAGACTCAGTTCAAGACCGAAGATCTGTTTGCCACTCAAGATTATATTTCCTTACGCAATGTAATTTTCATTTTTATTGAGTCTAGGAATACTTTGTATACTAAGTCGTACTGGCAAATAGGCTACCCGAAATTATTTTTCAAAACTGACCTATCTTTTTTAAAATGACCTATGTTTTTGAAAAATATCTCTTTTACAAAAAGCTTCTGAAGGATTTTCAAAAAGACAAAAACTACTTTCACAAAATAACCCTAACCAAACCCTGACAGAACCTGGCCAGAGTTTGGCCAAGGTGAACGTTTGATTTTGAACTTGGACTCCCTTCAGTTGCGGTTGGATACATAGAGTTCTGTCCGAATTCTGCCCGAATTCTGTCTTTGTAAAAACTATAAATAGAGAGGAATTCTGATCATTTCAACACACCAATTCACTTTCATCTTCTCTCTTCTAAAGCTTACGTTTCTTCCAAAGAGTTTTCAAAAGCTTCCATTTTTAAATCCCAAGCCAGTTACAATTCTCTAGTCAATTTGTCGGTACGGTACGGTCTAGAAGATTTTAGAGAAATTGTAATCAGAGGCTTGATTGAAGAAAGACTCTTCAAAACTGAAGTTGGTCGAGTTCTTCGTATCAAAGCTCGCGTCTGTAGAAGTTGCAAGGACTTCGTATGAAAACAAGCAAAATTTTCCAATAGTGGATTCAATTGGAAGCTAGAGTTCTTCCGACTGGACTAGTCCTCACAAGAGGGAAACCAGTATAAATCTCTGTGTTTGCATTTGCCTTTTGATCACTCTTTTCATTACAGTTATTTACTTTTTGATTATTATTATTTCTGTGATCTAACTGCTAACAAGTTCTATTTAGCAATATTCTGCTACCTACTCTATTCACCCCCCTCTATAGTATTCTGCTTTACGATTTTGTTCCTACACAAGGGTCGGTACGATGACTCGGAGTGAGAATAAGGGCGACAAGAGGAAGCAAAGTGAAAACATTACAGCGGCAACCTCGGTACATGGAGGCGATGTCATCATCGTAGGTGATTTGGTTGTTACAAACCTTGCTTGCGATGGCGATTCTTGGCTGTGGACTCGGGTGCTTTAGCACGCGTATCTCATAATAGGATACTATTTGCTACTTATACGACAGACGACTGTAGAATGTTAAAGATGGGCAACGGAGATGTGTCGAAGTTGGTTGCCATTGGAGATGTGCATGTGAGGACGAAGACGAGTCTAGTTCTTAGTCTCAAAGATGTTCGTCATGTCCCTGATATCAGTTTCAACCTGGTGTCGGTTGGAAGGTTGTTTGACGAAGGCTTCTTCAATCTCTTCGGGAATGGTCAGTAAAAGCTTTCCAGAAGTTCGATGGTGATTGCCAGAGAAAGGAAGAACTTCGGACTCTACTATATGGAGGGGAGCGCACAGGGGACACAGGAGTTGAACGCACTCGGTGATGCATCTATTGAGTTGTGGCATAGGCGGCTCATCCATATCAGCGAGAAGGGATGAGCTACTTGGTGAACAGAAAGGTAATTCCAGGGCTAAAGTTTACAAAATTGGAGAAGTGCACGCACTTGTAGAAGCATGAAAATTTTAGCAACGAAGCCTTATGTGCCCAAGCCAATGATAAAATATGCGCCCAAGCCAATGAAGCTCTATGCACCCAAGTCATCCTGTGAAGCTCTATGCGCCCAAGCCACCATGTGAAGCTCTATGCACCCAAGACAAGCTACCCTAAAATGAGGGCGCATAGCCTAACATAGGACTATGCGCCCAAGCCTGACTCAGTCAAAGCCATGATCAAAACATGCACCGAAGCGTACGGCCATGTCATTCTCCACGAGCAATCATGCACCGAAGCATGCGGCCAAGTCAGCACCACGATCAACCTACGACAACACAGCCTGCATGCGCCTACAACCTATGTGTCTAAATCAGGACTATGTGCCCATATGAAAACCAGTGTATTTTTTTATGTGGGTGCATAACATCATTCCAGCTCAGAAACAACTATAAAAAGGGGTCTCGTCCCTCTTCAAAAGACAGAACAGAGAGCATTTTCAAGAGCCAAATTGCTGCACTTCTTGCCAGTAAACCGATCGTTAGCAATTTTCTTAGGTTTTCTTCCACTTTTATAATCGGAGTGTCAACGGAGTAAAGGAGCAACTGCCGCTCAATCTCCATTGTCCCATTCCCCAGAATTCTTTTTTGTACTCGGAGATCCTCAGCGCAGGATCTCTCAGGCGTACTCGATTTGTGGTGCCTTGTGGCAATAAAGAAAAGATATTGTTTTTTCTTCTTTTTGTGTGTGTCCACAAAAATGGCGACTCTGCTGGAGAATACCTTCTCCTCTGACGAGAAGGTGGTGACACAATCCGATACCGACAAAGTAGGGAGCACTCAGACGATGCTGATCATAAAGTTCGATCAGCAGGCGTTCGAAGTGATGCTCTCGAGGGATGGCTCTACTCCCTCAAAATCAGCGAAGCCAAACAAGTCTCGCAAGACTTGACTTCCGAAGGCTCGCTGTGCATATCCTGCTAGTGTCATAGCAGATATGCAACTGGAGGACTCTGTCACATGGGCGCATGACTCTGCCACAGAAGCTTCCTAAATGAAGAAGGCTCACATTGTTTTGGGCTATACTAGCCCAGCGACTTTTTTCTTGAGCAACAAACAACAGAGTGTTCGACACTCGAGACTTGGCAGAGAAAAGTACTATGATGCCAAGAATCGGGGTGTTCGACACTCTGGACAAACCCAGCGAGGCTCACAAACGAAGGAGGCAAAACTAGGAGAAAATAGCGCTGCTCCACCAAGCATGCGCCCAAAGCCAGGCGCCCAAGAGGATGTTTGGGCGCATAACCCCAATCAGAATGCTTCTGTCTTCGACAGATTGGACATCCACGGTCATGCGCCCAAGGCTATGCGCCCAGGCTCACCTGATCCATACTATGCGCCCACATCAAGGAGGCTCAGACATGCTGCCAAGAAGCATGCGCCCAAGGCTAGTCTCCAAGGCCTATGCGCCCACAGCAAAAAGACAGGCCCCAACGCGTATAGCACGGGGCTGTCTTCAAGGACATCACAGAACTTAGGTTTGGGGGTTGCCCCTGCACGTGAACTAAGTCTGGATGCGCAAATTCTCCTTACGAACCCGCATGCAAAGCTCGACGATGCATGCAACATGGGTTGTAAGGCAAAACTTCCTTCCGCTGAATTATACGACATGATAAATCATAAGCGTAAAGCGAGGGAGGACATAACAATTCATATTGCACATCCATGCACCAGTATTGTTATCAACTGTTGTTGCTCTAAAGCAACAAGAGTGCTCAGAGAAAGTCCATATTTCGACGGCTACATTTCTCTGATGATAAAAAACCGCTGTGTCTCATCCAACATGGCTTCATGGGGTCCTCCTTACGGAAGCCCCAATCAAAACGGTGGACCACAAACCCAACTTTCTCTCTCAGTTCCGCGAAAAGAAGAAGACAAAGTCTACCAACAGATGGCCAGCAGGCTGTCACATTTGAAGAAGTTTATATGGGCACTCGGTCAAAGGCGAGATTCCGTATAGATGACGAAGACTCCCAAGCTGGGGGTAGTATTCCCTCAGAGTCTAAAGCGGATGACCTTCATACTGGGGTAGCCTTCCAGAGGACGACGATCTCTCCGAGTCTAATGGTGACTATCTACCTTCTCTACCTGAAGACGAGGGACTTGTCCACTTAGAGACAGACAGTATCAGCACCAGTTGTACTGTTTTCTCTGTTCATCCTCGCATGTTATCTACATACATGGTGGACGGGAAAAGACCTGAAGAAGCTAGTGATCAGGCCAGCAAATGGCTAGAGGGTCTTGAAACAACATTTGCCAAGATCACTGATATGCTTAACAGTATCATGGAGGTCCAAGCTGCTGGGGCGGTCCCTCCACCTCAACAAAACATCTCGGCTCACTTTAGTCCGGCTCATAGCAATAACCCGCCTTCGCTACAAAAGGAGTATCATTTCGTTGCGCCTCCTCCAAATCTTGCAAATGCTGGGGGTGGTCCTTCGCCAACGACGTCTGACAACCGTTCAGCAGCCGTTTTCCAATACCTACTCAATCAACAGGATGTAATTGATTCTCTGGTCGCCCGTCTCAATACCATCTCACACAAAGATGAGCTTTAGAAGATAGGGATATCTTAACCTTATTCCCCTGAATGGAAAAATGCTAGTTGCCCTCCTAACTATAAGCCCCTGATGCTGAATTTATTTGATGGGTTAACTTCTCCTCATCAACACATGACATACTTCAACACGCAGACTTTACACTTACCCAGGGACGATCCATTCTTGTCAAAGTTGTTTATTAGCACCTTGCAGGGGGTAGCTTTCGAATGGTTCTGCAGTCTGTCCGACGGTTGCATCAACTCTTTTAAAGACTTGGAGAGGTTGTTCCTCAACAGGTTTTATGAGAGTGGCATGCATGTTATTATGTCCACCCTTATCGAGACCAAGCAAAGGAGGACTGAGCCTCGCCTTCATCGAACGCTTCAGGCGGCTAGCACTAAAGATGTCCTTTGGCATACCAGATTTAGAACTTATGGATACTTGTCAACATAACTTCCTTCCTACAGTAAAGTTCTGTCTAGGTATACATAAGTATGATACATGGCCCACTTTTATTGGGGCCGCTAATGCTGCTGAAAATGATGTCCCTAATCTGGAACTACTAGGGTTGAAAATGCCCAGATCCGAAGACAAGGGCAAGCACCCTCAAACTATTCCTGTCCGTGGGGGTAAAGAAAAAGAAGTCCTGAAGGTCGACACATCCAAAGGAGCTTCCAATTCTCAGGGCGCCTCCGACAAGCCTAAGGAGACCTTCTCTTTTGATGAATACGATGTCATTACCATCTTTCACACATTAAGGAAGGGTAATAAACTGACATTGCCTCCACTACAATGTCCTGCGGAGGCGAACCAGCTCAACGATCCCAAGTATTGTCTCTATCATCAGTACGTGCATCATTCTACCAAGGACTACATCGTCCTGAAGAAGAAGATACAACAGCTTATCGACAGCCAAGTGATCAACCTCGAAGCTGAAGACAAGGTCGTATCTTCTAACATGATCTCTCTTCAGTTTGGTTACTTTCCTCCCACAGAAGTGCCAGACGGCATGGTCCTGATTCCTAAGGAAATAATGGAAGTCGTCAACCTACTGCCAGCTCACAACTCAACCTTGGTGCCACTCATGACTGAACGTGGTGAGATCATATGGGTCCATCCGGACCTTATGCAAGAAGTGATGCAGGGGATAGTACCTCCCAAAGCAAAAAGGGGCAAGAAATATAAGTCATGCCATATGGTATCCTCTTCCATCTACGAGGTTCTATCTGGCGAGATGCGATTGGAGAAGACTTATCTTTAGACATACGATCCTGCACAAGAAGAAGCAGTACCTTCTCAAGCTTCTGCTACCCCTACAAGCTCAGAAGCCGGCCCGTCTAATCCTTCAACTACGGACAAAGCCAAGCAGAAGGTGACGCGGTTTAACAAGTCTCTGAAGGCGTCAGCTTCCGAGGGCATGGATCGGCCCTACAACTTTAACATACTGGCACAGCTAGCCAATACACCTGCCAGGTTGTCTCTGTTCGATCTGTTGCGACTCTCCAATGAAACACGAAAGGCCTTAAGTGAGGCATTACTACATGCTGACTCTTACCTCACTGAAGTCAGAGCCCCGGCTGAAGACCCTGTCTCCTGTCCTCACTGCCAAAGTACTATAGAAGCGGTGCCCAAAATTACCTTTTTACAGGAGGACATGCTACTAAAAAATAATCGTCATGATAGACCCCTGTACTATACAGGGTATATCAGGGCGATCAAGGTGGACCGCATGCACATCGATCCAGGATCCTCCCTCTGCATCATTCCTAGAAGTTTGCTTTAAATTCTGGGGATCCCTCTACACAAGCTATCTGCAACCAACACAACTATCATGGCTTTCAATGCTGGTCGAAGCCACCCGCTGGGCAAGATCCGTCTCAAGTGCCAGATCGATGATCTCCGAACGGAGGTTTCCTGCTATATGATCGATGCCAATGTATCCTACAACGTCTTATTGGGACGTCCATGGATACACGAGAACATGATTGTTCCTTCCACACTTCACCAGTGTTTCAAGTACGTCAACAACGACGGTGTCGTGAAGACAGAGTTTGCCGATGTCGATCCTTTTAAGGGCATCGAGGCCTACTATGGAGATTCGGTACTTACCAATCTCAGCCTCCCAAGGATGATGGCAACGAAGCTGACAATGAAGCTGAAGCAAGTTTATCCTCCAATGATGGTCTCCTGATTATCCGTGTCAAAGGACGTACTACTCCAAAAAGTACTCCGAAGCCTCTCACCATCTGGGTTAAAAAGAAGAACCCTGACAAGGTCAAACCATTAACCATCACTCTCAGCAAGACACCCAGGGAGGAACCTGCTGATGTCCGTCCTTCCAATCCTGAAGAATTACCCTACGTGGTGAACTTGGCCAAGACCGTGGCTCCTCTTCCAGATGATGATCCTCTCAATGAGTATATCAATACTCATAATAATGTACCTTCAGCGGATGATGTTATCCCTGAAGAAGAACTTGCATATTTTCTTAGTAAAGGTTTATCTTTGAATTACCCTGAAGTATATCAATCTGTAAATCACTACATAGATACGATATACGCTCTAGAGTACGGCATAGGACCACACCTCTGCATACCGGTCACGATGCCTCACCTGCGGGAAAAGTTTACCCAGAAGATATCTACTACTTCATCGTTCCAGCCAGAAAGAAGGATGAAGAACTAATCATCTTCGGTCATATAATTGGCGAGAGAAAGTTCGTTCCAGGCTCTACTTCTCCCAAGCACAACACGGAAGCTGACTATGACTTTGGGAAAATTCAACTTTTCCGATATAGTTAGCAGGCCAAGGATATCATCCAGAACATGGGATATGACATCAAAAGTGACCAGGGGCTATATTACGGTTGGGGACGACGATTGCCAATACTACACTTTGCTCCTTCCGGCAAACCCGAGAACTACAACCAACGAAACGGTGTTGGTTTGGGTTATGTCACTCCTCCAACAACTCCTGAAAGATCAGATGATGAAGCAGATCATTGTTCTCATTCTTCTAACTTCTCCCTCTGGAACTCAGACTCCAACATTGGCGACATGTTCAAAGCAACTCTGTCCGTCAACATGGTTTTTGTTGACCAAATCGCGAACGATGTCCAATCGATCGAGCTTGAATAATGGGCTCAAAAGATGGGTACTAGGTGGGAGCTGCACTTCAAACAACGTAAACCACCTACCAAAGACGAAGTCATCCAAGTCAATTTAGGAGATGAATCATCTTTTAAACCAATCTTCATCAGCAAAAGTCTATCTGACGATGAACGCCAATATCTTATACAGCTTATAAGAAAATACATCGACATCTTCGCATGGAGCTATGAAGACATGCCAGGCCTGGACCCTAAAGTCGCCATGCATCTCCTAAATATTTTGTCTAAAGCTAAGCCAGTGAAGCAGCAACAACGACGATTCCGACCAGATGTCATGGAGGCCATCGAGAATGAAGTTAAGAAGCTCATTGCCAGTGGATTCATTCGTAAAGAACAACACCCTGACTGGGTTGCCAACATCGTTCCAATCATGAAAAAGAACGGTAAAGTTTGAGTCAGTATCAATTACCGTAATTTGAACTCTGCATGCCCGAAGGACGAGTTCTCTCTACCGATCACCGACGTAATGATCAACAATACTTGCAGCTTCGAGCGGATGTCATTCATCGATGGGTTCTCAGGCTACAACCAGGCCAAGATATTCTCTGACGATAAGAAGCACACATCTTTTCGAACACCGTTGGAGGTATACTGCTATACGGTGTTGCCCTTCGGATTGAAAAATACAGGGGCGACATACCAGCGAGCCATGAACACAATTTTTTGTGATCATTTGCACAAAATAGAGGACTGCTACGTAGACGATATCGCAGTAAAAGGTCATCTCAAGGACAACCACCTCCAAGACTTGAGAACGGTGTTCGAACTAATACGTACACACCAACTCAAGATAAATCCAACCAAGTCTTTTCTGGAAGTCTCCAGCGACAAGTTCCTTGGTTTCGTTATCACTTCAAAGGTTATACGTCTTGACCCAAAGAAAGTGAAGGCTATCCTCGATATGCATCCTCCAAGAAACATCAAAGAGCTATGCGGACTACAAGGTAGGCTAGCCTACATCAGACGATTCATTTCAAACTTTTCTGGAAGGTGTTAACCATTCACTCAGCTCATGAAGAAAGGTGTATCTTTCATGTGGACTGAACAATGTCAACGCGCATTCGACAACATCAAGGCGTATCTCACAAGCCCTCCAGTATTAGTGGCTCCAATAATGGGGAAGCCTTTCTTACTATATGTCCGCGCTATGGACCATTCTCTTGGTGCCCTATTAGTTCAGAAGAATAAAGGCGGCCATGAACAGGCAATCTACTACCTCATTCGCACAATGGTGGGTGCCGAGCACAGATACACACATGGAAAAAAGGAATGCCTTGTACTGGTATTTGTCGTCCAGAAGACACGCCACTATGTGTCTAGGCAGACTATCTACATCATATCTAAAAGTTAATCCTCTCAGAATACTCATGACTAAACCGGGTTCTCTCAATTCCTATTTAGCTACATGGGCAATGCTATTGACTCCATACGATATGCTCTTCGTTCCTCAGAAGGCAGTAAAAGGCCAAGCATTAGCTGATTTTCTGGCAGCTCATCCGGTGCCAGAATCTTCTAAACTCTACGATGAAATCCCCGATGAAGTAGTAGTATCTAACACTGCAACTGAAGAAATTCCCATTTGGCGAATGTTCTTTGATGGTACATCAAGAACATGACCCAAAAGAAATATTGTGGCTGGAGTAGGTGTCGTACTCGTTTCATCTGATCATTTGGTTATACATTGTACATATTCTCTCGTGGAACCATGCACCAACAACATGGCCGAATATAATGCCCTATTAATCGGCCTACAACTGGCAAAACAACTGGGAGTTGAATATCTAGAAGCGTACGACGATTCCAAGCTAATAGTTAGTCAAGTCCGAGGGGTTTATGAAGTTCGTCACGAAGATCTCATCCCCTATCACAGAGCAACAGCAACAATTGAGTTGGTGTCTACTTTCGCTGGATTCTTCATTGAGCACGTGCCTTGAATACAGAATATAGAAGCAGATGCTCTAGCCGGTCTCGCTGCTTTCTTGACCGTTCCTACCAATACTCAGCCGTCGATCACAGTGTCTAGTCGAGATCTATTCTATGTGAAAGATGCCTTGTATATTCATCACAATTATACAACAGAAATAAACGTCGATATTAAAGACTGGAGATTCTCTTTCATAGACTACACTATCTATGGAATCCTTCCCGAGGACCCGAAGGAAGCAGTGTCCATCCAAAGGCGATCCCTCAGATTTTACTACGATATAGCTACCGAGATGCTGTACCGACGCTCTTACAACATGCTACTGTTACGATGTTTATCAGACACAGAAGCCAAACATGCACTCCGGGAGGTCACGACAGAATTTGTGGTGCACATCAACCAGGCCCCAAATTATAAGATTGCCTCAAACGAATAGGTTATTATTGGCCCACAATGATAGCAGATGCTGTTGAATATACAAAAAAGTGTAGAGCTTGTCAGTTCTACGTCGATTTCATTCATCAACCTTCGGAGTTTCTACACTCGATGGTAGCATCTTGGCCTTTTGAAGCCTAGGGCATGGACGTCATAGGACCAATCAGCCCGCCATCCTCCAAAGGACATCGGTTCATCCTAGCCATAACCGATTACTTCTCCAAATGGGCGAAAGCTATACCGTTCACCAAAGTGAAGGCATCGAACGTGATCAATTTCATCAAAAATCACGTTATTGTAGAAGCATGGAATTTCACAACCAGAAAGCCCATGCGCCAGACACTACATGCACCAGAACTCAGATGAAGAACTTCACAGCAAAGTCAATAATTATAGACATTTGAAGAAGGACTTTTTATTTATATATAAAAGTCTATTACATGTCTAGAAAAGATTGTACAAAGGAGAATTCCTACAAAGGAAAGAGCCTAAGTCTACAGCCAGCGGCCATCATGCGCCTTCAGATAAGTGCAGCAACCACCATGTGTCTCCAGATAGGCGCAGCATCACTATGCGCCACCAATGAGGCGCAGCAGATATCATGCGCCTCCATCCAGGCGCATCCCATCATCTCTTCAGCACCTCAGTTATGTGCATCCCTTCAGCCAAATTCTTCCAGCCAGGCTCACCTGGCCGAGCAGAGCCCAGTTATGTGCCGCTCTTCCAACCAGGCTCGCCCGATAAATGCTTCGACACAAAGCATTTAACCCTCTGGCTGGAACCAAGGAAGAGAAGAGCACCACAAATGCTGTGGCCAGGGGAGGCTTCGAAAGAGCCTCCAAAGCCGAAGGAAGACCGTGATCGAAACCACGGCTAAAGGAGCAGCTTTCGACACGATCAAAGTGGGGAAACCCCACTTTGCAGGAAGAGAGAGCCTTGCACCGCCATTCCGATCTACGGCTCTTTCGGAATAACGGAGACGAGGCTCGAGCATCCTTATCTTTGGATGCAACAGGCACCTTCCGCCTGCCTCAGAAGCCCTCGACTCCATCTTTTGGATGTAACAGTCACCTTCAAGTGCATCGAAGACAACACAGCGTCTCATCTTCACCCTCGGGAGCACTTCGTCAGCAGAATGCACCCGTATGTTCAAATTCATATTGGAAGTACGTGAGGGAATGAGAAGCAAATCTTCTCTCCATGCTACTATTTATAGGCCGGGCAGATCAAACCCACGCGCCAAGTGGATGGCCCTCCGAATTCCGTGCAATGAATTTACATTAAATGGATGAACCGGACGCCTCGAATTCAGCCAAACGGCTATTTATAGCACTAGAAGAGCGAGACAGCCGCATCATTAAAAGACATGTCTGATGTGCCAGCCAGACAGCGCATCACACGGACGCGCCCTTCGGCGTCAGGCGCATCATACAGACGCGTCCTACAGTACTCGGCGCATTATAGAGGATGCGCCCCCACACATCTCCATACCGAGTGGAACGCCAACCGACGCGCCCACTCAGCAGTCCATCGAACGTCACCAACATTAAATGCTGAACTGACAGAGTTGGTAGCACGCTTCCCAAAGTCTGAACAGTTGACAACTTTTTCAGAGAACGAAGCGTCGGCAACGTCAGCATCATCATGAGTCCGACGGCTACTGCCACGTGGCCATCTGCATGCGCCTCTACGGCCATGCGTCCATCCGCATGCGCCTCTACGGCCATGCGTCCATCCGCATGCGCCTCTACGGCCATGCGTCCATCCGCATGCGCCTCTACGGCCATGCGTCCAAACCCGCATGCGCCTCTACGGCCATGCGTCCAAACCAGCATGCGCCTCAAAAGCCATACGCCTCAGACTGCTCTCTGATCCCGAAAGACAGAAGGAAAGTCGCCTGCATGCGCCTCAAAAGCCATGCACCCTAAATGGTTTGTAACTCCTAAAGGTTATGAGCCGCAGCCTCCTTCCAAGGCACAGCCCACCAGATCACTCCTCTCCACCAAATCCGAGATCTTCGAACCATGAGTCGACGACACGTGTCTTTTGACTCAACTCGTCCAAGATTTCAGCAACGAAAAGATTTTCTTCCTGCTACGTGCCGGCTCACCACAGCAGCATGAAGAGTTCTCCCCCTCGATCAGGGCGCAGCATCCATGCGCCTCCATCAGCAACCTCCACGTGGCGTTCCCACACCGGCGCATCCTACATGCGCGCATGAGCAGCCAGCCTGCAAAACTATAAATAGAAGGGTCATCTCCTTCACACACACACAGAGACTCAGAACATAAGACTCACAAAGAATCCACAACAGAGAATCACCAGAGAGGCAGTTCTAGACACTCAACGTCTTACTCCTCTCAGCAAGCTCCAGCACCCAGAGCAATCAACACCTTCAGAGAACCGATAACCGCCGTCAGCCGGTCAACGGAGTCAACGCATTACCACTCGCTCCATTGGCACTAAGGATCCAGCTTAAACAAAAGTGTACTCCTAGGACTACATCTAAGTCCTACATTGTATCACTGTTCTGTTTGTATTAAGATTTTAATCAAAACAATTTTAATGGCAAACAAGCTGGCGACTCTGCTGGGGACCTCTTTCTTCTCTACCGAGAAAGTCGTGTCACAGGCCGACGACGTAAAGGTGGGCTCCTCCCACAAGACGCTGGTAGTGCGCCTCAATCAACAGGCGTACGAGGAGTTCATTTCTGAAGGAAGTGCGAGTCCTTCGAAGCGGCTGTCGAAGCCGAAGAAGACCCGCGCAGTCTGGGTGCGCAAAGTCGACGCCTCGGGCACCACCGTTGAAGGGGATGCGCCCATCCAGCCTTCCCATCCTGCTGACGTCCTCAGCAGTCAAGGTGCGCCCGCTGATGCAGCGCATCTCTCGGGGAAGCGTGCGGCTGACCACGTTCCCCAGCCATCTTCCTCTCAGGCGAGGAAGATACGTCGACGGAGCAGGGGCGCAGCCAATACCCCGCGTATTACTTCTGATGCGCCACAACGAGCCTCTGTCTTCGACAGACTCACTCGCTGTAATGGCGAGGAGAATTTGGATGCTGAGTACTATGCGCCCCAACGGGCTGGTACGAAGAAATCCAAGGCGGCACGGGCCACGCGCCACAAACGTGCTATGCCAGCAGCCGGCCAGAGACACGCGCTTACAATCACGCGCACTGCCGATGGCAAGCTGTACAAGGTTGACTCAAGTGCTCCCGCACTGACAACGAGTCGACCTTCAAAGTCCTCATCTTACTTGGGCGCATTCACTGCGTGCACAACCAAGCCGAGAGAGGCAAACTCAGTGGTCTTGAACTCCTGCGCCTCCTCTGGTTGTGCGTTTGAGGTCCGTTCAAGTCACTTCAAATGCTGTGGTTCCCCCACTACTGATCGTGATGCCTGCTTGGTATTAGATCAGGGGGCACAGCACTCACCCGACCACCCCGGCGCTTGGCCCTACCATGCGCCTGAGAGGGGTGTGAGGGTAGCACTCTCCTCCAACGACTTGCGCAACGTGATCACTCACAAGCGCCGGTCAGGAGAGTTGACCAACAAGCACGATGCACCTCTCACGGGGCACACTTGTGCAGTGGTCACCATCAACTGCTGTTGTAAGACGGCAGTACCGCCAAAGCAGTCGGTCTTCCAACGGCTACAATCATCGACACCCCTCCGACATCGCCTTGGGACAAAGGTGTCAGCAGAAGAGGAACTAAAGATTGCGTCATGCAACGTGATCTCCAATTCCTCATCTGTCCGGAAGACGACTGCCAATTCCTCGTCTTCATCTAAAAGCCAGTCGAGGAAAACCAAGGCAGCTGTCACGACCTCTGGAGTGTTCGAAGGCACTCGGTCGAGGAAGAAGTCATTGGAGGAAGCTGGGGGTAGCCAGACCCTTGTTGAGCCTCCTTCCGAAGACGAAGATGTCCAAAGCACAGCTGCGGTGGATCTTCATCAAAGCGAAGATGGCCTCCCTGAAGCCCCTCAAAATGACGATGTCCTCCAAGACACCGCCGGGGGTAGTGCTGAAAATGAAGAGGCCCTTCGAGACAGAGCTGAGGGCAGTCAGGCCCTTGCAGATGCGCCTGTCGAAGACGAACTCCAGAATGTGGCTGGGGGTGGCCAAACACCAGGAGAAGTAACTCCCCCACATGAGAGTGAGGCTGAGAGCGAAGCCTCAACTAATCCATCCACTTTCGGCCGTGTCATGACAGTATACATGACCGGGGGTGATCTTGAGGCTGATGCGCCGCCACAGGACATTGTCCAGCGCATAGACTCGTTAGTGGGAGGACTCAAAACCCTCTCTGCCTCAATGCAAGCACTGACTCAAGCAGTGTTTGAGATGCGGTCGGCCTTGATCAGGACACCTTCAAATGGTCCCGACCCAGGAGCTAATAGAGAGTCGAGTGTGCCCCTCCAGCGGACACCCTCAGACACAGAAGCACCCCGGACATCGGAGCCCTCAAACGCTCCACTCCAGGTGGTACCTCCTTCCCCGGCTCCTAGCTCCACGGAGGACGTGGTCGAAATGATCAAAGATCTGCGGGAGCGCTTCGAGTCCAAGAACAGGCAGGAGGAACGCCAGAAGATGGGCATTCCCCAGCCTTATCCCCTGGAGTGGAACAAGGTGGTTTATCCCCCAAAGTATAAACCACAAACACTCACGCCGTATGACGGGAAGGACTCCCCACGACGGTACTTGACGTACTTCCAGTCGCAGACAGGGCATCTTCCGAAGGAGGACGCGCTCCTCACCAGCATCTTTGTTGGGGCCCTGAAAGGGGTGGCGTATGACTGGTACTACAGCCTCCCCGATAATTCCATATCGTCCTTCGACGACCTGACACGCCTCTTCCTCGACCGCTTCTACGACGGTGGGAAGGACATGACGATGGCGTCTCTCATTGAGATACGCCAGAAGGACAAGGAAACGGTTCGGGCATTCATCGAACGCTTCCGTCAGGCCTGCTTCAGGTTACCTCCAGGCATGCCAGAACATGCGCTTCTCTCCGCTTGCAGTATGAACATGCTGCCTGCAGTAAAGCTCTGGCTTAACTCTACTCCCCCTCCCGATTGGAGCTCCCTAATCATTGAAGCTGAAGCTGCAGAGAAGAAGGCGGCCAATGCACGTCTTCTGGGTGTTAGCTTCCCCGCCTTTGACGATAAGGGGAGAAAGTCCGCAACCAACAATTCCGGACGAGAAACAAAGGGGAAACAGGCATTGACAGTTAATGCCTCGAAGGGCGCATCTGCGCCTACTCAAAAATCTCCATTGGCACCGAGACCCAAGGAGGTTTATTCATTCAATGATGACGACACCCTGCAACTCTTTGAGATACTGAAGCAGGGTGACAAGATCAAGCTTCCGGACCCGAAGCGGCCCGATGAAGTCGGGAAGGTGGACAACCCAAGGTACTGTCACTACCATCGGTTTGTCGGACACCTGACTAAGGACTGCTACGTCCTCAAAAATTACATCCAACGCATGATCAATGCGGACGTAATTTCCGTCGATTACGAAGAGAAGACGGTGTCAGCTAATGTGGTGTCACTTCAGTTCGGCACCTTGCCGCCGACTACCACACAAGATGGCGTCGTCCCCATCCCTAAGGCGACAATGGAGGTGGTGAATTTGCCACCCACCCGTGACAATGTGAGTGGACTTGTCCCACTCACCACATCTCGAGGAGAGGTCCTCTGGGTTCACCCCGACCTCGTCTTCGAGGTAACTCAACCGGAGGTACGCCCTACCTCCAAAGCAAAAGGTAGGAAGATCAAGTCTTGCCGCACGGTCTCTTCTTCAACGGAAGAGGCGCTTCCTGTGCAGACGCATGCACAACAGAACTCCCAGCCCGGTGAAGCTGCCGCCGAAGTGGTGCCTCCTGGCACCATCCCTGAGGAGGGTCCATCCAAGCCCTCAGCAGCCAATAAACAAAAGCAAGTGGAGGCCCGTTTCGACAGACCTCTGCGGAAAGAAAATGCTTCGGGGCTAGCCAAGCCCCACAATTTTGACATCCTCGCACAACTGGCCAGTACTCCTGCACGCTTGTCTCTGTTCGAGCTCCTGCGTCTCTCCAAGGACTCCCGAGAAGCTCTTTGCGAA
Source organism: Iris pallida (assembly GCA_029216955.1). Taxonomy (NCBI): domain Eukaryota; kingdom Viridiplantae; phylum Streptophyta; class Magnoliopsida; order Asparagales; family Iridaceae; genus Iris; species Iris pallida. The sequence continues at coordinate 17,482,117 of JANAVB010027598.1, forward strand.
GCTCTGAAGGATGCCGAATCCTTTCTCAGTCAGGTCAAGCAGCCTGAAGACCTCCCAACTACTTGTGCACACTGTCATTGTGCGGATGAAGTTATCCCAAACATAACCTTCATCCAACAAGACATGCTGCTCAAGCATCACCGACATAACCGACCGTTGTATTACACAGGATACATCGGTTCGGTAAAGGTGAGCAGGATTCAGATCGATCCGGGGTCTTTCCTAAGCATCATTCCAAAGGCGCTACTATCAAAGTTGGGGATCCCAATGTACCGGCTAACGCCCTCCAATACGACCATCAGCGGCTTCAACGCCAGCAAGAGCGAGCCACTGGGCAAGATCCGGCTGAAGTGTCACATCGGCAGTCTCAAAACTGAGGTGACTTGTTATGTGGTGGATGCCGAGGTCAACTACAACATCTTACTCGGACGACCATGGTTACATGAGTACATGGTGGTGCCCTCCACGCTCCACCAATGTATGAAATATGTATCCACCAACGGCGTCATCCGGACGGAGTTTGCAGATATCGATCCCTTCAAAGGGATTGAGGCCTACTTCACCGATTCCGACTTGTACAAGCCACTTGACGAAGAGGAAGCCAACGACGCCGATGATGAAGCAGAGACGGCAACAGAGCCGGACTTGGAACCCGAAGCGACTCCTGACGCCCCCTTGAAAATCCGTTTGAAAGGGAGACCACCCCAGAAGGCGCCTCCAATGAGCATCAAGCTATCAGGAAAAGCGCCAGCTCGCGAAGCCCCCCTGAAGATACGCCTCAAGGGGAAGCCACCACAAACAGCGGCTCCCCTAGTGGTAAAATTACAAGGGAAGGTGCCACTCATCGAAGGCGCAACCGAGGCACCCCTCAAGGTGCGTCTTAAAGGCAAGCCGCCGCAGTCATCCAAGATGCCGGAGAGGGCTCACATAACCCTCTCAGACCCCAAAATCGGAGCGGTGGAGGACTCTCCTGATCCGGCCCCAGTGCTTACAGACGAGGAGCTTGGCGAATATATCTCTACTGATGTAGACGCACCCTCCTTCGACAATGTAATCCCACGGGATAAAATCTTGTACTTTATCAATAATAGAGTGTCTTTCAATTATTCTTGTCTTCCACACTGGAATGCCATGTATACATTAGACAACGCTCTACGGTCATTGCAAACACAAGTAACGACCGTCTACCATAATCAAATAGTCCCGTCTCAAGGAGTCTTCATAGTCCCTCCACGAAGCCGAGACGAAGGCACCATCATCTCGGGCAAAATCGAGCGTCGTCGGAACCTCCCGTCGATCGAGCCCGAACCTGATACCGACAGAGTACAAGTCTATCGATACACGGATGCGGCTAAGCACATCATCCAAAAGATGGGCTACGACCTGAAAAGCAACAAAGGCCTAAACTACGGCAAGGGTCGGCATCTCCCTGTCCGGCTTTCGATGCCCAATGGAAAGCCACAGGATTACTATAATCGGACTCGACGGGGGTTAGGCTATGTCACGCCGCCATCAACTCCGGAGAGTTCAGACGCAGAAGACATAGAACATTCCCACTCATCAGAAGCATCGACGTGGGATTCCGATACCAGTATCGGATCAGTCTTCAGGAAAGTGCTGTCAGCTAACGTGACATCGGCGCAACCTCAGAAAGATGAAGGCGAAGGCCAACCGCCGGAACCCTTCGAAGAGGAACCCTGGGCTCAACGCCTAGGAGAACAATGGGAGTCTCGTTTTGAGTTACGAGAACCTCCCACCGAAGACGAAGTCGAGCAAATCGACCTCGGGGATGGGTCTTCTTCTAAACCCATCTTTATCAGCAAAAACTTGGAAGGAGAAGACCGAGAATCTTTAGTCCAACTCGCTAAGGAGTATATCGACGTCTTCGCCTGGAGCTACGAAGACATGTCGGGTCTCGATCCACAGATCGCGATGCATAGGTTGAACATCTTACCAGATGCCAAACCTATCAAACAACAACAACGACGCTTCCGTCCGGACATCATGAACGCCATCGATCAGGAGGTGGACAAACTCTTGACCAGTGGCTTCATCCGTGAGGAACAACACCCGGACTGGGTAGCCAACGTCGTCCCTGTCACCAAGAAAAATGGGAAGATACGAGTCTGTATCGACTTCAGGGATCTCAACTCTGCTTGCCCGAAGGATGAATTCCCGCTCCCAATCACCGATGTAATGATCGACAACACATGTGGCTTTGAACGCATGTCCTTCATGGACGGGTATTCAGGCTACAATCAAATGAAGATGTTCCCCGATGACGCAAAACATACGTCATTCAGGACTCCAAAGGGTGTTTTCTGCTACACCGTAATGCCCTTCGGCTTGAAGAACGCCGGTGCAACGTATCAGCGAGCTATGAGCACCATCTTCCGTCAACATCTTTGCAAGACAGTTGAGTGCTATGTTGACGACATCGCAGTCAAGAGCCGCCTCAAAAGAGATCACCTACAGGACCTAAAGACGGTCTTCGATCTCATGTGGGCACATCAACTCAAAATGAACCCCGCTAAATCCTTCCTGGGGGTTTCTAGCGACAAATTCTTGGGCTTTGTCATCACGGCAAAAGGCATTCATGTCGATCCCGAGAAGACTAAAGCCATCCTTAACATGGACCCTCCGAAGAACCTTCGAGAACTTCGGGGCTTACAGGGACGTTTGGCATACATCCGGAGGTTCATAGCAAACCTCTCCGGTAAATGTCAACCCTTTACTCAGCTCATAAAGAAGGGAGTCTCTTATGTCTGGTCAGAGGAGTGCCAAAAGGCTTTCGACGACATCAAGGCTTACTTAACAAGCCCGCCAGTCCTAGTGGCACCTGTCGCCGGCAAACCATTCCTCCTCTACGTCCGTGCCATGGATCATTCCCTCGGCGCTTTGCTGGCTCAAAACAGCGATACAGGCTACGAGCAAGCAATCTACTACCTCAGTCGAACACTCATCGGGGCCGAACACCGGTACAACCCCGTTGAAAAGGAGTGCTTGGCTTTGGTGTTTGCCATTCAGAAGACTCGTCATTACGTCTCGGGCCAGACAATTCACGTCATCTCCCGAGTCAATCCGCTCAGAGTTCTCATGACAAAACCAGGGTCATTAAACTCCCGGCTGGCTACATGGGCGATCCTACTAACACCATACAACATGGTGTTTGTCCCGCAGAAGGCAGTCAAGGGTCAGGCTCTGGCTGACTTCTTAGCTGCACACCCCATCCCAGAATCTTCAAAACTCTATGAAGACATCCCGGATGAAGTTCAAGAATCAAACGTCACTGAAGGAAGCCCCGTTTGGCGGATGTTCTTCGATGGCGCTTCAAGAACGGGCCCCAATGGCCAAATCATCGCAGGAGTGGGGGTAGTCTTAGTCTCCCCCGATCAGCTGGTCATCCAGCGCGCATACTCCCTTTCGAAGCCGTGCTCCAACAATGTTGCTGAGTACAATGCACTCGTCATGGGACTCCAGCTAGCACAACAGCTGGGGGTGGATCATCTGGAAGCCTACGGCGACTCGAAACTCGTCGTAAACCAGATTCGGGGGCAATACGAGGTTCGCCATGAAGATTTGATCCCTTACCATGAAGTTGCATTGAACATCATTTCAACCTTCACTGGGTTCTTCATCGAACATGTACCCCGCCTACAAAACTTGGAGGCTGACGCTCTAGCTGGCCTCGCAGCCTCATTGGCCGCGCCTCTTGGGACTCAACACTATGTCACGGTAACTGGCCGAGACTTGATTTGTCCCAGAAACAACCTATGTTTGCAAATGGCTCACGCCATGCCGACAAACACTGGGGTTAATGTCCGAGATTGGAGGTTCCCGTTCATCGACTTCGCTGTCTACGGAATCCTTCCAGAGGACCCGAAGGAAGCCGTCTCAGTCAGGAGACGCTCTCTTCGATTCTACTACGATACAGCCACTAAAACGCTGTACCGACGCTCCTTCGACGGGCTTCTCCTTCGATGCCTGTCTAACGAAGAAGCGGCCGAAGCTCTTCGAGAAGCTCATGACGGAACTTGCGGAGCTCACCAACCAGGGCCTAAGTTGCAAGATCGACTGCGACGTATGGGCTACTACTGGCCAACCATGGTTGCCGACGCAGTGGAATATGCTAAGAAGTGCCATGCATGCCAACTTCATGCAGACTTCATCTGAACCTCTACATCCTACAGTCGCCTCCTGGCCATTCGAAGCCTGGGGCATGGACATTGTAGGGCCAATCACCCCTCCTTCATCGAGAGGACACCGCTTCATCCTGGCTATCACCGATTACTTCTCCAAATGGGCGGAAGCAGTCCCACTAGCAGAAGTAAAAAGCTCCAGGGTGGTCAGCTTTATCAAACACCATGTCATTTACCGTTTCGGGGTACCCCGGCGAATCATCTATGACAATGGTCCTCAGTTTATCAGCCACATTTTCAGCAGGTTCTGTGACAAGAATCGCATTCAAAACGTGGCCTCAACCGCCTACAATTCGGCAGCAAACGGATTGGCCGAGGCATTCAACAAAACTATCGTCAGGCTACTCAAAAAAGTTGTGTCATTCAACAAACGCGACTGGGACGAAAAGCTTGGCGAATGCCTTTGGGCCTACCGCACAACGGTACGGACCCCAACAGGCAACACTCCATTCTCCCTGGTCTACGGAAGCGAAGCAGTACTGCCTCTCGAGATACAGATGCCTTCGCTCCGCGTGGCCATCACAAACGATCTCACAGAAGAAGACAATCAACGTCGTCGTCTGCGGGAATTGGAGGCACTTGACGAAAAGCGTCTCCTAGCTCAACAACGCATCGAACTTTACCAAGCCCGTATATCACAGGCTTTCAATAAGAAGGTCAAGCAAAGAACTTTCCAAGTTGGCGACCTGGTTTTAGCAGTCAGAAGGCCAATGATGTTAACTCACAAGACACCAGGGAAGTTCGAGCCCAAATGGGAAGGACCCTTCATCATCGAGACGGTATACTCAAACGGTGCTTACCGACTCGCCAAACCCAATGGGGACTTGTTCATGATGCCCATCAACGGCAAGTTCCTAAAGAAGTACTACTCTTGACATCCTCCATGACATGTATTTCCCCAAATAACCTCTTTTCATAAAATCAATCGCTTTCGGAACCCAGCTGTTCCGTGGCATCCTTCCGTAGAAAGATAACCACGTCCACATTACCTCTGAGTTGTCTCTCTACATCCTACAAAGCGGAACCTTACACTTCGTGAGCTTAAGCTATCCTTCATGTTTACCACGTCCACAATACCTCTGAGTAAACATCCCGTACAAACAACTCCTACGTTGTCGTACATTGATCGCAGAACTTCCACGTCCACATTACCTCTGAGTTGTTCAGCGTATCCCACAGGATCATTCCTACCACGTCCATAAACACCTCTGAGTAGGAAAATTCTATCATTTGAACCTAATGATTGCCATGTCCACATTACCTCTGAGCAAACATGTTGGTTCCTTTATACTTATTATCTGTACCTAAAAACTAAGGTGCGCAAAAGATAATAGGTCCACATAAATCATCAAGTTCATGAAATTAAAAATGAACACATCAAAGAGATAGTGTATTTCTTTATTTTTAAAAAAGGGAGTACAGAAATACGCTATTTCCCCAGCAAGAGTTGCAAAAACACATAAAAAAAGAAGAGAAGCTACAATCCCCGATCCTTCCCAGGGTGGGATGAGAGTTCTCTGACTCGACGTCTCAGGTCGGCAGTGCGAGTTTCCACAGTCGCCTGGACTCGCAGCTCGGCTTCTTGACGCATTAACCCGACAGCCTCAGCAGAAGTTTTACTCTCATACTTCTCATCAAGCTGTCGTCGCTGTTGAGCCAAAGCAAGGGTCCGCTGAGTAAGAGTCGTTTCCTCCCGTTTGAATGCTACGTGTTCAGCCAGGACGCGCTCAGCCTCTAGTTGAAGTTGGGCCTGCTGGTCTTCAAGACGGCGCATCTGAGCATCAACTTCTGCGATGTTAGCATCCACCGCAGCTCGCTTCTCCGTCATCTTCTTCATAGATTGAGACAGCTGCTCCGCCGCAGCCTCAGTCCTAGCCACTTCACGCTCCCAACTACTCACCTCGGCTCGATGGGAAGCCTCGATCTCAGCCATCGACTTTTCTATCTCTGCATCTACCAAGACCGAGAGGTCATTTCGTTGGATGCACTGCAGTTCCGCGAGCCGCTCGTCCAGCTCCATCACCGAAACCTCCAGAATTTCGGCCATATGGTCATGGCCCTGGTGAATGCGGATCAGCTCGATACAAGGCATTGCCAAAGCTTTTGCCGCCGCAAAGCTCCCCTTGGCATCTACCACTGCAGATACACCTTTCTCCAGCATTTTGTACACTCCCTCGACGAGGAATTTCACATACCCGTCGGCTTCCGCCAGAACCTGCGGCATCATAACAGGAGTTGAGGGAGCTACTACAGTTTGCGGACCGGAGGAAGATCCGCCGACCTCGATCTGAGAGGTTTGAATCTCGGCAGCAATAGGCTCTTCATCAACAGGGCCCAGACTGCTGGCCCGAGGAGTCAAAGGAACAGAAGGAGCAGGCATATGCGTCGTGATAGTACCCCAAGTGGAAGGAGCAACAGAGGGTTCCACACCCTTACCCTTCTCAAGACTAGAGAAATCACCGACGTCAACGGCTACCTCTTCCCCCGACATTCTATCAGCATCAGCCACCTCCCCCGGTAAAACGGGGAGGTCAACATTTATCTCTTGGCCAGCCCCAGGAGACAAGACCGGCAGAAGAGTCTCATTCTTCTCAAGTCCCTCTACAGGGACAGAATCTGTTGCTACCGCCTGATCGGTAGCCATCTCTATGTCCATGGTTGAAGCCAAGGAAGGATTCGGCAATGATTCAGCCGACCTCCCTTTATCATGACCAGGAGGGGAATCAACCCTCTCCTCTATCCCCACTGCTTCTGCTGCCCCCGCAACAGACTCCTGCAGCTCCGGAGTGGTGTCATCGGAAGATGATGAACTCCATTCCTCTTCATCACCAGGAAGCTGCGCACTTGCTAAACCATGTGAAGCCTCCGCTGTGGCCTTCGCCACCTCGGAAGCTGCTGCACCCTCAGATTCCCTCCTGACCGGAACCTCCACAGTATCCTCCGGATCTTCCTCCGTGAGAGACATCATTGTCGGCGGGATACGCACTCCAGACGAGCTCACCATCTCTTCTCGCCTACTCCCACCCGACTTTGGGGTACGAGGTTTTCTTTTTAGCGGCTCCTACAAAAGAAGATGAGGCCTCGTAAGTGGCGGAACCAAAATCAGATTTAGTAGGATAACCTTACCTCTTCGGACGTCGAATCCGATGACACCGTCGGTAACGGTGCCTTCTTCTGCTTCTTCGATACAAAAGATTCAGCTCCTGTATCTGCACATCGTTTCGATCGATCGACAGAGGGTTCTGCTTGTGATACGGAGGGGGCACTCCGTTGACTCACCCCTGACGGACGATTCGGTCGGGCCTTCACTGGCGTATCCCCAGTCGCTGCTAACTGGGTGCCGGCGATAAGGCTGGTCTCCCTGTCATATCCGGAGGGCGGGGCAGCCATAACGCAGTAAAATTTGGCGGCCGAGTAAAGAATGGGCGGCCGCAGATCGGGGACGGGCAACGTAAAACGAGCTCCGGTACATCCGGCATTATAGTAATGCCAAGCTCGTGCACCATCCAACAAACTTCCAACATACCCTAGGGTATTACTGGGGTTATCCAATATCATCTGAGCATAACCAAATTGCCGCGCAAAGCGGCTCGGCAAGTATGGTTCCAGGTAGCACTGATTCCTGTTCCGGTACACCAGATGGGACGGCCGGATACTTTGCAACCAGCGGAATCCCCATTGAGGCAGAGTGGTGGTACCTTCGCCCAGGTCCCTTAAATCCTCGTTGGCCTCAAAACCCAAATAGATGGGACCAACTTTGGTGATCTCCCAACCCTGAAGACGGGATAAAACCTTTCTACAAACCGGGACACCAGTATGCGACCAGCTCCTCCGATGGAAACGACGAAGGAATGCATCTCCAGCCCTATAATCTCCTTCCGAGCCTGGGCTCATCACACTGGGATGATGCAAAATCAGCCATCCCATCAAATAGTGAAATGGCAGTTCGGCGCACGGGAAGTTATTGTTTCGGCCTCTGTCATGAATCACATTTCCAGCAAACTCTCTCAAACCTCGCTGCAGGTTACATACCATTGCGGGGAGAAGAGCCAAACGCCGACCAAAAACCAGCTTCACGGCTGGCAGGATTAAATTTCGGGTTACCCTCTCTACGGCACCGAATCCGCCCGCAAATACGCAATCCCGGAGCCATATCATCAGGTAGGATGCCAACACCGCCTTGGGTGACATCCGATAAGCAAGATGCCAGAAGCAGCTGTAGGAGCGTGCATCTGACTGCTGGTCCTCACTTCCTCGGGGATTTTTCTCCCCTAACCTGCTCATTTTGGACAACACTTCGCTACGAGAGAGCGCCGGTGGAGTGGAAAATTGTGAGGGATCCTCCTTGTCTTGTCTAAAGACATGATCTCTCCAAGCGGTCACATGAGGCTGCGTTCCGTTCCTATCCCGTCTCTGCATATAGTAATGATGACTCGCCACTTCCTTGAAGACGGCCGTCATCTCCTCAGCCCTGTCCCCCAGGACTTGAAATTCCTCATTGGTTGGAAAGTACTCTTCATAGGGTTCCGACCCCCAAGGGAGTTTTGACACCTCGTACATCTCATGAAGTGCGAACCCTAATTCCCCCACCGGGGTAAAGGAGGTCCCGGTATGGATATCAAACATCTCCAGGAGTGCGAGGAACATGTGCCTATTAAGGTCAACACCTGCCTGGGTAGCACGGATCGCGGCAGTCAACCCAATCTCTCGGAGCTCAGTCTGAAACCGCAACAAGATCCAGAGCGTCAGTCTATCCCATTTGGAGACGTAATGGCACCAACCCTCCACCCGAAACTCTTCTGTCGGGTAGGAACGTTCCATCAAAAACATACGATGTGTAAAAGTTGAAGCACTATAAGCAAACATATCAATGGGTACATCACTGAAGAGGCTCCCAGGACGTAAAGTCCGCCAAGTGTAAGAAGACCCAGACCGTACAACGGTCAAAGCATCCCTTTGGTCGGAAGTAGAATCAATTTGGATGACACCGGTCATCGCTCCCCCCTGAGAAGGGGTAAGCTCCCAAGACATTCTCCTCTGGAAAACGAGGCGACAGAAGGACGTCAAAGGCCACTGACGTTCAAGTTGCTTAACAGTCATATGCACTCCATTCGCAGTAAAGAACCAGTCCTCCTTGACCTTCAGTACTGACGAGTCAGTAGAAGTGAGACGGTCTCCAAACAGGAACTCAGGCTTCAGGAAGGTCACTTTATCAGATGTGGAGGGTTTAATGACTCCACGCTCCATCATCCGTTTGAGGAACCAATACGGCTGTTCACGGATTAGGGTCATTCTCTCAGGAGGCTGATCTAGCATAAGAACATCTTGAGCAGGGTTCATCACCTCCTCGTTATGCTCTACTCCCATTTGGTTGAAGGCAGCCTCCGAAAAAACTTCACTCAAAAGTGGGATTGCCATCGATACTAGTAAAAGATCAGAAAAAGTCAAAAGAGAACACACAAATGTGTCTAAAGGAGAAAACTGCGACGCATCATCAGGGTTTGAACCCATGCGCGTCAGCAGTATAGCCTTGGCGCATCTTCAGGGTTTGAACCCATGTGCGTCAGCAGTATAGCCTCGGCGCATCTTCAGGGTTTGAACCCATGTGCGTCAACTGTATAACCTCGGCGCATCACCAGGGCTTAAACCCATGCGCGTCGGCAGGCAAAGACCGCGGCACATCATTAAAGACTCAAGGCCTATGTGCGTTGGCGTACGGACAATGAGACTTACCAACCACCTCCGGCCGAACTTCGACAGGCCGACGAAGAACGACCGCCGCCGCAACTTCCGCGGACTCCTTCGCTTTCTCCTTTCCCTTGCCGGCAGCACCGCGAGGAGTCTTGGGAGCCATTCTCTCGAGGAAGGAGAAGTTAGGGTTTTTAAAGAAGAAACTCTAAAGAAGCAGAGGCACAGAGAAGAAGAACCCTTTCTCTCTCCAACTCTTACCTATTTATAGGGCATGGTCGCACGCGTGAACAGATGACGTGTGATCTCAGCCGTCGCCTCGGGTTCTGTGCAAGGATAGCAGCAAATAAAACCAAAAGATCATCATTAATCTTTTCGGTTACCGAGGCACCATCATCATTAACTGAGAAGAGCATGCGCCCGAACAGGCATGCGCCCAGAAATCATGCGCCCTGACCTCCATGCTTCTTATTCAAAGTATTCCAAAACTTACTCAAAAGTTTTGAAAACTTTGAAGGGGGTCTTGTAGAAGCATGGAATTTCACAACCAGAAAGCCCATGCGCCAGACACTACATGCGCCAGAACTCAGATGAAGAACTTCACAGCAAAGTCAATAATTATAGACATTTGAAGAAGGACTTTTTATTTATATATAAAAGTCTATTACATGTCTAGAAAAGGTTGTACAAAGGAGAATTCCTACAAAGGAAAGAGCCTAAGTCTACAGCCAGCGGCCATCATGCGCCTTCAGATAAGCGCAGCAACCACCATGTGTCTCCAGATAGGCGCAGCATCACTATGCGCCACCAATGAGGCGCAGCAGATATCATGCGCCTCCATCCAGGCGCATCCCATCATCTCTTCAGCACCTCAGTTATGTGCATCCCTTCAGCCAAATTCTTCCAGCCAGGCTCACCTGGCCGAGCAGAGCCCAGTTATGTGCCGCTCTTCCAACCAGGCTCGCCCGATAAATGCTTCGACACAAAGCATTTAACCCTCTGGCTGGAACCAAGGAAGAGAAGAGCACCACAAATGCTGTGGCCAGGGGAGGCTTCGAAAGAGCCTCCAAAGTCGAAGGAAGACCGTGATCGAAACCATGGCTAAAGGAGCAGCTTTCGACACGATCAAAGTGGGGAAATCCCACTTTGCAGGAAGAGAGAGCCTTGCACCGCCATTCCGATCTACGGCTCTTCCGGAATAACGGAGACGAGGCTCGAGCATCCTTATCTTTGGATGCAACAGGCACCTTCCGCCTGCCTCAGAAGCCCTCGACTCCGTCTTGGATGTAACAGTCACCTTCAAGTGCATCGAAGACAACACAGCGTCTCATCTTCACCCTCGGGAGCACTTCGTCAGCAGAATGCACCCGTATGTTCAAATTCATATTGGAAGTACGTGAGGGAATGAGAAGCAAATCTTCTCTCCACGCCACTATTTATAGGCCGGGCAGATCAAACCCACGCGCCAAGTGGATGGCCCTCCGAATTCCGTGCAATGAATTTACATTAAATGGATGAACCGGACGCCTCGAATTCAGCCAAACGGCTATTTATAGCACTCGAAGAGCGAGACAGCCGCATCATTAAAAGACATGTCCGATGCGCTAGCCAGACAGCGCATCACACGGACGCGCCCTTCGGCGTCAGGCGCATCATACAGACGCGCCCTACAGTACTCGGCGCATTATAGAGGATGCGCCCCCACACATCTCCATACCGAGTGGAACGCCAACCGACGCGCCCACTCAGCTGTCCATCGAACGTCACCAACATTAAATGCTGAACTGACAGAGTTGGTAGCACGCTTCCCAAAGTCTGAACAGTTGACAACTTTTTCAGAGAACGAAGCGTCGGCAACGTCAGCATCATCATGACTCCGACGGCTACTGCCACGTGGCCATCCGCATGCGCCTCTACGGCCATGCGTCCATCCGCATGCGCCTCTACGGCCATGCGTCCATCCGTATGTGCCTCTACGGCCATGCGTCCATCCGCATGCGCCTCTACGGCCATGCGTCCATCCGCATGCGCCTCTACGGCCATGCGTCCAAACCCGCATGCGCCTCTACGGCCATACGTCCAAACCAGCATGCGCCTCAAAAGCCATACGCCTCAGACTGCTCTCTGATCCCGAAAGACAGAAGGAAAGTCGCCTGCATGCGCCTCAAAAGCCATGCGCCCCAAATGGTTTGTAACTCCTAAAGGTTATGAGCCGCAGCCTCCTTCCAAGGCACAGCCCACCAGATCACTCCTCTCCACCAAATCTGAGATCTTCGAACCATGAGTCGACGACACGTGTCTTTTGACTCAACTCGTCCAAGATTTCAGCAACGGAAAGATTTTCTTCCTGCTACGTGCCGGCTCACCACAGCAGCATGAAGAGTTCTCTCCCTCGATCAGGGCACAGCATCCATGCGCCTCCATCAGCAACCTCCACGTGGCGTTCCCATACCGGCGCATCCTACATGCGCGCATGAGCAGCCAGCCTGCAAAACTATAAATAGAAGGGTTATCTCCTTCACACACACACAGAGACTCAGAACATAAGACTCACAAAGAATCCACAACAGAGAATCACCAGAGAGGCAGTTCTAGACACTCAACGTCTTACTCCTCTCAGCAAGCTCCAGCACCCAGAGCAATCAACACCTTCAGAGAACCGATAACCGCCGTCAGCCGGTCAACGGAGTCAACGCATTACCACTCGCTCCATTGGCACTAAGGACCCAGCTTAAACAAAAGTGTACTCCTAGGACTACATCTAAGTCCTACATTGTATCACTGTTCTGTTTGTATTAAGATTTCAATCAAAACAATTTTAATGGCAAACAGTTATCTACCGCTTCGGCCTACCTCATAAGATCATCCATAATAATGGTCCACAATTCGCAAGCCATGCATTCTATCGGTTCCGCAATAGGAATCGAATCCAGAATGTAGCCTCTACTGCCTACAATCCAGCAGCTAACGGGCTAGCAGAAGCCTTCAATAAAACCATTATTAAACTTCTCAAGAAGTTCGTATCTTCAAACAAGCGCGATTGGAATGAAAAGCTCGACGAATGTTTATGGGCCTATCGTACAATGGTCCGGACTCCAACAGGCAGTACACCATTCTCTCTAGTTTATGGGAGCGAAGCAGTTCTTCCCCTAGAAATCCAGATTCCTTCTCTTCGAGTAGCCTTAGCCGGCGAGTTGACTACCGAAGAAAGCTACTATTTGCGTCTATAGGAGCTCGAAGCACTAGACGAAAAATGCTTGTTAGCTCAGCAGCGTATTGAGCTATACTAAACACGCCTTTCAAGAGCCTTCAATAAAAAGGTGAAGGAAAGGATCTTCCAAGTCGGTGATCTAGTCTTAGCAGTGAGAAGACCAATGGTCATGACGCACAAAACGAAAGAAAAATTTTAGCCTAAATGGGAAGGCCCTTTTATCATAGAATCAATGTATTCTAACGGTGGGTACCGACTAACCAAGCCTGATGGTGACTTGCTCATGATGCCTATCAACGGCAAGTTCTTGAAAAAATACTATATGTAACCCTTTTTATATAATGTTCACATATGTTCAGTCATGTAAATGTACAGTGCGATGTTTATGTGATTCGAAAATTATCTAACTATTATCCGTATTTCAAGAGTCTTGAATATACCTTGGATAATAGGTCCTCCAAAATATTTCCCAAGTGGAATCATTCCCATTTTTGACTGTATCCAAACTCGGTTTGACAAAAATAAGTCACGTCCCTATTACCTCTGAATTGTTTTCCGATAATTATTTCCCCAGTGAAATTACTATGTTTTGACATGTCCATATAACCTCTGAGCAAAGCATTCATCAAGAATAATCATGTCCTTATTACCTCTGAATTATCCACTTCCACCTAACGTTATATATCTTTCCATGTCCATATTATCTCTGGTCAGATATAGAACATCCTTTGCTATTACGTCCATATTACCTCTACTAGCAGCTTCGTTCAACTTATTATTTATATTAAACAAAAACTTGAATATAAAATGGATAATAGGACCACATCAAAATTCCCCAGTGGAATACCTACCAGAAATATCTTTGCTACGTCCACATTACCTCTAGTTTCGATATTTCACAAAATTATATTCACTTCTGAAAAGATTCTTTATTCTTTACGTCTATGAAGAGATGAAAAAAGGTAAAAGAGCCGTGATGGCTGAAAAAAAAGAAAGTTACAAAAATCTACGAAATACATAGGCGGTTGATATTGTCTCTTAGAGCCACGACTTGGGCTTCAGACTTCACGGTAGCTCGGCGCCGTGCCTCTTCTTGACGAGCGGCTTTATCCTCAAGAAGGACTAGACTCAGATGCTCTCCCTCCAACTTCGCCAGCTGTTCTTCTAAATGGGCGGAAGTGGTGGCAGTCATGGCAGCCTGAGCCAAATAATTCTCCTGTTCAGATGTTGCTGCCCTCAAGTCGGCTTCCAGTTGGGCGATCGCATTCTGGATCTGCTCAATATGATTATACCTCTCGGTGATCTGCACAGCCAGTCTGTTCTTTGAGGCGACACGTGCCTCACTTACAGCGTTGAATTGACCATGCTGGTCAGCCAATTTGCCGATCTCTCGAACAAAGGCGTCCTTCCTCACCTGGAAAGTAGCCTTCTCCTCCGTGAGAGCCTTGATCAGAGCCTCATCTTTTGTGCAGAACAGGGATGACGGGCTCCGTTGTTTAGCATCCCGAAATTGAGCTACCTGACCCTCCAGATCATTCAGAACTTTCTTCAGAGTGCCGGCAATGCTCTCGAGGGCCGCCACTTGGCACTCTGCAACAGCCTTCACAGGTCCAAAGCCAGTATTTCGATTCAAGACTCCAGGAAGCTTTACTTTCAGTACAGAGTAGAAAGCTTTGACGACTTCCTGGGCCATCTCATCGTCTTCTGTAGAGGTCGTCGAAGAGGAGGCTTGGAAAGTTTCTTCCACTCCAGGAAGGGATACCTGACAAGAAGCCGAACATGACAAAGAAAAAATATATACATATACATCAGTAACCAGAAAAGGAGAGAGGAAAATGCGAAAGAGTTGTAATTTTGTACCTTCGACTTGCTCAGCTCCAGCCTGGGCTACGCCATCAGTCTTGGCTTTAGGGAAACCAAGAGCAGGCCCAGACTGATCAAGGAGAATAATATCAAGGCACCGAGCGGCATCGAGCCTAGTTTCTTCCACAATCTCAGTCAGAACAGGAGCAGATTCAGCAACGGCCCCCTCAGCAGGCTGCTCAACCTCTCTTTCTGTAGCCGATACCGGCTCACTAACAACTCTCTCCGTACCAGCAAATTGGGAGGAGCCGGGGACAACTTCTATCCCTTCCCCAATGCCTGGGGCTATCTTCGCGAGTTGTCCCTTCTCCTTGTCTACAAAGGAACATACAGTCGTGGTCAGCCTCATGAGGAGCACGCAAAATCGAAGTCGAAAAATATCGTTCTAAGAGAGGTGCAAATATAACGTACCCGCGGGAGGATGAGCCGATTGGACTTGATTTTCGTCCAACTCTTTCATCGCAGCTCCTATTGCAGACATATCCCCTCCATATATGTCGTAGGAGGGACTAATCTTTTGATCATCGTCATGGTCCGGGCCTTTGCCCTGATCTTCCCGTCGTTCAAGTCTTACAGTTGAAGAAGATCCGCCCTCATCCATCGGTCGAGGACGAGTAGGGGACACAGTCGTCACATCCACCTTCTCAGACAAGGAGGTACCTGCCTCAGCTGCAACTTTGGGGTCCTGTGCAAAGGACAAATGCAAGGGTGAGAAAACTTCTAAAGGCTTGACAAGAATGGCTATGGAGTCTAGGAAGGGATCTACCTCCCGAATGGCAACGGCCTGCATCACCGTCTGCCGAGAAGACCTTCTGGGGGGAGGTGAACCGGCACTCACGTCCACAACCTTCTTCCTCCCCTAGGAAACAACCACCTTCGTCCTTTTTGGTCGTGGCACGAGCGCGGTAGAAGCCTTTCTCTTATGAGAAACGGTAGGAAGAAGTTCTTCAGTGTCCTCTCTCCGAGGCACTGTAACGATAGGCTCTTCAACAACAACTCTCTGTTGCGACGCTGCAGCTGGTTCAACTGTGGGCACGGTACCTTCCTTTTTGCTACTCCCTATTGTACGTGTTCGTCCTATATCAGCAAGGGTAGGGGCAAGCTTGGTCCCCGATATAAAACTATGCTCACAGTCATACCGAGAAGGAAGGGTATTGACCTGAATATAGAACTTAGTAGCAGCAAAGAGCATATGGGTGTCGAGTTTATCTTCGGGCAAGGTAAAAACTTCCCTTGTACATCCAGCATTGTAGTAGCCCCATACACGCACCCCATCAATCAGACTCCCTATCGATTGGAGATGAGGACAAGGATTGCCCAAGAGAAGCTGGTTGTAGCCGAATTGCCGTACAAAGTGGCTTGGCAAATAAGGTTCCAGGAAAGTGTGGTTTCTGTTTCTGAATACCATATGGGAAGGCCTAATAGATTGGAGCCAATGAAATGCTCCAATAGAAAGGCTAGTAGTGAGTGCTCCCTCATCTACTGGGGTGTCTCCCGTGCGACCACTACCAGATGGAGGCGATACTCAGAAGAATTCATAATTCTGCAGAAAACTCAAAGCCCTCCAGCAAACAGGCACCACTGTAACATCCAATTCGTGTCTCTGAACCTCCGAATGAAGGCATCTCCTGCCAAAGAATCTGCCATCAGTCCGACGTTCATCAATTTGGGACAATGCAGCACCAGCCACCCCATCAGATAGTGGAAGGGTAACTCAGAGTTATCGTGTTCACAACAAAATGTCGTAAACCCCGTTGGATGGCACAGACCATCGCTGGAAGCAGAGCAAGTGGGCGTCTAAAGGCCAGCCTTACGGCCAGAAGTATCATATCCTGGCTTATTCTCTCAATAGACCCTGAACCACCAGGGACTACACAGCCACTGTTTCACTTAACAAAATGCCTAAAATTGGCTTTTGAAAGAAAACGAGAAAAAATACAAAAGTACAAATTATTTCTGGAAAGTATTGTTATGGAAGTCTGATCTGAGAGCGATCACTTTGTTTCGTGGACCACACGATGATGATGAAGAGAACTGCTTGAAGAAGATGAACAATCGGAAGAATTAAGTCACCATAAAGGTATCGAATAATGGCACTGATGGCATAGTCGAATGCTTTCCTACTTTGCTTCACCCTGTTCTTGACAAAAAGTTGAAGAAATGCTTCTGGGAATATCACTCTGAAAGTATGAGTTTTCTCAGAATCTCCTCTCATGTCTCTCCCTTGATCATGTCCTTTTGTGTTAAAAAATAAGTCTATTTATAGACTAGACCATTTGTGCATAAAAAGCAACATAATTGGGTCTCTACGCAAGTAACTGTCATCCACGATGAAAATCAACTTCTATGCGTGATGACACGTGTCCCATAACTTCAACAAAATGGGAAGAGCACGTACACACGTTCCTCGATAAGTGTGGCATGAAAGCCACGTATGCAGACCACGTTCTCATATAGCCAAAAAAGATTGGGCGTAAAAATAACCCAAAATATACTTCATGCGTAAAGTAGCAGACTGGGCGTAAAATAAACCAAAATAGACTTCCTGCGTAAAGTGGCTGAAAAGTAGCCTTGAGCATATAATTAGCTCAAATAAACTCTACGCACACAAAAACCTTGAGCGTAAAAACTCGAACAGCTTTCATGCGTAAAGAAAATGATCTGTTGAGCGTAAAGTAGCCCATCTGCACGCTAAACGACAAGTGTTGGGTTTGGTGAAAAATCTTTTCGGCTTCTGTGTAATATTCTGTCAGAAAATCATACTGTCAGATCAATATCACGCGCATTAAATGCAGTCTGACAGCCTGTCTCTCGCGTAAAAGCTGAGAATGGCTTTCGCGTAAAAGAGCTCGCGTAGAATTTTGAATCTGGCTCAATAGAGACTTTTAATGAGTCTTGCGTAGAGTCTGTCTTTGCGTAAAGTCCTTAACTTCTTTGACTTGGCCTATGAAGTACTTTTTATGCTTCTACAAGACCCCCTTCAAAGTTTTCAAATTTTTCTAAAATTTGAAATACTTTGAACAGAAGCGTAAAATTCGGGATATCCAACAGTCCGCGTAGAATTCTGGATTCCCAACGGTCATCTGCGTAAAGTCTGGAATGCCCAACAGTCTACATAAAATTCGGGATATCCAACAGTCAGCATAAATTTCGAGAATTTGAACCGATTTCAAAAATTTTCTATAAATAGGATTTTGCCGGTAGAGAGAGAACTTTACTTATTTTTGCAATCTCAATCTCTTTTACTCTCTTCTTCTTCGAAATCTCAGTCTCAATCAATGGCCCCCAAGAGCAAAACTACCGCCGGCGCCAAGGGCAAGAAGCCCGCCGCTGCTTCGTCGACGGCTGATCGTGCAGAGACCATCATCCCATCATTAGTAGCGACTCCGAGACCTAATCCCGCTGTGGCTCCGGCCATGATAGGTAAAATCCTATCTAGTTCGACCGTGAGTTCGTCGGAGAAGAAGAAGAGCCAGACCCGAAATTTACGCCCACGTTTATACATGTCAGCGTACAATTTACCAAATATGCCCACGTCTATACGTGCCAGCGTAAAAAATCGAGTCACCAAGTACGCCCACGTTTATACGTGCCAATATAGAAACAAAATACGCTCACGTCTATTCGTGCCAGCATAAATAACAAAATACGCTCACGTTAATACGTGCCAGCGTAAAAATGTTAACAACAAAATACGCTCACGTCAATACGTGCCCGCGTAAAATAAAAATATGTCCACATCTATATGTGCCAACATAAAAACAACATACGCTCACGTCTATACGTGCCAGCATAAAATATTAAATACGCTCACATCTATATATGTCAGCGTAAAATTCAAAATAAGCTCACATCAACGTAAAATACACAAGTGATAAGACTTTGCGTAAAAATGTCAATTCTGAAAACAGAAAACTTTTGCACTTAATTTTCAATTTTAATCAACTTAACTTCTACGCGTAAGCGTAAAGTTTGCATAGTCAAGCTCTCTAGTACAGAGTCTTTAATTTTTATACGTAAAATTCAGAATAAGTCATCTGCGTAAAATTCAAATTAGATTTTTACTAACTTGATTCTTCTTTTTCTTTTGGCAGTGGACTTGCAAATTCATCCTCTCGCAGAGGTATTCGGCTCACCAGCTGGTATGGGGGGCTCAAACTACTTGGAGAATTTGTGCTATGTTGAATTCCCTCAATCAGATATAAAGTACCCTGAAGAGAGACAACAGCTAATAGGTGCTCAAGGAGACAGGATGCTGCTGTCATTGATGAATGGAGAATTGCTGGTGTCGCTAGATGGCCAGCAATTTTTGAAGCCAGCCTTCATGTTCGGGGATGCTATAGATTTCCAATCACAAACCAACCCCAAGAAGGAGGCTTGGGTATTTAAAATTGTATGTAGGGTGATGTATCTCCCAGACATGGCAAAGGATTATCCCCTATCCTCATTTGTACACGCCACCCATCCACGACATATGCTATGGAACCTGACTCCCAGCAGTCATGGTAGGCCAGGCAGAATTATTTTCAAGAGGGACGGGGCTAACCAACTGGGTTACCATACTAGCACTCCTAGTGGTAGTATCATTCCTTTCGTTGGTTTACTGCCTGGATTCACACCGAACGAAGATTCAGCTTTGATTCAACCAATACAGATCCCCATGTTCGTAAACAAGCTCATGAAGGCTTCGGTATTATATCCCCAGGCCAACCCTAGGCTGCCAGTGTGGATGACACCTCATAACCAAAATTGGATTCAGCTTAGTGCCTGGATCATGAAGAAGTTCAAAACAGAGCTGTAAGCCATTGGATTATATGAAGCTGTAGCCTCCACTAGTCAGGGTATACCAATGAACAACAACCTGTTCTTGGCTTTAATGGAGTTGTATATCAGTTCAACAGGAACTTTTACAACTCCTATAAGTGAGATAGGCTTTGCACTGCATGAGATGCAGTTTATCTCCAAGCTGCCAATGGGTGAAGCTCCGTATGAAGAATATGTTCCCTCCAACCGGGAACTAGCAGAGATCAAGGAGAAAAACCCTTAGTTGGTTGAGGTCTACCAAGAATTGATGTGCCACTATCTGACTTGCACCACTATAAATGAAAGTGGATCACATTTGGCCTACATCAACAAATGGACAACATATCTATTCTACCATAAGAATAGAATATCCAAGGATGACAAAGAGAAATTTTAAGATAACAAGGCTCAACCTATCAACCCTTGTTCAATCATCCCTCCTGATTTAATAAACACTTGGATGGCCACCTATAAGTTTTCGGATAAATATTTGGCCACCAAGGCTGGAGAATTCCCTGCTGGGACCGAAGCATTGAGCTTTCTGAAACACGGCAGCCGAAAGCTCTCCAAAGAAGCCTTGCTGGCGGGCTTCCATTCCCTGTGGCTACGAAGATGGGTCGTACCAGGGATTGGCACAGCTGACAGGATTCACCAAAACGTACTATGGCCAGCAGTACGTTTGGTATTCAATGTCAGGATCAACCAGTTATCAGCAATGGTGTGCCGAATAAAAGCAGGTTTGCAAGCATTTGGTGATGAACTGATCAACAATGCTCCTCACCGAAGAGATTTCCCTAGGGTGGAGATGCCCTACACTTATCTGATGGGCTGGTTGTCGCATCACAACTGCAGTTTGTTGCCACCAGGTCCTGGGGATGATACGGAGGTATTCCTCTAAAAGTTTAATAAAGCCACATGGACTGCAACTTCAGTGGAAAACACTCGGGCAACACTCAACTATTCCCACGGGTGGGACTTTTTCTGTACAAGACCACCAGTCCCAGCTGACTGTATCGGGTAGCAATTCAATGATATAGGTGAAGGGAGGACTTCATTACCTGCGTCGGTTTTTAAATGGCTAATGTGCATTAGACCCTCACATCTGATGTATAGGAATGAAGACAACTGTGCGTTCGAACAGTACCTATCCAGTCGGTTCGCCCGTCAGTTTGGATATGACCAACTTTATGTTGGTAATCCCTCCACCAACTTCTACCATTATGGAAAATTAATTGATGGTACAAGAGCATGGAGGTACTTTAGCACTGCATGTACCGGTACTAGATTCTGGGTATCAACTGCTACAAGGACAACCGAGCTACGAATGCTTCATACGTATGCTCGCTTTTATGCATCCATTCGCTCCTTCACGAATGATTACAATATGAAGGGGAGTCTCCGATGGTCTAAAGAAGGAAATGTCGAAGAACCAGTCAGGGTTCCTTCAGACATACCCGATGTCGTTGCTGTTCCAGACGAGTATCTGGAAGTGATCCCTACGGGAGTTGGGGAACCAGCTGTGGGACCAATTATCATCTCCAAAACCCGGAAGCGGAAGTCAAGTGCAGCTGTTACTCTTCAGGAGAAGAAAAAGAAGGTCACTGTTAAACGGCCTTCTGGACAGAGAGTTGCTACTCCAGAGAGCAAAACTCTTGTCGAGAAGCCTCAACACATTGCATCTTCTTCAGCTCATCCTGGAGAAGGGTCCTCAGCATCTCATCCTGCAGCATCAACAGAAGCTATGGGGCTCCTATCTCCTGGATGCCTCAGCACTTCTGCACATCTGACTTTTTCCCAGAAGGTGCAAGCTATTGAGGACACTGCCATGACTCGTGCTAATGATCCAGAGCCCATCCCATCAGATGAACCGGCCCTTGACTTCGATGATGATGACTAGGATCAGGATTACGACTCGCTCTTGGCACGTCCTGCACCTACACCAGGTAAATATAAATTACATAAAAATCTATACAAGATTATGTATTATGATTTTGTATAATAACTTATTTTGCTTAATTTTTGTAGGTGTCATTACTACAGTAAAGTCTGTGGCTCCTCCTCCTCCTCAGAAAACTATTCAAACGGAGTCTGAAGGAGAGACTTCTTCTTCAAAAGAAGATACTATTCAAAAAGAATATTCTCCTTCTACAGAGGTACATCAAGAGCCTGAAGTAGAGGCCCAGCAAGAATTTCCTTCTTCTGCTGAAGACCAAGAAGAAAAACCAACTGCAGATGAAGGAGTAGCTGCAGAAGAAGAACCGACTGTAGATAAAAAAATAGCCGCAGAAGAAGAACCAGTTACAGAAGAACCAACTGCAACTGAAGTACTCCCAGAAGGTGATGAAGATATTGTCAACTCATCAACCGAAATCGGAGACGTAGTAATAGCATCTTCAGTTATTGCTACTGATCCGACACAAGTTCTTGAGAAGACAGTGTCTGAACCCGACACAATCAATATTCCTCCCACAACAATCATCGCCACCGAAACTCATGTAGTTTCAGCTCCAGAAACGGCTGGAGGAATTCATACACATGCTGAAGACATTGTCTCTGAAGCTCCTATGAATCAATTAGCCTTGGTAGCAACGAAAACAATGGTTTCAACTCAACTTGCTACCAAGGCCACAACAACATCTGCTCCCAGCCTTCAGAAGAGGGATTTGGTAGATCTTGCTGCCACTCTGAGCTTTAATGCAGAAATGAATCTCTTAGTTGAGATCCATACTGAAACCTTCTACAAAACTTTGGCGGCCTTAATCAATATGGTTTTGAAGAAAGGCCTTAATTTTGAAAGCTTGAAGGCTGCAATTGCTCTCACGATCAGAAATGTTGCTATGTTCAATGATGCAGAGAGAGCAGCGCCACTGGAGAAGGTAGTAGAGGGATTTGAACAGCCAATTAATGAATATCTAAGGCTGTCAAGTGAAACTCTTGAAAGTCTCATCCAAATCGAGTATGATGCTTTATCAGCTGAATATATCGCTCGGGAGACTATTTTTAATGAATCTCTCCAGGAGTATAGCAGCAAAGTCGCCAAAGAGAAAGCTTTATTGAATAAAAATAAACCTATTCTGGAGATGCATAAAGAAGCCTATGAGACTTCAAACATAAGAATTCATCAGCAAGATGATAGAATTCGTGAAGTTGAGGCAGAGTTGCTTTGCTTGAAGGCAGAAAGAGAGCAGATGATCGCAGCTAGAGACCAGCATTTGACGCATAGCTCAATTTTGGAGGAGAAGGTGTTTGGTGCTGAAGTTGTCATTAAAACCCTTGATGATGCAAGGATAAAATGATAGCTACTTTTGTCGAACTCTCTCATCTCTGTACTCCAGAAGCCCGACGATCTATAGCTACTGCTACTGTATTGAATACTCGTGAGAAGCGTCTAGCAGAGCTGCAAAAACTTTTCGAAGATGTATCTACTCTGCCTTAGGCATTTTTGTATTTAATACAGAATTTTGTATTCTTCAGTCTTTTTCATTCTGTAATATTTTTAAGAAATGAATGAAATCATTATTTTGTCACCCTATCATTTATTTTGGATTTAAACAATAGATATGAGATAGAAAACACTTATCAGAGGTAATATGGACATGACAAGTCTTCTAAACTCAATAAATTATATCTATCCAGAGGTGATGTGGACATGATAGATAATGAATCTTGTTTTTTTAGAGTGTACAATACTATCAGAGGTAATATGAACGTGATAAATCGTAACAACTCAAAGAAAAATAGATTAATATCTATTCAGAGGCCATATGGACATGATAGATAAGAAAAAGAAGTAGACTTAATATTTATTCAGAGGCCATGAGAACATGATAAATAATAAATCTTTTTTTAATCAGCTGGTAAGACAGAAGATCAAAATTCTTTTTTAGGAGAACAAATAATCAGCTTAACCAAACCTTCGTAGCTGGAAAATAAAGAAGAAATTCAGACATAATATTTCTTCAAGAATTTGCCATTAGTTGACATCATGAGCAAATCTCCATTAGTTTTAGACAACCTATAGGCACCATTAGAGAATATTGTCTCGACTACATAAGGACCTTCCCATTTTGCTTAGAATTTCCCTTTGCTCTTATGAGTCATCACCATCGGTCTTCGGACAGCTAGAACTAGCTCACCGGCTTTGAATACCCTCTCTTTGAAAGCCCGAGATATACGGGCTTGATATAGCTCAATGTGCTGTTGTGCTTGAAGACGGTTCTCGTCCAATCCTTCAAGTTCTTGGAGCCGTAAGCGATCATTATTCTCTGAGGTTAGCTCATTAGTAATGGCTATTCTAAGAGATAGAATCTGGATTACCAGTGGAAGAACAGCCTCACATCCGTAAATTAATAAGAATGGTGTAAAACCAGTAGGAGTTCGAACTGTGGTTCGGTAAGCCCATAAACATTCTCCAAGTTTCTCGTTCCAATCACGTTTATTAGAAGAGATAAACTTTTTGAGAAGTTTAATAATTGTCTTGTTGAAAGCTTCGGCTAAACCATTAGCAGCTAGATTGTAAGCTGTAGAAGCCAGATTTCAGATCCGATTCTTATCACAAAATCTATAAAATGCCTGACTGGCAAATTGGGGTCCATTATCATAAATTATCCTTCGGGAAATCCTAAAACGATAAATGACATGGTATTTAATGAAGCTAACCACATTAGATATTTTTACTTCAACAAGGGGAACCGCTTTCGCCCATTTATAGAAATAATCCGTTATGGCCAGGATAAACCGATGTCCTTTAATAGAAGAGGGATTAATCGAACCAATAATATCCATGCCCCAAGCTTCGAAGGGCCAAGAAACTGCTGTGGGATGTAAGAATTCAGATGGTTGATGAATAAAATCGGCATAAATCTGACATGCTTCACACCGTCTGGCATAATCCACATCATCTGCTATCATGGAAGGCCAATAATACTCCATTCTTCGAATACGATCCTATAATTTTGGACCCGGTTGATGAGCACCGCAGACACCATCATGAGCTTCACGGAGTGTTTACTTAGCTTTACTCTCAGAGAGACAATGCAGCAAAAGTCCGTCATAAGAACGACGATATAACATATGTAAAGAAGAATCATAGTAGAATCGAAATGATCGTCTTTTAATTGATGCAGCTTCTTTTGGATCTTCAGGTAAAATCCTATGGACTGCATAATCAATAAATTGACTTCTCCAATCCGTTTGCAGGGAATTTAATTCTGTAGTATAACTTTGTTCGATATACAAATTATTCTTGACACAGAATAAATCTCTATCCAACAAAGTAATAATGTTTTGTCTTCTGATTGGAATAGCTAAGTCTGCAGCTAAACTAGCAAGAGCATTAGCTTCCAAATTTTGAGAACGTGGTACGAATTTAATGAAGAATCCTTTGAATGAAAGGACCAATTCGATTACCACTTGATGATAGATAATGAGGTCAGGATTTCTGACTTCATATGTCCCTCTGACCTGATTAACAATCAGTTGAGAGTCTCCATAAGCTTACAGGAACTCAATGTCCAATTGTTTTGCTACTTGAAGACCAACTAGCAGAGCATTATATTCTGCCACATTATTGAAACATGGTTCATTAAGAGAATAATCACGATACATGACCATTTTATCAGGAGAGACCAAGATGATGCCTACTCCGGAGACAATATTGCCTTTAGGTCCAACCCACGAAGCTACATCAAAATATAGTTGCCAAATGTCATCCCTCAAAGTTATGTTGCAATCCACGACTTCATATGGAATGTTTTCATATAACTTAGAGGTTTCAGGCATAGGGTGAGCTGCTAAGAAATTAGCTAATGCTTGACCCTTCACTGATTTTTGAGGTACATAGACCATATCATAAGGAGTAAGCAATATTGCTCAAGTGGCTAACCTGGAGTTAAGAATACTCGGTTTTCTCATCAATACCAATATAGGTTTTATTCTGGATATGACATGAATAGTTTATCCTGACACATAATGTCGTATCTTTTGAACGGTAAAAACTAAGGCCAGACATTCTTTCTCCACAGGAGTATACCAGTGTTCAGCTTCAACCATCATTCGGCTAAGATAATAAATTGCCTGTTCATGACCCTTATCACTTTTCTATGCAAGAAGAGCACCAAGAGAATGATCTAAGCTCGAACATATAGAAAAAATGGTCTTCCTACTACTAGAGGTACCAAAACAGGTAGATTTGTAAGGTATTGCTTGATGTCATTGAAGGCTTTTTGACATGTTTTATCCCAAACAAATGATACACCTTTCTTTAATAGACGAGAGAAAGGTTGACATCTCCCAGAAAGATTGGATATAAATTTCCTGATATAAGCAATGCGACCTTGGAAACCACGGAGTTCTTTCAGATTACGTGGAGGACATAATTCAAGAATTGCTTTGATTTTATCAGGATCAACATGGATACCTTGAGAAGTGATGACAAATCCTAAAAATTTGCCACTAGAAACCCCTAAGAAAGACTTAGTGGAATTCATCTTCAGTTGATGCTGACGCATTAATTCAAATACTGTCTTCAAGTCTTGAAGGTGATCATCTTTTAATCGACTTTTGACAGCAATATCATCCACATAACATTCAACTATTTTCTGTAGATGTTCTTGAAAGATATTGCTCATGGCCCGTTAATACGTAGCACCGACATTTTTCAGACCAAACGGCATAACCGTATAGCAGTAAACTCCAAGGGGTGTACAAAAAGCGGTATGCTTTTCATCTTCTGGATGCATCTTAATTTAGTTGTATCCTAAAAATTCGTCCATGAAAGACATGCGTTCAAAACCACATGTATTGTCTATCATGACATCGGTAATCAGAAGTAGAAATTCGTCTTTTGGACAAGCTGCGTTAAGATCTCAAAAATCTATACAAACTCGGACTTTTCCATTCTTCTTCATGACAGGTACAATGTTGGCAACCCAGTCTGGGTGTTGTTCTTCACGAACAAAGCCACATATGATCAGATTTTTTACTTCTGCTTCAATTACATCCATCATATCTAGTCGAAAATGCCGTTGCTGTTGTTTTACAGGTATGGCATTAGGAAGAATATTGAATTTATGAGTAGCTACTTTAGGATCTCGACCAGGCATATCCTTATAACTCCATGCAAAGATATTAATATATTCTTTAATCAGCTTTATCAACTCTTTCTTTTCATCTTCAGAAAGGTTTTTACTGATGAATATCGGTTTAGACATAGTTCCGTCACCAACGTCAATCTGGACAATTTTATCTTCTGTAGGTGGATGTCGCTGTTCAAAATGAAGCTCCCATTGAGTGTCCATTTGTTGTGCCCAAGGGTCATTTTTAAATGGATCAGATTTACCATCAGTTTGAACCATGTTGACTGAAAAGATGCACTCAGATTCAACATACTGGTTTCCTCCAGAATCTGAAGATTGTAAAAAACTGGAAGAAAATTCTTCGTCCATATCTTCTTTATACATGTGGGATGTATCAGATTCAATGAACTAGATTTCTTCAGATTCAATGAACATGTGGGATGTATCAGATTCAATGAATCTGAGGATTATAAAAAACTGGAAGAAAATTCTTCTTGTATATCTTTATTAAACATGTGGGATGGATCGTATCACAATCTATGACGAGTTTTTGGTAAAATGGATCACCACATAATGGTAACCGTCTACCTTTGCCTTGATTGAGACCTAGCATAGTTTTCAAATCATATCCCATATTCTGGATAATCTTAAGAGATTGTTGACTATATTTATCAATTCTGATTTTTCCTTTATCTTTCTCTATGAGATCATCTGTCTGAGTAACAGGAATATTTCTAGCCAAGCCAAACACAATTTGGCGCTTGTTTATCTTATTAGACGGGATCATGAAATAAGATTTTTCGTGACGTCTATAAGTTACACAAGCTTGTGATGATGAGGCTACAGGTAGAAGATAAGGAGAAGATGTTAGGAACCTTTGAGCATAGGGTCCAACATCGACATGAGGAGGAAAAGAATTTTACTGATGATTAATATATAAGGTTTCCTCTGTATTTATGTCATTTTTATGTTGATGACTTTGATTATCAGCAGATAAAGTCATTCTTTTAATAAATTTGACAGCCATATACTCCAAAAGGAAATCTTCATTAATATGAGAAAGTATAGAATGATCAATATTTACATCATTTACAAACTGGCTACTACGTTTTGGATTGATCATTAACAGACCGTCATCCGTCTGCTGCGTAGTCTTGCCAAGGTTGATAATCAGTGGTTCTGGATCATTTGTACGAGAAGTACGTCCCTTGAACTTGATCATAAGAGGTTGAACTTGGCTCTTGACTGAAATTCTCATAGATTCCTCAGACGAAGCTTGAGTTCTTCCTTTAACCTTAATCATCAAAGGTTCGTCATTGACAGATTGGGGTTGGATTCGACCTTTGACTTTAATCTTCAAAGGTTGATCTTCTGGAGGATCTTCTAAGACAGATTGATCTTATGCAGGCGATCGATCTTCAGCCATATCAGATATTTCTTTCACATGCCCTTGTTTTTAGAGTATTGAATCAGAGAAATAGGCTTCAACACCCTTAAAAGGATTGATATCGGCGAATTCAGTCTTCACAATCCCTTGAGAATTCATATACTTGAAGCATTGGTGGAGAGTTGAAGGCACAATGTTATGCTCATATATCCACGGTCTTCCAAGAAGGATATTGTAAGATACATCTGAGTTGATAACATAAAAGGTCGCCATAGTTCGAAGATCACCTATTTGAATCTTCAAACGAATCTTTCCCAATAGCTTACTCTTTCCAGAGTTGAAACCAACTATTGTTGTACTAGTGTAAGTCAAATCACTAGTAGAAATCCTCAAGGGTCGTAGCATACTCTGAAGAATAATGCTAATAGAAGACCCAGGATCAATGTAAATCCTGTCAATTTTAGTAGAGTCAATATACCCTGTATAACACAGAGGCCTGTCGTGTTTATTATGCTTCAACAGCATATATTCTTGTGTGAAGGTAACGTTAGGAATCGTTTCCATCACACTATGACATTGAGGACACGAGACCAGTATATTGTCAGGATTTTTGAGTTGAGCCAAGCATGAATCTGCTTGTAGCAAAGCTTCGCTCAAAGTTTCTCTACTTTCTTTAGAAAGACGAAGCAACTCAAAGATAGAGAGTCTAGCCAGAGTATTAGCTAATTGGGCTAGAATATCGAACTTGTAGGGCTTCATCACCACCCCTTGATTTGAAGCAGACTTCAGCAGGACGTCAAAGCGTACTGCTTTCTGCTTTCCTTTCTCAACCACAGATGGTTTAGAAGGTCTGGCCTCAGCAGGAACAGGAGATGGTTGAACTGGTAGTGTTTCAGCAACATCCTCTGCTTCTTTGGAAGTTTCCTCATAATTTTTGTGGTATTCTTTACCAGATCTCGTACCAGCAAAGATTTCTTCGTCAGACTCAGGAGAATGAAGTACCATATTACAGATTTTAATCTTCTTTCCCTTAGTCTTCTTCTTGCAAAGATTTTTATGAGGGACCTCAAATCCCAATCCAACAGTAGATTTTTGACCTTGAATTTGTAAAGGAAGTCGCATTCCTTTATCATATTTCAAGCCTTCCGTCTTTTGAAAGTCATAACCTATCTTTTTTATGAGATGGACTGATTGTTGACTGTACATGTGAGTGGGTAGCGGACTTTCAATAGATGGTTCAACAGAGGAAGGAGGAACAGAGATGTCTGTAACCAAAGGAGTAGGGGTATTCGGGACAGGAGAAAAAAATCCCTATAGGAGCTTTCTCATAAGCAGTAAAGACTTATTGTGCCCTGTATAAGGGGACACTATTCATTGCTAACCATTGTCGATAAGTAAGTTTAAGTTTGGTAGAAGGAACCAAACTTGGAGGACATATATTCAAACCCCTCAGCCTATCCTCCAAAGAAATTTTGTCCCAAAGATGATCCAAATCATCATGATCTGGAGTAACAACATGAGAAATCATATTACAGGTTTTGACTTTTCGACCTTTCTTGAATTTTGAAGTTTTACTTTCATCTTCCATTTCAGGTACTAAGTCAGGATGTACCCACATGATTTCACGATTTTTTAATGTGAGAGGTAATAGTCCTTCACTTTGCTCTCTAGCAGGCAGAAAATTCACAATCTTCATTGTCGCCTTTGGAATTGGGACAATCCTATTTGGAACTTGTTATGGAGAAAAACCTCCAAATTGAAAAAAAATCATATTAGTTGTGACCGTATGTTCATCATTGGTTAAAGCGATGGCATTGGCATTTATCAACTCTTGGATTTTCTTCTTTAAGATATAGCAAGCCTTGGTAGGATAATTTATGTATCAATGATAGATACAATACTTAGGATTATCAGTCAGATTCACCTCATTAGGTCTTTTTGGTTCTGGAATCTGAAGTTTACCACTCTTCACAAGACATTAGAATATCCCTGGGATATCACTGTCATCGAAAGATTAACCACTAGGATTTCCTTCCCTTTCCCATTATGATTGCCGGAATTATTACCTGAAGAGGCTTTCTTTCCTTTGTCTTCTGAGGCAAAGATCATCCCATATTCACGAGCCAACGTACCATTGGTCTCGACTGAAACTGCTGCTATAATGAACGAGGCCCAATCTGTGAATTGAGAGTCTGTAAAGACAGTAATAGTTGGTCGCAGATTCATTTTGCATGTATCAATCAATGCTGAATCTGGCATACCAGGAGGCATTTTCAAAGTTTCGTGTCAAAAACGTTCGATAAACGTCCGAGTATCTTCCTTCTCCTTTTGTTTGATCTCTATTAAGGAGGACATATTCATGTCCATGCCTCCTTCATAGAAACGGGAGAGCAATATTGCTTTAAACTCGTCAAAAGACGATATACAATTGTCGGGTAGACTGCGATACCAGTCATATGCTGAACCCGTCAAACACCTGATAAAAACTCGGATGAGAAGAGCAACATTCTTTTGCAAATATACAGTCATAATATCAAAATAATTGATATATTGACTAGGAGAGGCCTTTCCATCAAATAACACCATCGATTGTGGCTTGAATTTTGGAGGAAAGGGTACATCATTCCAATGAGGAGGAGAAGGTTGCTTAATCCCTAACCTCTGGATCTGATCCTTGTGCTTCAAAACTTCAAACTGTGCTTTTAGCTCACGCACTGCTTGAATAGCTTTACTAGTTTGAGGGAGCACATTCGATTGAATAGTTGTTGGATGTACCGTAACCTCCACCGGAGGTGGTACATCTTCTGGAATAAGAGGATCTGAAGATACAGAATTTTGATTGACAGCAGGATCTTGACTAAGATTATTCAAAGGTACTTCAACCCCTTGACTATCTTGAGTTTGTACTGCTACCTGCACCGGTGTTACTACTGCCGGCTGAACAGTTTGCTGAGTCATTATTATTTAAAACATACTTTACATTATGGCAAGCATGTCCTTCAGTGATTGCTCAACTGCAGAGAGACATTATTCTGTATTAGCAGTTGAGGTCTCCGGTTCTTCTTTGATAGCATAGGATTCAACCTCCCTTGAACATACAGAGGGATTAGTGTAGAGGTATGAATCAACGCTATCTATTTTTGACTCCAAAGACTGGGTACCCCCAGCTTCTGAATCTGAAGATTGAAACGATCTTTGACTTCTTGAACGAGTATGCTGATATACTCCTTCAAAAGTGTCAAAGAGTCGGTTGAATTGTTGTTGGCTTGGAGTCCGAGATGAATTGCGTCTTGGACGTCGTCCTCTATTGATATGAGATGCCATATTGACTGATGCATATGACAACTCATATTCTTGATCATCAACTTATTGCTGAGGCATATTATAGCTTAATCGGTCAAAAACTGACCATTTAGAAGCCGAACAACAACATTTGATTACAATCTGATGACACTCACAATGATTATTTTCTTTGGAGAGTATTACAAGAGATTTTCTATTTTTACGCTTTTGTACAAGCAACTCGCGTAAATCAGAAGGAGTAGAAGGAGTTGTCTTCTTTATTATATTTGGGACAGAGAAACGTTTAGTCCCTTGCGTATAAAGAAGATTACTGGCTGCATTAGCAGAACCAAACTGTGCATTTTTACGCGCCTGGAGTTGCATGCGTAAATCCTGAGATTTTTGTGCACAAAGAACTCCATCAGCATTACGCGTAATTTAAAGGTTTGGTACCTTGCGTAAAGCAGTGTAAGAAGGTTATTGGTAAAAAACTAAAGTTTTACCAACAATAGAATTCTTACTTTTATGCTGCATGCGTGTAAGCAAATTCACTTTAGATGCAAAGGCATTATTGTGAACTTTATCTACCATATCACCAACATGAGATTTACCTTTACGCGTAGAGCGCAAAATATAAACATCTGCCATGTCACAGACAGGAGATTTACCCATATGCGTAGAGCGCAAGATTTGAGTGTCTACCACGTCATAGACAGGAGACTGATTTTTACGTGCAGAGCGCAAAACTTGGGTGTCTACCACATCACAGACGGAAAACTGATTTTTACGCACGGGGCGCAACACTGAAGTAGAGACTGCCTCGTCACAGACGGGAGCCTCCACAACAGGAGTGGGAAGAATTCCCTTGCCTTCGGAGACAACAGGGAGATCAGAGGATGATTTGGACTTAGGAATCCAAACTTTTTACACCTTTCGAGATTTTTGAACATTGGAGCAGAGAGTACTACCCCCAGTTCGGAGCATTTCTTCGTAAGCAGTCTGGTTGAAGTGAACAACCAGAGTCTTCTTTGTCGATCCAACCGACACATCATCATATTGAGCAATTGCTTTCTCGTCAGAGGATAGTCGTCCCCAGCAAAGTCGTTATTTTGTTTCACTTAATAAAATACCTAAAATTGGCTTTTGAAAGAAAATAAGAAAAAATATAAAAGTACAAATTGTTTCTAGGAAGTATTGTTATGGAAGTCTGATCTGAGAGCGATCACTTTGTTCCGTGGACCACACGATGATGATGAAGAGAACTGCTTGAAGAAGATGAACAATCAGAAGAACTAAGTCACCAGAAAGGTATCGAACAACGGCACTGACGGCACAGTCGAATCCTTTCCTGCTTTGCTTTACCCTGTTCTTGAAAAAAGTTGAAGAAATGCTTCTGGGAATATCACTCTGAAAGTATGAGTTTTCTCAGAATCTCCTCTCCTGTCTCTCTCTTGATCATGTCCTTTTGTGTTAAAAAATAAGTCTATTTATATACTAGACCCTTTATGCGTAAAGAACAACATAATTGGGTATCTATGCAAGTAACTGTCACCCACGATGAAAATCAACCTCTACGCGTGATGAAACGTGTCCCATAACTTCAAAAAAATAGGAAGAGCACGTACACACGTTCCTCGATAGGTGTGGCATGAAAGCCACTTATGCAGACTACGTTCTCACATAGCCAGAAAAGATTGGGCGTAAAAATAACCCAAAATATACTTCATGCGTAAAGTAGCAGACTGGGTGTAAAATAACCCAAATAGACTTCCTACGTAAAGTGGCTGAAAAGTAGCCTTGAGCGTATAATTAGCTCAAATAAACTCTACGCACACGAAAACCTTGAGCGTAAAAACTCGAACAGCTTTCATACGTAAAGGAAATGATCTCTTGAGCGTAAAGTAGCCCATCTGCACGCTAAACGACAAGTGTTGGGTTTAGTGAAAAAATCTTCTCGTCTTGTGTAATATTCTGTCAGAAAATTATACTGTCAGATCAATATCACGCACATTAAATACAGTCTGACTGCCTGTCTCTCATGTAAAAGATGAGAATGTCTTTCGCGTAAAAGAACTTGCGTAGAATTTTGAATCTGGCTCAATAGAGTCTTTTAATGAGTCTTGCGTAGAGTCTGTCTTTGCGTAAAGTCCTTAACTTCTTTAACTTGGCCTATGAAGTACTTTTTATGCTTCTACAGCCACGAAGCCATATCATTAGGAAAGCGGTTAGCACCGCCTTTTCTGACATCTTGAACTCGGTTTGTCTGAAGAAATGATAAATCAGGGAATTTCCCTCAGGATCATCACTATCTTCAGTATCTGCAGCTCCGTGATCTGTCATCAACAGATCTATCTCAAAGATCGTCAAGGTTTATGAGACGAGAAGGAGAATGGGCCATTCCCCCTTATCTGATGAAAATATAGTTGGTCCGGGCCCTCGTATGCGGGATGGACCCCTCGGTCTTACCCTTCTTCGTAAGCTGGTGACAAATAAAAAAGTGACAAAGTAACTCTTTGTACACATTCATCATATCAGGGTTCTTCTTCTCCAAATCTAAGATCTCTACAACACTGGGGACGTATTCTGCATATGGCTCCGTCCCCCAGGGAAGTTTGGATACCGCACGCATCTCGTGAAGAGCCAAACCCATCTCCCCGCTCGGAGTGAAGAAGGTGCACGTATGATGGTTGTACAGCTCTGCCAAGGAGACGAACATCGACCAGTTAACCTTGATACCATATTGGGTGGCCCTAACGACATAAAAGAGACTGACAGCTTTTAGGGTGGCCTCATAAGTCGAGAGCAGCCATCCAGTAAGGTCACTCCAGAACGGAACAGAATGTCTCCAGCCTTCCATCCGCATCTTCCCTCTCGGATATGACTCCTTCTTCGACAGTATCAAGTTAGAGAGAGTCTCAGCAGCATATGGATGAAGATCAGTCGAGACATTATTCAGTATAACACCCGGTTGTAGCCCCCTCATGGAGTAGGATGTGGAACCCTTGACACACTTGAACGTGTCCTTCTTCCGGTCACCAGAATTAAACTGGATCCTGCCAGAAATGACCCCATGAAGTTTAGGGGTCAGGTCCCATTTCATTTGCCTCTGAATAGCCAGATCAGCAAATGCTGACAGAGAGTATTGGCGCTTCATCGATGGCAGCCCTATTCTTTGGTCATTTAACGTAACTACCAAAGGTTCTTCCTGACATATCGCCTCGTCAACCTCGAATCCTACATTGTCATCGAACAGAAAGTACGGCTTCTTCCAATGAGGTATCCCTCTGAGTTTCTTATCATTGATCATCTGCTTCAGAAAGGTTTTGGTCTGTTCAATTATGGCGATCGTCCGTTCCGTAGGTTGGTCATGATTGATTTTGGCCTGAACATTGCTGACCATATTGGTTATAAGGGTCGTGCCGAGGACGTGGCAAGCAGAGTCGAAAGGGATACCGCCAAGCTCTGGGACAAACATGTTTACTGTAAGGACAGAAGAGAAAGTTAGACTCAGAATCTGCAGGAAAAACTAAGTGCTGAAGGACTCTTATGCGCCCAAAGGGCTATGCGCCCAAAAGACTATGCGCCCAAAACAAACATGTGGGCGCATAACGTACAGCAGTATATTGGCACATAACAAGGCAACATGTGGGCAACATGTGGGCGCATAATGATGCTCACAGAAGTATGTTGCCTTAGGCGCATGCGCCCAGGCAGAAGAAAAATCTGAGCGTCGTAAATTAACGTTCAAGACTTCGTTTTTGAGGCGTGGCCTCACCCAGAATCGGGTCCTGGATGGGAGAGGATGCTGCAGCAGGAGAAGAGCCACTCGGTGCAGCCCCCTTGCCCTTCGCGGATCTCTTGGCGACCTTAGGAGACATGGTTCTTAAAGAAAGGAGATGAAGTGTCTTTTTGAAAGTTCTAAGAGAGGAGAATAATGAACTTTCTCTCTCCTTTAGAGCCTTTATAGGCACAGGCCACTTCCTATGTGCCCACTATCTTTATGCGCCTATGCGTCCATTATGCTCTATGCGCCCACCATAGCCTATGCGCCCACGTGAAGATCCAGCCTTTTGCACACTATGCGACTGCCACTGGCTGACGTGGACAACGTATAAAGGATGGACCTCTTCAAATTCTACCCCGATGAATCTGTCAGTTCAGATTTTTGAGGAAGATCTCAACAGTCGTATCTCTCTAACAGACTGGCCAAACGCTATACGCCCAAAGATATGTTGTGCTATGCGACCACGAGAAGACAGTCAATGCTTCTTTCAAAGTATTTTGAACTCATTCAAGTATCGAAAACTTTGAAGGGGGTCTTGTAGAAGCATAAAAATTTTAGCAATAAAGTCTTATGCGCCCAAGCCAATGAGAACATATGCACCCAAGCCAATGAAGCTCTATGCGCCCAAGTCATCCTGTGAAGCTCTATGTGCCCAAGCCACCCTGTGAAGCTCTATGCGCCCAAGACAAGCTCCCCCAAAAGGACGGCACATAGCCTGAAATAGGGCTATGCACCCAAGCCTGACTCAGTCAAAGCCATGATCAAAACGTGCACCGAAGCGTACGGCCACGTCAGTCTCCATGAGCAATCGTGTGCCGAAGCATGCGGCCACGTCAGCACCACGATCAACCCATGACTACGCAGCCTGCATGCGCCTACATCCTATGCACCCAAAGCGGGACTATGCGCCCACATGAAAACCAGTGTGTTTTTTTATGTAGGCGCATAACATCATTCCAGCTAAGAAACTACTATAAAAAGGGGTATTATCCCTCTTCAAAAGACAGAACGGAGAACATTTTCAAGAGCCAAATTGCTGTACTTCTTTCCAGTGAGCCGAGAGTAAGCAATTTTCTTAGGTTTTCTTCCACTTTTGTAATCGAAGTGTCAACGGAGTAAAGGAGCAACTGTCGCTCGATCTCCATCGTCCCATTCCCCAGAATTCTTTTTTGTACTCGGGGATCCTCAGTACAGGATCTCTCAGCCGTACTCGATTTGTGGTGCCTTGTGCCAATAAAGAAAAGATAGCATTTCTTCTTCTCTTTGTGTGGGTCCACAGCACTGTTTAGCAAAAAAGCAAAATAGGGTGTCTTTCCAAAGTCACCCAAGTTCGAGGAAGTCGGCGTTGCTCGAGTTGATTCAGTCGGATGTCTATGGTCCTATGAAGGTAAAATCTATTGGTGGTGTTTCTTATTTTGTGACGTTTATTGATGTTTGTTCCAGAAAGGTTTGGATCTATGCCTTAAAGACCAAGGATCAAGTATTATCCAATTTTAAAGAGTTTCAGGCCTCTGTTGAAAGGAAGACGGGCAAGAAGATACTATGTGTTTGGTCATACAATGGATGAGTATATGCTGCTGACTGACGGAAGAGATCCTGAAAGTTTCATAGAGTCTATGGACGATGAATATAGGTAGGAATGGATGGAGGGTAGCAGGAAGAGATTAGTTCCTTACAGGCTAACTCCATTTATGATCTGGTACGGATGCCAAAGGACAAGAAGCTTTAAAAAATTAATGGGTATTCAGAGTGAAGCAGACAGATGATGCTACTCGTCCTCTATACAAAGCGAAGCTGGTAATTGAAGGCTACGGTCAGCAAAAAGGCGTAGACTATGATAAAATCCTTTTGCCAGTCGTCAAATAGTCGTTTATTCAATGGGTTCTAGCATTAGCAGCCAGTTTTGACTTGGAGTTCGAGCAGATGGACGTGAAGACAGCATTCCTCTATGGTGATCTTGAGAAGGAGTTGTACATGGAGGAAGAGCTTGTATGTTCTGAAGCAGGCTCTGAGGCAGTGGTACAGGAAGTGCGAGTCATTTATGGCGGAGCATGGTTATGCACGGACGACGTCGAACCACTATGTATTTGTGAGAAACTTTGCCGATAAAGATTTTATTATTTTACTGTTTTATGTTGATGATATGCTACTGATGGGTCAAAATACCACTCGAATAGCGGAGTTGAATCGCCAACTGGGTGCGACCTTCTCCATAAAGGATTTGGGCACAGGAAAGACTATTCTAGGGATGGAGATCAGTCGAGAGAGAGAGTCCAAGCTGCTACACTTGTCCCAAAAGAAGTACATTCACCGGATACTTCAGTATTTCAAGATAGACGGGTTGAAGAAAGTGAGTAACCCCCTTGCAGCTCACTTTAAGTTCACTAAGGAGCAGTGTCCATCTACCGAGGACGAGAAGGAAGATATGGAGCAGGTTCCATATGCTTCAGCTATGGAAAGTCTCATATATGCTAGAGTGTGTACGAGGACAAACATCGCTCATTCAGTTAGTACAGTTAGCAGGCATCTTTCCAATCCTGGAAGGGTACATTATAGTGTAGTCAAGTGGGTTCTACGGTACCTTCAGGGCACTTCCGATTGGAGACTTTCTATTGGTGGTAATGATGTAACGCCCCAGTCCCAAAATACTTAGGACGGCGTGTGTAGACATGCCAGCTGTATACATACGAAGTATATTCTAATGTATAGAACTCCCGTATGTATACATAAGCTATAAAATGTAGTAAACTATGATAACTAAATCTCATCCACCAAATAAGATAATAATAATATAAATCAACTATGAAATTTGTCGTTTATGCATGTAGTTAGGCGGAGACAAATCTACTACCAACTATTTTAAAAGAGAGAAATATACAAGAAAAGGATAGATGAAAATGACAAGACGAACCAAGGGCAATAATCTTCGAAGGACTGGAGAAGATCACGGCCATGGCTAAAACACCTGCAAAAAGTCACAAAGCACACACCTGGAGAGATAACCAGGTCCACAGAGGGACGTAAGAAGATACTGGAAGAACATGCCATAATAAACTGAATATATAAAATGTCACAAGCTACAAGTAAAGTAAAATAGTCCCAATCGTAACAAAATACATAAAGGAACGGGGGTGACTTGACATTGACTAGGTTTTACCTAACAATTCTAATGTATTTATGTAGTTAAGAACAAACCTTTCGTCGCATGAGCCCTGGCTGTAAAAAGGATCTGGTATAGTCCCCACTTGGACACCAGTGACATAAGCGCATGACATTCAAAAATGATTGTGGCAACCTGAGAGGATCATCTTACCCCAAGTGCATAATGTTCAAGAATGTCAGTGGCCAACATGAGGGGGTAAGCATACCCGTATCTCCAGCGACGCTTTCTAGTTACAAAGGAAAGTATAATAGAAGCCCATACGACAAGGAAATGTTCTTCCCACCCGATGCACCTATCTAGGTCACATCCGCGATCATGTATCTCTACTAACTGCTAAGTCTCCTGTCATGCCTCTATTAGTAGTTAGACCTAACGCATGCGCACGGGTGATCAGCCAACACGCAAGTACCTCTACATGCTACTCATCTCACACATATATCGTGGTACAACTATGTCAACGTTTATGTAATACACTACAGTTGGTAGTCCCTTAACTCTAGGTCCATATGCAATCAAAGGATAATAAGCAAAGTAAAGCTAATATCACTGAGTAGGTAATAAATCAAGAATTGTA
The DNA here is from genome assembly GCA_029216955.1 of Iris pallida. Classification (NCBI taxonomy): domain Eukaryota; kingdom Viridiplantae; phylum Streptophyta; class Magnoliopsida; order Asparagales; family Iridaceae; genus Iris; species Iris pallida. The sequence continues at coordinate 17,521,147 of JANAVB010027598.1, forward strand.
ATAATGGTACAACTACAAGAATTGGAAATAAATAAACAGTGATATGCAAATAACTAAAAATGTAGACTAAATATTAGCAGTAAATATGGCAAGGTATCTTGCCTGAGGTTGTGTGCAAAATGGCGACGTCCAATAGCTCGAACTGTCAGAATAATGAAGCGATGAAAGCCAAATCCTGCATACGTTGTCGGATGCTAAAATAAACACCATGAACGTGTTCAAAATATAAGATATGTCCAAGAAACGCTTATCCAAAAGTCCAATTCTAGAACAGGGGCAAAATCATAATTTCGGGTCAAAATAATGTCCGCTGTTGGACCCATTTTGCACCAAAACACGTGCCAGAACCTACTGTCTCTAAAGTCGTAAAACTATATGTCTATAGGTTCGATTTGAGGAGACGAACTCAACGATACGTCCAATTTAGGATTCCAATGAGCCGTGCATAAAATTCGCCCATTGGAGCAGATCGCGGGCCCGCCAAATAGGCGTTCCAATCGACCGTCTCAAAATCGGACCAAACTTGGCATACAGGACCAGAAAAATAATACGGTCCTACTGGCACATATTTTGTTTCGATTCAACGAACGTACACAAAATAATTGGAGAATTTGCAAAGGGACCGATACGGTAAATTTTGACGGATACGCATCAAATTCGTCGTGCACATGCATCCAATTTGAATTTTGTCAAAGCTCACATGTCCACGAAGTCGATATGCACTTTTCAATGCTTTCGGTTCCCGTCCCCGTCGTCTAGTTTGGCGGAATGCACATCGTATCAGAGGTTTTTCATTAAATTGGTTGTTTTAAAAACTGAATATTTCTAAACTTTGAAATCTATTTTCTTGGTGTTCATTAAATGAAAGATGGTTCTTAATCTCATACATGTTATTTGTATCTGTTTTAGATTTGTTTTTGAAAACTGTCAGTAGGTTGGCTGTGACTGGCCTTCCAAGTTGGGGTCTGTACTACCCTGTTTTGCAATTTGTGAAACAACTTTAGTCGAACTTTGGACCAAATTTTGGTCGAATTTCGAGCAGTAAAACCAATTCTATTCGAAGGGTTTCAAAGTTGGCCATGTTGTCTATGCGTAGGAGTTTACAAATCGAAGTTTCATCAAACATGGAGGGAGAAATACGAGTTCAAAATCGGTTCCTCGAGTAGGTCTACTCCTGTTACTTGAGCGGTTGTTGTCTCCTGGCTGCCCGCGTGCGTGGCCGGCCCGACAGGCCACGGCGGTGCCCACAGGGTCGACGACGGCCTGGGGTCCTCTGGGTCAGCGATGAGAGGATCGAAAGTTTAGGGTTTTTTTTGGGCGATATATAAATAGGGGGTCGAGGGAGGCTCGGGTGAATAGTGCCTCCCCGTGAGTACTATTCACCTGGGTGTTTTTCTTTTATTTTTTATTTTTTTCTTTTTCCTTTTAGTTATATATATATATATATATATATATATATATATATATATATATATATATATATATATATATATATATATATATATATATATATATATATATATATATATATAACAAAATCTCTAATAATAAAATTTGTAATAAAAAGGCTACACTATTCTCTCTCTAAAAATTATCTAAAAATATATTTTTAAGAATATTTAAATCCCATTACATATATAAAAAGAACTCTATAAATCAATTTATATAAAAGTTTAACTATAATTACTTATATACTTATATAAAAAAAATCAGAATAAAATCATAAAAGATTTCTAAAATTCCCCGAAATATTTCTAGGATATTTCTAATTACTTTAAAATGAAAGTTTTACCTATTACCTATATATAGTAGTAAAAAATTTCTTTCTAGTTTTTATATAAAAGAATCATATAAATGTTTACTATCTATTTAACTAAATAAAAAATACCATACAATATTAAGTAAATATATATAAAAAAAATTGTAAAATAGGGGGTTTACATCCTACCCAACTTATAAATTTTTTTTCCTCAAAATTAAAATAATCTAATTATATAAAAATATAAATTAACAATAATTAATACCAGGAAGGGCAGGCACGTCAAATCGTATCTCAGTTTTTGAGACAATAGAAGAGTTGGTTATCACAGGAATCCAACTTGACTCCATATTCTACGAAATGGGGTATTCTTGGTTTTAGGCCCTACCAAACTTATAAAAGTTTTCTAATCGTATAAATCACCATAACAAGGCTTTGAAAAAAAGTCAAATTCTAAGGAAACTTATGATTTGCCATAGCGTTCTTGGTCAATATCTACTATAAGAAAGCTACCATAATCAAAATTACCACTTGAGGGTCATGTGTCTGGCAAGCTGGTAGGGACCTCTAGTTTGAATATACTAAGGTGTGTTGGTTCAGAAGGATTTCATTCTTCGTCTAACATGGGAAACTAAGAAGTGGGTTTGAAGAACTTAGGAAAATAAAGGATTTATGGCCAAGAGTTAAGAATCTATAAAACGTGCAGTAGACCTTACTATAGTACATGCTTAGGTAAGTGTTCGGAATCCTTAAGTCATAATGACCAGTATGTATGGATCGGTGTTTGCTGTTATATAGGGCATGGACTTGCTTGGTTGTACAGCTTATATCATAAGTGTGATGGGTCTTGTATGAATCATGTGTATTTAGTCTAATTAAGGGGATGGATCGATATTGACATGGTTAAAAATCAATTGGAATCAAAATGACATATGTGGTTTGTTCTAAAGGAAGAATTCATCCTACATGTGGTAAAATTAAAATAGAGCACAAGAAGGTTTATTTGTACGGGACATGTATGTCATGTGTGTGGAGTGGCTCGCCCAATTCATGAGGGTAAAATTTGTTGGAAGAAAATGGTTAATGTTGTGCTCCAAATATCAAAATCACAATAGAGGTATCAAATGATAAGGATAAAAAATATACGCTATAAACCAATAATTTATTAGTCCCGTTGGAACCAATCATTGATTTGGATTTTAGTCTATATTTGCTGGATATGATACCAAAAATCAATTTAAACCATATCTACTAGGTGAGGGTAGCCTAGAATGAGTTTCACTCAAGTGGTTGGGCAAATTGCCAGTCAGGTTGGTTAAGAAGTGTCACGACCCGCTCCCGAATAATCGGACACGAGTCGGACATGCCCAGCCTTCATTGTTAGACACAATGAAGTAAGCTGTACCAATATCTAGGGAGAAACTATGAATCAAGATAAGAATGAAAGTAATCACAGCATCTAATATATCAATCCCAGAATCTCAGATACAATCTAAATGTTATTACATTCCAGCAAATGAAAACTATAAAGATGTCTCTAATATAAGTCCAGATAAAGCTAAGTAGGAAAGACTAGGCTTCATCAGCCTCTAGTTCCTGGGCCACATCCACTGGCTCATAGGTGCCTCCAGGCTCCTGCCTATAGTAAGTAGCACATATAGCCTCCAGCTCACCAGCAATATATACTAGTCAGGAGCGGAGCTAAGTATATCCAAGGAAATGAACATGAATATCATGGTATGAACAAGAAACAAGAAATATATATATACTGTACGGGAAATGAGAACAAGACATGAAATCTGAACATGAATACTGAAAGTAAATACAGGGAACATGATATGAGTCCTGAATATGAAATACAACATGAACATGTAATACAACCTGAATCCTGAAATGTGCAATATTGAAATACATCCAGAGTGTGTGATCGGCTTGGGTAGATTCAATAAACATGAAATGGTACGGCTTGGGTCCCGCGTGCACGATACGGAGCCTAAGCTATTCACATAAATAGTAACATGGGTTTGATCACACATCTGTAGTATTTTTTCTCCTAGACACAAGTAAACTCAAGAAACAAGAAACAAGGCAATCCTGTGATACATCGTGTCAACAAGGTGATACAGGATTGAATATACAAGACATGAGAATATGAACAAATCCGAGGAGTATGCTTGCCTTGCTCCGGGAAACCAAGGGTAATGAATGGAGCTGGATGTCCTCCTGATTTGATACAAGTTGGTTAGGATCAACTTCTAACATTGTTAATCTAGTTCCCTTATTAAATAGAAACTAATTAGTAAACTAACTATCTGTCCTTTATATAAATATTAAAAAAATTAAAAGTAATTATCCATAATGATAAAAAGGTAATCTAGGACATAATTGTCGAGTAGTAATATTTATTAGCACAACATTAGTTTAAGCTAAAATCACAAGTTTTGAATTGTAAATAATAGTAGAACAAATTTCCAATTATCTACATGAGCTGAGTTATTTGATTTAACTTATGTCACCACTGGCCCATAAAACTCATCCTTCTAGTCCCAAATCAACCCAAATTTACACAAGTTTAACATATCCACAGAACTAGTAGCTATAACCCACCAGCAAATCCTACTGTTGAACTAACCCCTTGGCTTGGCCATTATTAGCTATAGCAATTCAACCCAGTCATCTGTGAATTTAGCTCAAGCCAAAAACCACACTATGATGCAACCCCCATTATGGAACAACATATACACACAAGGTTAAACCAATTGTCACCAACCCTAAAGTATGGACAGGTACTACTGCAACATGTGGGACAACCCAGCAAGGAAGAAGAGTCTGAAAGCAAAAGTAATTGATTAAAATTCCTTAACCGATTAAACTTTAGCAGGGCTCAACTTTATCAAGGCTCAACTGGTGGAGATATAAACCTATAGTATTCACTTGCACCAGCTTATCCATTGCATTCAATAAAGAAGGGCTCGTTCTAAGATAGTAGTTAGGATTTATATTCAGAAATCCAAACCGACCACACACTAACTTACAGCTACCAAGACCAAATAATTCCTAGGTTCAGAGCCTCCATTATATATAAGACAATTAAATTGAATCTCCAAGATTACTCCTAGGAAAAAATATACAACTAATTGAGAGAATACACACACCTATGAAAATATATATACAACCCAATCGAATGCAAAATAATAAAGGAAAAATCTTTCTACATTCAATCAAAACAGTCTCTGCTCAATTCTGGTCTTCAGAAACACAGCCCATGCACAAGGACTCAACCAGCTCGGTCACGCTACGGAACTTCATAACTGACGGGTACACATAGACACGTTCGTTGCTTGGACACGGCAAGCTTGGTCACACACTCCCAAATACAGCTACGATAAAACAGCCATCATAACTAGCACCACGATACGCCAACATAATCGACTGACCTGGCCAACACCCATACTCAAGAAGAGACGAAAAAGATTCAAAGAATAATCAGAAGGTCAACATAATTACCTAAAAATTGAATTGAACAAGAACGAGGATACTTCTCAAGTGTCGGACATGTCCTAGGCTGTAGACACATCTTTTCGAATCCAAATACTGATACAGTCATTTCACTGATGTTGTGACTACTTCCAAGAATCTCGATCGATCAGGTTACCAGATTAACCCATTCGATCGATTGACCCCCTTCTACTTGTGGTCGATTTGCTGTCTGATCTATACCCATTCGATTTTGCATGGCTCAAAGGAAACATCAATAGAATTAATTCAAGGATAGATCGCCAATCGATGTTCCTCTTCATCGACCAATAGATCAAGACAGAACAGAGCACTCGTAGTAATAATTGAACCAACTTACCACGATGTTATCTTCTCTGATGGAAACAAAGCAGTCTCGATCGATCCAATCAACAGAACAGAAACCTCTACACAAGAACTCATCCAATCAAAAAGGTTGATCAATCGATCAGTCGGAGTCATATAATTAGAAATTCATAATTAGTTCAAAGTATCGATCGAGACTTACGGATACTAGTTCGATCACTGCAAGAATCAATGACTCCGCGATGGAGAAAGGATATCGACGTCGGAGAAATCCATCGCGTGCACCAAAATTTGCCTAGCTGCTGTGAGAATGAAGTCGCCTATCGTCAAGGAAATCGCTGGAGTGAAATTACCTCGGCATCGCTGCTGTCGTTGATACAAAAGAACAGTTATACGCCGTCCGTCGAGGAGATCGGGCTATTCACCGGAGAAAGAGACTCGATTGTCGGTTGCCCAGAACGATGAGACGCTGTCGACATGATCTAGAAGAGTCACCGTTGGTGGAGACTCGACGTCGTCGGAGTAGATCGCTTCGTCAAACACCGTCGAGGTAGCGTACTGCCGAGAGATCGTGTGCACCGCTCAGGAGGTGGGTCTGACTGCCGATGGTGGAAATGACCGAGATCCTCGCGATGGGAGTCCGCCATGGCCACCCGCCTCTTCTCCATAAAATTAGGGTTTTTGGTCGGAACAATTGGGGAAGGAGGTGATGGAAGAATTTGTGATGGGGAAAAAGAAAGAATGAGCTGCTCATTCTCTCTCCTCCTCAGCCCATTAATAAAAAGGAATTTTTTTGCACAAAAGTCCCCCAAAATTTGTCATTTGCAAATAGTTCGAGAAGTTGATTAGAGATTAAGGAAGTTGTAGGGAAATTTGTTAAAGGGTTGGGGACCACTCTAACTAATTTGAAAATTAGTTACTTGCCAAAAAAATTTAAATATCCCTCCGAAAGCAATCATGAAATTTATTCAAAAATAGTTAATCACAATTGTTCAAAGGAAATTGTTTAAAACAAACTTATTATTATTATTATCATAACACTTTTAAAATTCAAGAAAAATAGAAAAGTGGAGTTACAAATCTCTCCCTTAAAAGAATTTCGTCCTCGAAATTTAAAGAGGGACAATAAACAAGATAAAGCAATAAAAAAAATAATAAAATTTAAGACTGAGCAAAATAAGTTAGACATGCCATAGGACTAAGTCTAGTCATGTCTAGAAGAATAATTGATTTAGCATGATCAACTAAGTAAGATCCAAATCAAAATTGAGGCATGGTAGAAAAATGGTCATGATCAAAACTATTCAATCATGGTTTCAAATTATCAGACATGATTGATAGGAACAAAATTATAATCATCATAAAATATAGGCACGATCAGGATTTCTGGATATGATCAGAGGTAGGGCTTGGAAGGATTTAGTATGGTAAAATAAACAGTAAAGTGGCAGGATCAATAATGACCAAATTGGTCAGACACTAATCGAGACAAGATTTTAATTAATACCATGCACGATAATTTTATACCAAAAATTAAAATGATACGATCCACAATAATCAAGTACGTATAAGCTGTCAAGGTCATGGGTATCATGTCTAGTCTAAACTGTATCGAGCGGACTCCAGCCCAACTTGAGTACGTATAAGCTGTCCAGGTCATGGGTATCATGTCTAGTCTAAACTGTATCTCAATCCACAAAAATCAAATAAAATAAGAATGAACAAATATGGGTCATGGTCTGCAGCCCATTAGTATATTGTTCGATTAGACTCCAAGAATGATATGAGTCTATAAATAAGCAGAATATATCATGGTATGGAATATAAGCACGAGAGGATAATAATGAAATATCATAAGTAAATACCTGTATCATGCATCGCAATCCTCTACCATCCCACTCTACTAACTAACTTCACGCAGTCGCTAAACCTGAAGAGATCATCAGGTCCTCAGAGGACTAGCAAGATACATAATATACAAGCCAACATGTAACAGTACAAATATACGAAGAAATAAGGAACAATCTAGGATATCCAACGAGACAAAATGAATCAAGACACAAGATGTAAACACAAGGATCCTAAGGCACTGGCATGCCATACTAGAAATGGCAAATAGGTCAAAGCTATAGACTGCAGTCAAGGCAAGTACTCACAATCTATAGTGTCTCAATAGCAGTCAAGGCAAGTACTCACAACCAAGACGGTAGCCAATCCTAGTATAAAATCCTATAGACCGTAGTCAAGGTAAGTACTCATAATCTATAGAATGTCAAAGTCAAGTCCTACTCAAGTCATGTCAAGTCAAGTCAAGTTAAGTTATAATCAAGTCGAGAGAATCATGGTGTAGGACTAGACGACTCTATCAAGGAATAAATATGAAACTAACATAGTGTAACAGATAGAAATATCATAACAGAAAGGAACAAGAATGTGCAGACAACTAGAAACATGTAAAGTAAAACTATAACAGGACGAGTGTACTAGACATAGAATAAAGCAATCACGAATATAAGCAAAAGAACCGCAGCGAGATGATGAACATGTATATAAATTATATTATACAAGTTGGCAAGGTATACTTGCCTGGGGGTTGCACGGAGAACCAATAATGTATCGCCAATCAACAAGTCAGAAAGTCCAAGTCATCCCAACTGTCTCCGAAAGCTAAAATAAATGTTACCAACGTTCTCAGATTAGTCAAATTAGCTGGAATTGCCTGTACTTAAGTCCAATTCTGGACACAGGAGCAAAACGGTAATTTTAGACAAAAATGATGTCCGTCGTTGGACCCGCTTTGCACCAAAAAGCGTGCCAGAGTCAACGGTCTCTAAAGTCGTCAAACTATATGTCAACAGGTCTAGTTTTTGATACAAACCTAATCGTATATCCCAAGTTAGATTTCGGTGGGCCGTGCACAAAATCGCTCGTTGAGTCGGACCGTGGGGCCCGCAAAACTGCAGTCCAATCAACTGTCTCAGAATCGGACCAAACTTGGCACACAGGACTAGAAAAACGATACGGTCCTGTTGGCGGAAGTTTCGTCTCGATCTGACGAACGTACACAAAGTAATTGGGAAACTTGCACAGAGGCCGATATGGTGAATTTCGACGGATACGTATCAAATTCATCGCGCACACGCGACCAATTTGAATTTCGTCAAAGCTCATACGACCATGAAGCCGTTACGCACCTTTCGATGCTTTCGGTTCACGACCATATCGCCCGGTTTGGCGGGACGCACGTCAAGTCGAAGGATTTCTATGTTTTCGAAAACAATTTTCTCAGTTTTTTCCTGATTTTCAGTTTGGTTTTAAACAGAATTCAATCTACTAGAAAATAAACTAAAAGTGGGGACTCAATCTCGGTTATGTTGTCTACAAGGCTGTTCAAGCGGTTTTTCATGTTTCATAATATCTTGGTCGTAAATCGACCGCCAACTTTGGGTTTCGGGACAGTTTCTATAATCCAGAATTCGAGATTTTTCTCGATTTTGGGAATCGATTTGTGACGCACACACCGCGAATTATACCAATCTATTTGAAGGAGATTGAAGGGCTATAGGTTAGCTTCGTACCTGTCCAATTGGATCGAAAAACGATCAAGCATGGAGGAAGAATGATCACGGCGAACTCGGGTTCCTGCTGCACTTGCTGTCGCTGCAGTTTCGGTTCCAGGCCGCTAGCGCCTCCGGCACGTCGTGGCCGCGCGCGGCGGCCCCCTAGGCTGGGGGAGGTCACCGGGGTCAGTGGTGTCGGCGCGGTGTGTGGTGGCGTTAGGGTTTTTTATGAAGAAACCTCTCTCCCGATCTCTCTTTATATGAGTACGAGTTGTATAATACGCTCGGGTGCTGATTGTTGGGAAGCATAGCCTATGGGCCTGGCCGACTGGCTTGGGCCTGCTGCTAATGGGGTTCGGTTATGAACCGAAGGGTTGGGAGTTCGGGTTCTTGGGCTGATTTGGGGTAAAGTGGGTTGGCTGGTATGGGGATTAATATATATATATATACACAAATACATATTCATACACTACACCAAAATGGTCATTTTTGAACAGAGGAATACCGTTCCAAACAATTTCAGGAACACCTTTATTTCGAGCCTATTTTCGGGCAGCCAAAATTCTTGGAACGGAATAAAAGCGTTCCAAAGTACAATTATTGGAACGCTTTATGTGTATGCCAGTGTTGGAACACCAACAAAGTGTTCCTAATAAAGAGTTCCAATGGATGACTATTGGAACACATTATATGTGTGCCAATTTTGGAACACCAACAAAGTGTTCCTAATAAAACGTTTCAATTAATTTTTAGGCGCTTAATAAAGCATTTCAAATATAATTTGTTCCATTGTTGGAATGGTAGAAATGTGTTCATATTAATTGTCCAGATTATTTGAAATTCTAAACCTATAATTTGAATTTATATATATAGATAATTAATTTGTAATGCTCTTGATATTTTATGAAATTAAAGTATATTACAATATAAATGAAAGTACACAAACATCCATATCATAAGTACATGCAGAATAGATAAAGCTACATAGACTAATAATGGTTTAATACAATTTTACTAAACTATCATGCTAAAAAATGTCATAATTTAATATATTCTCGTTCTTTTCTTCCCGATAAATATTTCCTTCCTCTTAGTTGTCACAATTGATTCAAGATTTTTGATAAAACTCTTTCATTGTTGGGATGGCCATCGGGTCTGCAAAGCCAAAAGGTTAAAAAAAATTAGTAGAGAAAAAAATCTAACTATGCAAATCCATCCCAACTTTTAAAGAAAAAACTAGATATTTCACATGCTGAGGTTATATTCAATGTTCATAATATACCTGGAATATGTACACCGGAAAGAGAGGTATGAATGGAAAATTATTTCATAATGACATTTTTCAGGAGAATAGTAAATATTATAAATAACAATAACCATAAATAATATTAAACTATTTGGGTTGGCTCTATTAGTTATAAAAGCACAAAAAGTAGCGATCAGTTACACCAGTGTCCTACTAGGACAACTCCTATGCTTACTACCATACAGTCATCCCTCAGCAGCCTCACAAAATATATGTCACATAGGAATTGCTTTAATAGGGACTGACCAAGCAGTCACAGCTTGAAGACATAAGAGACATGGAAAATCCCCCTCGGAGAGAGATGAGCTTAATTATAAAGGTGGCTGAAAAGAAATATCCAAGTAATGGTTGATTGAGAGCTAGACATGAAGGAGTCCCCTTGGTAGAGAATAATGCGATGGTGATTAGTCTGAGTGGTGGATCTTGTACCGGATATCAGGCCAAGTGGTGGATCGAAGAAAAATGATGCATCAAATGCAGAAAATGAGAATCTACTAGCAGATAACCAAAAGAAATCCAAGCCTAGCCCTGAGGGATTGCAACAAGACTCAAAAGTATAAATATAAAGTTTGGGGGTAGGTTGTAATGCTATCAAAAGTCAAGGGGGAAAAATAACTGCTTGCTTTCGACTTATTTGCTTCCTTCTCTTGATAAAATATGGTCCTTACACCCTCGGTCTAATTTCTTTAAGCTTTACCTAGGCTTCATCTATTATCATGTTCTTGCGTTCCCAACCAAAATTAAAACAACTAAATGTCCTTTTCCTTACCACTGTCCAGAAATGATAAACCAACAACCAAGCAAACCGTTTGCTCTCTCCCTCTCTCTTCCTCGCTTCGCTGAGAATGGAGAATTCACATTGTCAAAATTAAGTTTTTTTAAATTATTTAGAGAAAGAAGAAGAATTGGATTTGGGGGAAATTACGGCTGGGAACTCTTCTTGTGAGCACGATGGGGAAGAGCATTACGAAGGGACGACAGGAACAAAACCCTTACATTTTCTGCAGATTAAGAAGGATGGAGAAGAGAGAGATATCTAAATTGGAGCTGGAGCTAAGAAATTAGGGTTAGGAAGAATTGAGGGTGGTTGTGGAGAACATATTTGACGGGGAAGAATGATTGTGTGTATATGAAGGGAGAGTAAGGGTTTGTTGGCTTGGACACTTTTTCACCCATCACGTGATATTCACATGTGTGTATCCTTAATTTAGAACGTATTTGGAACAGTATAATAGTGTATCTAAATAAATAATTTAAAAAAATTAAAATAACATATATTAGGAACGTTTTTATTATCTAGAACACTTTTGCACCGTTCCAACACCTAGGTACAGTAAATAAGCGTTCCAAATTAAAAAATACCTAGTGTTCCTAATTTATCAATTTGGTGTAGAGATAGTGTAGAAGCATGGAAAAGAATAAAGAAAGATCCATGCGGCTCAGAGAGTTCATGCGGCTCAAGTATCCATGCGGTTCGAGCGTCTATGCGGCCCAAACAAGTTCTATGTGGCTCAGAGAGGAGCCACGTGGCCTGCAAACAACTCTTCCGTTTGTCCTTTACTGCATTAAATGCCTTGACGGCTGACAGCTCTGACACATGGCAGCCCTGACACAAAAATATAATTATGACTCCGTCATAATGGCAGACTCCTAGGGAAATGAGGGAAGTCTCTGACACGATCCCCCGAGATCCAGAAACTGTCACGCGGCCTTGACACGTGGACAGTCGCATGTGGCTCAAGTAGAGACCACCCCATGCGGCTCAGGCCGAAGGAGCCCCATGCGGCTCACGAAGACTAGCCCCATGCGGCTCACGAAGACTAGCCCCATGCGGCTTGCGAAGACTATCCCCATACGGTTCAAGCGAAGGCTGTCCCATGCGGCTCACGAAGACTATCTTCATGCGGTTCACGAAGAAGGTACCCATTATGCGGTCACCTACCCTCATGCGGCTCAGATCATCACCATGCGATTGAAATGTTCAGGGGGCCACTCTCAAGCAGCCTTGACACGTGGCCAGCCTTATGCGGCTCAATGAGGAGCAACTTTCCTGCAGCTCAGATTTCTGCAGTGGCTCGCGGTTAAGACATGTGGCATGATAGCGGGGCACGTGGCATTAAATTGATCAAAATCCCTCAACAAATCCCAATAAAATATTGGGATCAAATCAGATCATTTGCAATCAAGCAAATTAATGACACGTGTCGAGAAATCCGAGGTTGGCATGACAAATTAGGAGGATTTATGTCAATCACATTAATTACCTACAAAAGATTTGATGCAATCACATTTATTGCTCAAATCTCGTATATTCAAGATGAACGGCCCAGATCCAGTGATCGAGCCGCCGACTTTTAAGAATGGGCAATAATTACAGACCCTAATGAGGCCCCCCCACTCTTATAAATAGCAAGGTGCCATTCCATTGCGAAGATATACAGACATACACAGAGAGATATACGAAGAAGACATATACAGAGAGAGACATAGAGAGCCAGAGAGAGAATATTCAGAGCCTAAAAAGAGAGCATTTCTTCAGCAATGCCAAGCAGTTCTTCTACAGAGCCAAGGCTGCACCCAATCGTCCAAAGAGTAAGGCAGAGCTGCCGTCGCTTTCCCGAGCCTCTACCGTCACCCTCCAGAATCTAAAATAAACAATTATACTTAGATTGATGTACCTAGGTTTTCGTCCCTAGGCTTTCTTTGTACAAGCAAATTTGTATTGTGAAGTAAAAGTCCAGTCCTCCGATAATTGTTCTGCTCTTTTATATTTCATAGAAAACATGATGGCGACTCTGCTGGGGACAAACTTTTCTACGGCTGAGGAGTTGGTGACGCAATCGGATGCAGCCAAACTTGGCTCCACGCAACAGAAGATGGTCGTCCGCTTCGACCAACAGGCGTTTGAAGAAATGCTCTCTGAAGGAAGTGCTAGCCCGGTCCAGAAGCGAACCCGCACAAAGAAAGCTCGCTGCGAGTGGAGGCCAAAATCATTTGCTCCTTCCCAAGCTCTGGACGGAGTACTCTCTGCTGCCCAAGACGGCGAAGGCGACTCTCGCACGGCTCCACTTCGAGCCATAGAGGACTCTGCTGTCCCCAAGTCCGGCAGAGGAAAGCACTACGATGCTGGACTTGCAGGGGCAAAGAGCGATCCTATGTGCTCCAGGAAGAAATCGAACAAGGGCACTAGCCGCAAGACGAAGACTCATGCGGCCAAGATTGCCAGCCGTATGAATGATGACCATGCGGCTGAGATTACTAGCCAAAGGCACAATACTCATGCGGCCAGGATTTCCAGCCGCATGGAGAAGACCTATGCGGCTGAGACTTTCAGCCGCATGAAGAAAGCCCATGCGGCTACGACTGCCAGCCGCATGGAGACTATTGATTCCAACCGCATGCCGCCTGCTCCACGCGGCTCTGTCTTCGACCGCCTCTCCTATGGTCCTGATCTCTTGTGCTCCCAAGAAGACATGTTTGACTCTCTCCAGCACCACTTAGACTCTTCCTACTATGTGCCCTCATGCACTAGAGTGAAGAAGTCTAGGGCAGTACGAGCTTGGCAAGCTCGGTCCGCTGATCCAACCTCTGACCATTCGAGCGTCCCACATACTATTATGCGGGCCTCAGATGGAAAGTTGTACAGAACCACTCGAGTCCAGCCCCCGGCGGCAAACGGACAGAGAGGTTCCCAAAAGTCTCCCGAAATCCAGGGAGCAAACATGGTCGATCCAAACCCATCTGACTTGCGTGAGGCCATCCTCCACAAACACAAGGAAAGAGAAGGTGCATCGGGGTGCAAAGAGTCCTCCCGTGGGCGTCACTGCACCAAAGTTATCGTCAACTGCTGTTGCAATAATGCGATGGTGCAAAAAGACCGGCAGTCCGTCTTTCAAAGACTGCAACAGCCGTCTTCAGAAGATGAGGCACTTCCCGTCGTCTCCTACAACTCTACTCAGAAAGTCCCTGCCGATGGGAGAGGGAAGAAGACAAATGTTTCCAGCCCGAAGATTTCAACCACTATGACTAAGAGACTGTCGTCTAAGTGGGTGCCCACCACCAGAGTTTTCCAAGGTACCCGTTCTAAGACAAAATCTGCTACAGTGGGAGATTCATCGTCCACACCACTAGGGGTTGCTGGGACTGGGGGTAGCACTCCTCCGAACCTCCACGACAATCCGATGTTCCTAGAAGACGAGCCGGGGGAAATAACTCTCCCATCAGATGCAGCAAACCCCGACGACCCCGAGGTCGTCCATAATTCCCAAGACGAGACAAACTCTGAGGCTGGGGGTACTATCCCTTCTGAATCCGAACCAGAGGAGAACATTCCCACCTACCCCGATGACTTCTCGCTACACGGGTATGATTCGGAGGGCACTTCCTCCACCGTTCCGTCCATCTCTTCTCATGTAAAGACTGTGTTCATGACGAACAGCAGCCAAGGTGGTTCCAGTGATCGCCAACGCATCGACACTCTGGAGGCCATACTGCATGCCTTGGTCAAGTCTGTGGACGAGATCAAAGCGGCCCTTCCAACTCTCCAAGGAGGGACGCTTGGCCAAACAAGCGCAGGTCCCGCAGTCAATACGGACTCGAATTCAGCGGCACCGAATCCAGGCAACAATCCTCCTGAAGAAACGGCCCCCACCGCTGTGGATGAGGCCCGAGAAGCGAGAAAAGAGGTCCAGGAGCTCCGAGCTATGTTTCACGCTCGAGAAAACTCTCAAGACCTCAGAATACGGCAACCGTACCCTGCTGTATGGAGGGATGTCCCCTTCCCGCCAAGATATAAGCCGTTCAACATCAACCCGTATGATGGCAAGACCTCCGCAAGTCGGTACATCACTTACTTTGAGGTCACCACCGACCATCTGCCCCATGACGATGCCATCCTCACACGATTATTCATTAGGGAGTTGGAAGGAGTCGCCTTCGACTGGTATCGCAACCTGCCAGACAACTGCATCCACTCCTTCGCCGGCTTCAAGCGCATGTTCTTGGAGAGATTCTACGAAGTAGGGCAAGACATCACAATATCCAACCTCATGGATGTCGTCCAAGGGGAGAAAGAGCTGACAAGGAACTATATCGAGCGGTTTTGCCAAACCGCAATAAAGTTGCCGTCTGGAAATCCGGATTCCTCCTTGATTGAAATTTGCCAAAAGAGATTGCTCCCAACAATCAGTCTCTGGATGGGCGAAAGTCAATTCAAAGACTGGAAGACGTTTATCATCAGTGCCACAAGCGTCGAAGAACAATTGAAGAAGGCTCGCCAACTGGGATTGCACATCTCGGAGGGAGAAGACAAGGACAGGCGTCCCAACGCCAATACCAACAATGGGGGTAACTCCACCAACAACTGGGACAACAAGGGCAAGCAGGCTATGGTGGCCGACACAGTCCAGAAACCTGAATCAAAACCGGCAGACAAACAGTGGCCGCAAATCACTTACTCCTTCGAAGACGGTCACGTCAAGCCCATCTTAGACATGCTCATACAAGGAGACAGAATTCAGCTTCCTCCACCAAGACGGGAACCTCGGCCGACAGAAATAGAGAACCCAAAGTACTGCCATTACTACCGCTACGTCCACCATGCTACACACGACTGCTACCAACTAAAACGGTACATCCAAAATCTCATCGATTTGAACGCTCTGGCCATCGATTTCGAAGAGGTAACGGTGGCAGCCAATATGGTGTCAGTATAATTTGGCAGCTTCCCTTCTACGAAAACTCAAGACGGTGTGGTCCCCATCCCTTTGGCGACAATGGAGATTGCTAATCTTCCACCTTTCCGAGATCAGGCTGCTGGTCTAGTGTCCCTCACCACATCACGAGGGGAGGTCATGTGGGTCCATCCAGACTTGGTATCTGAAGTAACTCAACCCACACCATCTTCCATTTGTAAGAAGAAGAGTGGAAAAGTCAGGTCCTGCCGCACAATCTCGGCAGATATCGAAGAAGCTACGGCCATCGTCACTCGGTCTGGGGCACAACCCCAACCTATGGCTGATAACTCGGCTGAAGATCATCAGCCCGCTACAACTGACGCTCCGGGACCTTCTCAGCCTCCGACGACCGACAAGCCTAAGCCGAAGGAGACTCGCTTTGACAAATCCCTCCGAAAAGAGGCACCACAGGGGCTGGAGAGGCCCTACAACTTCGACATCTTGGCGCAATTAGCCAACACACCGGCCAAGTTGTTATTATACGAGCTTCTAAGACTCTCAAAGGATGTTTGCGCGGCTTTGAGCGATGTACTCCAAAATGCCGATGCGTACCTGGCTCAGGTCAACTTCACGGGAGAGGACCGACCTGTAGATCTCCAAGACAGCGCTTGCACGGGAGCAATGCCCAACATTGTCTTCACTCCGCAGGACATGCTCATCAAAACCAACCTGCACGATCGCCCATTATACTACACTGGATACATCGGCGACGTAAAGGTGAATCGGATGCACATTGATCCTGGCTCTTCCATAAGCATTATTCCGAAGGGTCTGTTACATCATCTCCGTATCCCTATGTATCGTCTGACGCCTATAAGTACCGCCATCAGTGGTTTTAATTCGGGCAGGAGCTATCCATTTGGGAAGATTCGTTTGAAGTGTCAAATTGGCGATCTCCAGTCGGAAGTCACCTGTTACGTCATAGATGCAGACACTTCTTACAACATCCTCTTGGGGCGCCCTTGGATACACGATTATATAATCGTGCCTTCCACGCTGCACCAATACTTCAAGTATGTCGACAAATACGGCTTCATGAGGACAGAATTTGCCGACATCGATCCCTTCAAAGGGGTCGAATCCTACTGCTCAGACTCCTGTCTGTACGAAAAGTCGAAGAGGAACCTTGGTGAAGGAGATGTGCAAGCTCGTACCGAGACGGCCACAGGATCAGAAGAACCTCTGACGATCCACCTCCAACCTCGCATACCTGGCAAGTCCGCACCCCTTACAGCCACTCTGCGTAAGGACGCAATCAGCCTCTCGGCACAAGAAGAGCAAATGATAATCCGGCTGCCAAGGTCCGGCCAAGTGCCAAGACCCACAACGGAGCCATTGACAATCAGGCTGCCGAGAGTTTGCCAGCCGCAAACGGAGAAGCTCAATCCCTCCGACAAGCCAATGACGATACGCCTTCCCAAGAAGAGTCGTCACCCCGATGCAAGGCCTGGGACTTCTAGCGAACCAACCACTCCCCGTCCCGTATCAGGTACCAAACTGGGGGTCGCTAGTTTGCCAACGACCCCACGTTCGGCTCCACCAGCTGAACCTCTGACGATCAAGCTGCCCAGGTCGTCCTCTCAGTCTTCATTTATACAGGGGTAGCCGAAGAGGAACCGGAGCTAGCCAAGTATGTGGCTGCCCACACTGATGTTCCCTCCGTAGATGATGTAATCCCGCTAGAAAAGATACCTTACTTCATCAATAAAGGGCTATCTTTGAACTACCTCGAGCTTAATAAGCTTTATACAATGTATGCTATGGAACATGGTATAGGCACTCACCTACACACACAGGTGACAAATGTGTACACCGCAAACCAGCTTACTCCAGTGGAAGGTGCTTACCGCATAATCGAGGGAGGGGACCATCTAATCATCTTCGGCCGAAAGGACGATCCGTAGCCCTTCACCATAGAAGAAGTCGACCTTGAATCAGATGCCGGGAGACTGCCTCTGTATCTTTATAGCCTCCAATCCAAATATCTCATACAAAATTAGGGGTAAGATCTGGAGACTACGCCAGGCTTGAACTACGGCACTGGACGACGATTACCTTTGAAGCCACCAGTCCCGGCTGACAAACCACGGGACTACTACAGCAAGACCCGATGTGGATTATGGTATGTTACGCCCACAACGACCCGTGAAAGTTCAGATGAAGAATATGACTGGCAGTCATATTCAACCGGGTCACCAACTTCTGACTTAGATTCCAACATCGGAGACGTATTCAGACAAGTCCTGTCAGTCAACATGGCATTCGTCGACGCTTATGAAGAAGATGAAGACATTCCTGAAATCCTCGAGATAGAGCCGTGGGCCCAACAGCTGGATGCACAATGGGAAAAGCGGTTCAAACAGAGAGAACCTCCTACTGAAGATGAGGTTAAAAAGGTCGACCTCGGTAGCGAATCTTCTCCAAAACCAATCTTCGTCAGTAAAAGCCTGACAGACGAAGAGCGAGGATCGCTACTGGAGATTGTCAAAGAATATATCGATGTGTTCGCCTGGAGCTATGAAGACATGCCAGGACTAAACCCCGAGGTTGCCCTTCACAAGCTCAATATTCGGCCAGATGCAAAGCCAGTCAAGCAACAACAACGACGCTTCCGCCCGGGCATCATGGATGCGATCGAAGCCGAAGTCAACAAACTAATAGCCAGCGGCTTCATTCGTGAGGAATAACATCCGGATTGGGTCGCCAACATAGTACCAGTCCTCAAGAAAAATGGAAAGATTCGAATCTGCATCGACTTCTGTAATCTGAACGAGGCAGGTCCCAAAGACGAATTCCCCCTTCCTATCACAGACATCATGATTGACAACACCTGCGACTTCAAACGTATGTCATTCATGGATGGCTTCTCGGGATATAACCAAATCAAGATGTCTCCTGACGACGAAAAGCATACATCATTTCGAACACCGATTGGCACATACTGCTACACAGTCATGCCTTTCAGTTTGAAGAATGCCGGCGCCACATATCAAAGAGCCATGAGTATCATCTTCAGAGACCACTTACGCAAGACGGTGGAGTGCTATGTTGATGACATCGCCGTCAAGAGCCGTTGTAAGGGAGACCATCTGCAGGATCTGAGGACGGTATTCGACCTGATACGAGCGCACAATTTGAAAATGAACCCTACGAAGTCCTTCCTGGGCGTATCCAGCGGAAAGTTCTTGGGTTTCATCATCACCGCCCAGGGTATTCATGTAGACCCTGAGAAGACGAAGGCAATTATGGAGATGGGTCCCCCGAAAAATCTTTGCGAACTCAGAGGCCTTCAAGGAAGGCTAGCTTACATCAGGAGGTTTATTTCTAACCTCTCCGGGCGATGTCGGCCATTCACCCATCTCATGAAGAAAGGCATCTCATTCGTATGGGATGAAGAATATCAGCGGGCCTTCGACAGCATCAAAGAATATTTGTCGAACCCTCCAGTCCTGGTAGCCCTGGTTGCTGGAAAACTATTCCTGCTCTATGTACGAGCAATAGAGCATTCCTTCGGTGCCTTGCTAGCACAAAATAATGATACAGGCCATGAACAAACCATATATTACCTCAGTCGAATGATGATTGGGCCAGAGCACCGATACACCGCCGTAGAAAAGGAATACCTTGCCCTGGTGTTCGCCATTCAGAAGATGCGGTACTATGTCACAGGACAAACCATACATGTGATCTCACGAGTCAACCCTCTCAGAGTCCTCATGACTAAACCAGGGGCACTCAGCTCTCGCCTCGCTATATGGGCAATATTGCTGTCCCCTTATCATATGATCTTCGTCCCACAAAAGGCTGTTAAAGGTCAAGCCCTGGCAGACTTTTTGGCAGTCCACCCGGGCTCGGAGTCGTCCAGAATATATGAAAAAATCCCAGATGAGGTCGCCGACTCGCATGCAACCTCTCACGATGATATATGGCAAATTTTCTTCGACGGTGCTTCGAGAACCGGACCTAAAGGCAACATCGTCGTCGGAGTCGGGGTGGTGCTGGTTTCTCCTTTCGGATTGGTGATCAATCGCGCTTACTCCCTCACGGAACCCTGCTCTAATAATATGGCCGAGTACAACGCTTTGGTCATCGGCCTCCAACTTGCAAGAGAGCTGGGGGTAGAATATCTTGAAGCATACGACGATTCTCAGTTAATCGTCAATCAGATCCGGAGCTCATACGAAGTCTGCCACGAAGACATGGTCCCCTATCACCAAATAGCGATCGACATCATCTCGTCGTTCGAGGGATTCTTCATCGAACATGTTCCCAGACTCCAAAATATGGAAGCCGATGCCTTAGCAGGCCTTGCCGCTTCCCTAGCAGTGCCAAATTATACTCATCAATCGGTAGATGTGATAGGCCACGAACTGGTCTGCCCCAAGAACAACGTTCAATTCGTGGCAAGTTATTCCACTCAGACGATCGACGAAGTCCCAGACTGGAGACAACCATTCATTGATTTCATAGTCTACGACATCCTGCCCGAGAACCCAAAAGAGGCCACCTCTATCCGAAGGCGTTCTCTCAGATTCTTCTACGATACAGAGACGAAAATGCTGTATCGCCGATCCTACGATGGATTATTGCTTCGATGTTTGTCAAATACAGAAGCCAAAGAAGCTGTACGCGAAGCTCATGACAGTGTCTACAGGGCCCATCAGCTTGGCCCTAAACTACAAGATCGTCTTCGCCGAATGGGCTACTACTGGCCCACGATGGTAGCAGATGCGATAGACTACGCAAGAAAGTGCAAAGCCTGCCAAGTCTACGCGGACTTCATCCACCAACCATCCGAATTTCTACATCCAACAGTGGCGTCCTGGCCATTCGAAGCATGGGGAATGGATATCATTGGTCCGATTACTCCACCCTCCTTCCGAGGACATCGCTTCATACTTGCCATCACAGATTACTTCTCCAAATGGGCAGAAGCTGTTTCGCTTGTAGAAGTAAAAACTTTAAATGTGATCAGCTTCCTCAAGTATCACGTCATTTATCACTTTGGGCTGCCCCGAAGGATCATCCACGATAATGGTCCGCATTTTGCAAGCCACGCCTTCTATCGATTCTGCGGCAAGCACCGCATCCAGAATATTGCTTCAACGCCATACAACCAAGCAGCGAATGGGTTAGCAGAAGCATTCAACAAAACAATCATCAAACTTCTCAAGAAGTTCGTATTGTCTAACAAACGTGACTGGAACGAGAAGCTTGGTGAATGCTTATAGGCGTACCGTACCACAGTCCGAACAGCCACAGGGAATACACCATTCTTCCTGGTGTACGGGAGTGAGGCAGTTCTCCCATTGGAGACTCAAATACCCTCGCTCCGTATCGTGCTTACTTATTAATTGACGACGGATGATAACTACCGTCGCCGGCTACAAGAATTGGAGGCCTTAGATGAAAAGCACCTCCTGGCTCAGCAACGGATCGAGCTATACCAAGCACGCATCTCCGGAGCCTTTAATAAGAAGGTTAAAATCAGAACATTCCAAGTGGGCGATCTCGTTCTGGCAGTCCTGAGGCCGATGGTCATGACTCACAAGACCGTCGGCAAGTTCCAGCCAAAATGGGAAGGTCCATTTATCATCGAGGCTGTATTCTCCAACGGTGCTTACCGCCTCGCAAAACAAAAAGGAGACTTGCTCATGTTGCCCGTCAACGGTAAGTTCCTGAAGAAATATTATGTCTAAACGACATATCCCAGATTATCGAGTCATGTACCCGCTTGTGCCGCTGAACTCACATCCATAACATTCTAGATTGTCGAGTCATGTACCCGCTGGTGCCGCTGAACTCGCTTTCACATCCACAACATTCCAGATTATCGAGTTATGTACCCGCTGGTGTCGCTGAACTCACTTTCACAATATTCCAGATTATCGAGTCATGTACCCGCTGGTGCCGCTGAACTCATATTCACAATATTCCAGATTATCGAGTCATATACCCGCAGGTGCCTCTGAACTCGCATTCTGGTCACTCTTTCAGATAGTAAGTCATGTATGACCATACCTCTGAACTTTCTACCTGAAAGAGATCCTCCCTTATGATCCACTACCCGCACTCCCAGTGCACAAACAGGGTAACAGATCCACAAATTTCCAAAACGGCCATGTCCTCATTACCTCTGAGTCCTTTCACTTCTGCTAAAAACAAATCACCCCTTTACATAGAACTTCCATGTCCTCATTACCTCTGAGTTGTTCTATGTACCCTCCTTCATTGAGCCCACTCCTGCCATGTCCTCATTACCTCTGAGTGGGAAGGCTCCGTCGAAGAAACCTTCATGCTTGCCATGTCCTCATTACCTCTGAGTAAGTATGATGATTCCCTTTTGACTTATTATCCGTACCCACAACCGGAGTACGCCAAGGATAATAGGTCCACAAATATTCTCCGTTGAGTCCACTCCTGCCATGTCCACATTACCTCTGAGTAGGAAGACTCCACGGTAAAACCTCCGTACTTGCCATGTCCTCATTACCTCTGAGTAAGTATGTTGGTCCTCTCTCGTCTTATTATCCGTACCCTGAACCAGGGCACGCCAAAGGTAATAGGCCCACAAATGTCCTCTGTTGACCACAAATATCCTCCGTTGAGTCCACTCCTGCCATGTCCTCGTTACCTCTGAGTAGGAAGACTCCACGGTAAAACCCTCATATTTGCCATGTCCTCATTACCTCTGAGTAAGTATGTTGGTTCCCCTTCATCCTATTATCCGTATCCCAAGTCGGGGTACGCTAAGGATAATAGGCCCATAAATGTCCTTTGCTAAGTCCCTTAGTACAGGCCCACCATTCCTCATCATGCCCCGGGAGCCCAGCTGCTCCATGGCATTCTATCTTCCGATACCCCGAACACCCACGACCACCTTATCGTGGAACTGTTCTAGGTATCCCCAATCAAACTTGTTATCCGTACCTAAAACCAAGGTATGCCAGGGATAACATGTCCACAAACAAGTCCCCCATGCGGGGCACACATCACCACAATACCACAGGCACAACAAGCAATACAAATGAAGGGTAGAATGGAAAGTACTCTTTATTTGAAAGACGAAAAAGCATTACATATTTTGGGGACCACGTCCCTCCCAAAAAGAAAAGAAAAGGAAAACGGGAACAAAAGAAGAAAAGGCCGACTATAGTTCGACATTACACAACTCCAAGAGGCGGTTTCTCACCGAGGCAGTATCCCGCTCAAGCCTCTGTCTAGCCCTGTGCTCAGCCTCCTGGGACAACCGCTCCCCATTATCCAGGTCCATGAGTGCCCGCCATTCTTCGTCCAACCTCTTCAGAGCCACTTCCAAGTCAGTCGAAGCTTTATTGACATTGTCAGTCTCCTGGATAATTAGCCCTCTGTCGATCCGGGCAGCCTCAAGCTCAGACTCAAAGAAAGTTAACTTCCTCTGAAGCTCAAGGATCTGCTCCCGCGTGTCAGTAATCCCGCGGGAGGCAGTCGCTTTCCGAGCCGTAACATATTCACTCTCATGGCTCAATTGATCATATCGATCAGACAGAGTGCTTTTTTAGTGCTTTCATAGGGCCTGCAGGGATCGGATAAATTCGTGCGAACCACGTGACAGACAAATGTGTGTGAATATGTGCGGCTCAGTGTAGCTTATGCGGCTTCGTTGGCGAAGCACGTATGCGGCCACAGTGGCTATTCTTATGCGGCTCGCGGCTCGGCCATAGGACGAACATGCAGCTCACATGAAAATAAAGGCTCGTGTATAAAGGATGCGACGTATCCATAGCAGTTAGGGTTCTTTAAACCCACATAAAGTCCTTACCAGCAATAGGGGGATGGACGTCAGGGTGAGCTGCGGGCACTTCGGCCGGCGAAGGAGCGGCCGCGGTCGAAGTAGAGGCAGTCTTCTTGACCTTCGCCGTCGCAGACGACGAAGACGCCGCCTTCTTGCCCTTCGCCGCAACGGTCTTCTTGGGAGCCATTGGTGATTGAAGAAGAGGATGACAATGAGATAAGAAAAGTTCGAAGTAAAAGAGAAAGTAAAGAAGTTTTCTCTCTTAAACTCCTCTTATTTATAGGAGGATAAGAGAGGGGGGAACACGTAGACTAATAACCGCCTCGGAAAAGACGAAACCGACTCCTCGAATTTCGTCCCCTCTCTCATAAAGGAGATTCACCCAGGGCATAAAATCCAAAGAGTTAATGAGCCGACCCTTGGGATTTCCCCAAAAGGCGGCACTAAAACGAATTTGAGGCAATTAATGACGCGCACACGTGGCAAGGAGCTATGCGGCCCGAAAGTCCCTGCGGCTGATTGACTCAATACAGCTGAGACATCAATGCGGTCGAGACATCCATACGGCCGAGACATCCATGCGGTCAGGACATCATATGCGGCCAGGGGAATTTATATATGGCAATGCTTCTTATTCAAAGTATTTCAATTTTACAAATTGAAAACTTTGAAGGAGGTCTTGTAGAAGCATGGAAAAGAATAAAGAAAGATCCATGCGGCCAGAGAGCCCCATGCGGCTCAAAGAGTTCATGCGGCTCAAGTATCCATGCGGTTCGAGCGTCTATGCGGCCCAAACAAGTTCTATGCGGCTCAGAGAGGAGCCACGTGGCCTGCAAACAACTCTTCCGTTTGTCCTTTACTGTATTAAATACCTTGACGGCTGACAGCTCTGACACATGGCAGCCCTGACACAAAAATACAATTATGACTCCGCCATAATGGCAGACTCCTAGGGAAATGAGGGAAATCTCTGACACGATCCTCCGAGATCCAGAAACTATCACGCGGCCTTGACACGTGGACAGTCGCATACGACTCAAGTAGAGACCACCCCATGCAGCTCACGAAGACTAGCCCCATGCGGCTCGCGAAGACTATCCCTATGCGGTTCAAGCGAAGGCTGCCCCATACGGCTCACGAAGACTATCTTCATGCGGTTCACGAAGAAGGTACCCATCATGCGGTCACCTACACTCATGCGGCTCAGATCATCACCATGCGGTTCAAATGTTCAGGGGGCCACTCTCAAGCAGCCTTGATACGTGGCCAGCCTTATGCGGCTCAATGAGGAGCAACTTTCCTGCGGCTCAGATTTCTGCAGTGGCTCGTGGTTAAGACACGTGGCATGATAACGGGGCACGTGGCATCAAATTGATCGAAATCTCTCAACAAATCCCAATAAAATATTAGGATCAAATCAGTTCATTTGCAATCAAGCAAATTAATGACACGTGGCGAGAAATTTGAGGTTGGCATGACAAATCAGGAGGATTTATGTCAATCAATATTAATTACCTACAAAAGATTTGATGCAATCACATTTATTGCTCAAATCTCGTATATTCAAGATGAACGGCCCAGATCCAGTGATCCTTAACTGCCGACTTTTAAGAATGGGCAATCATTGCAAACCCTAATGAGGCCCCCCACTCTTATAAATAGTAAGGTGCCATTCCCTTGCGGAGATATACAGACATACACAGAGAGATATACGAAGAAGACATATACAGAGAGAGACATAGAGAGCCAGAGAGCCAGAGAGAGAATATTTAGAGCCTGAAAAGAGAGCATTTCTTCAGCAACGCCAAGCAGTTCTTCTACAGAGCCAAGGCTGCACCCGATCGTCCAAGGAGTAAGGCAGAGCTGCCGTCGCTTTCCCGAGCCTCTACCGTCACCCCCCAGAATCTAAAATAAACAATTGTACTTAGATTGCTGTACCTAGGTTTTCGTCCATAGGCTTTCTTTGTACAAGCGAGTTTGTATTGTGAAGTAAAAGTCCAGTCCTCCGATAATTGTTCTGCTCTTTTATATTTTATGGCAAACAGATATATATATATTTATATATATACACATGCACACAAATACCTTTTTTTTTACATACATATATATATATATATATATATATATATATATATATATATATATATATATATATATATATATATATATATATATATATATATATACACATACATTTATATATCCATTTATTTATAAAAAAATATATATATATATATTTATATACACATACATTTATTTATAAAATATATATATATATATATATATATATATATATATATATATATATATATATATATATATATATATATTTACTTATATAATAAATCTCCAAAACATCTAAATAATATTTTAATAAAAATACAAATCTCATTATCATTTATTCTTAGAATAGGGCCCATAAATATGAATATATATATACATAACATTTATTTAAAAAATAATATAACCAATGCTAATAAAATAATATTATATATGAATATCCTAATAATAATAATAATAATAATAATAATAATAATAATAATAAAATTCCATAAATCAATAATGGTGTATATAAACCATTATTTTCAGTCTAAAAACCCCAAAATATACGGGGACCTATTTTATACAAAAGTCACTAAATACCACTAATAAAAATATTTATAATATTTAAATACGAATACTTAGAAATATTCATCATTTTATTAAAATAGAATACAACACAATCTTACAAAAATATGTCAACACGAATGTCATTGGACGTCTCGCATGACTACATCGGCTTGAGCTCAGTTCGGCCCAGTCCGGGCTAAAATGGTATAACCGGTTTCCCTAAAACACAATAATATAAATAATAAATATATAAACTTCGGTAAGGGTTAATTCGTAACTTGGTCTGGTTTTCCTATTTAGGACATCCAAATGGCTCGGCCTTCCCTGGCATGGCTAATACACTAGTCGGGACACGCCCTTGCACTATCCGTGCCACGATTTCTGGTCGTCTATTACTTCAAAACTCAACCATAGCTAAAATCATCTACCGTAATAATTGACTAAATAAACATTTATAAAATTCTAAAATCACTATTTAAATTAAAAAAATATTTCGAGAAAATTCTTCGGGAAGGGAAGCTACAAATCTACCCACCTTAAAATAATTTCGTCCTCGAAATTCTAATTCATACTATCCCTTAAAATTCAAAAGGAAGTCTACTATCACCTTAATCTCCTCAATTTAATTCCTCAAAAAAACATAGTTTATATCCTCCTCCTAATCATTTTGTAACTACGAAGCCTTGAGGACTTCTACCCACCTTTGGTCATACTACTCCTCAAAATACGGTCACTAAAGTCTTATGGTCTTCTAACTAGTTGCTAACAATTCTACCGGCAGATATCTAGGCATATGGCATCTATAATCTCTCATATGTATAAACAACCAAGCATTCAATAGTCAAGCAATATTATACTATAATTTAAGAATTTCTAATAAATCCTAGATAGCACGATCATCTGTCACCTCGAAATAGGAAGGGACGAGAATCAATGGTACAAGAAGGCAAGGGAGAATAATCGAGAACGAATATGAAGTTTCAAAGACGGTAGAGAAATTTTTAAGAGAATTTTCAAGGTAGAGGGGATTGAGATATCTAAGGTTCAGTCATAGTCGCAGGCTCGTATCAGTACAGTTATGTAACCGATACGATATGCTCTACCTGTTTGGGCCATCACAAAAACTTGTCACGACCCGCACCCGGTTTTCGGACGCGAGCTCGTGAACAAGCCAGCTACGTAACGAACGGACTCCAGCCCGACTCGAGTACGTATAAACTGTCAAGGTCATGGGTATCATGTCTAGTCTAAACTGTATCTCAATCCACAAAAATCAAATAAAACAAGAATGAACAAATATAGGTCATGGTCTGCAGCCCATTAGCATATTGTTCGATTAGACTCCAAGAATGATATGAGTCTATAAATAAGCAGAATATATCATGGTATGGAATATAAGCAAGAGAGGATAATAAAGAAATATCATAAGCAAATACCTGTATCATGCATCGCAATCCTCTACCATTCCGCTCTACTAACTAACTCCACGCAGTCGCTAAACCTGAAGAGATCATCAGGTCCTCAGAGAACTAGTAAGATATATAATATACAAGCCAACATGTAACAGTACAAATATACAAAGAAGTAAGGAAAAATCCAGGATATCCAACGAGACAAAATGATTCAAGACACAAGATCTAAACACAAGGATCCTATGACACTGGCATGCCATACTAGAAATGGCTAATAGGTCAAAGCTATAGACTGCAGTCAAGACAAGTACTCATAATCTATAGTGTCTTAATCGCAGTCAAGGCAAGTACTCACAACCAAGATGGTAGCCAATCCTAATATAAAATCCTATAGACCGTAGTCAAGGTAAGTACTCACAATCTATAGAACGTCAAAGTCAAGTCCTACTCAAGTCATGTCAAGTCAAGTCAAGTTATAATCAAGTCGAGGGAATCATGGTGTAGGACTAGACGACTCTATCAAGGAATACATATAAAACTAACACAGTGTAACAGATAAAAATATCATAACAGAAAGGAACGAGAATGTGCAGGCAACTAGAAACATGTAAAGTAAAACTATAACTGGACGAGTGTACTAGACATGGAATAAAGCAATCACGAATATAAGTAAAAGAATCACAGCGAGATGATGAACATGCATATAAATTATACTGTACAAGTTGGCAAGGTATACTTGCCTGGGGGTTGCACAGAGAACCAACAATGTATCGCCAATCAACAAGTCAGAAAGTCCAAGTCATCCCAACTGTCTCCGAAAGCTGAAATAAACGTTACCAACATTCTCAGATTAGTCAAATTAGCTAGGATTGCCGATCCTTAAGTCCAATTCTGGACACAGGGGCAAAACGGTAATTTCGGACAAAAACGATGTCCGCCGTTGGACCCGCTTTGTACCGAAAAGCGTGCCAGAGTCAATGGTCTCTAAAGTCATCAAACTATATGTCAACTGGTCCAATTTTTTGATACAAACCCAACCGTATGTCCCAAGTTGGATTTCGACGGGCCGTACACAAAATTGCCCGTTGAGTCGGACCGTGGGGCCCACAAAACGGCGATCCAATCAACTGTCTCAGAATCAGACCAAACTTGGCACACAGGACCAAAAAAATAATACGGTCCTGTTGGCACAAGTTTTGTCTCGATCTGACGAACATGCACAAAGTAATTGGAAAACTTGTACAAAGGCCGATACGGTAAATTTTGACGGATACGCATCAAATTCGTCACGCACACGTGACCAATTTGAATTCCGTCAAAGCCCACACGACCACGAAGCCGTTACGCACCTTTCGATGCTTTCGTTTCGTGACCACATCGCCCGGTTTGGCAGAACGCACGTCGAGTCGAAGGATTTTTAAGTTTTCGAAAACAATTTTCTCAGTTTTTTCCTGATTTTCAATTTGGTTTTAAACAGAATTTAATCCACTAGAAAATAAACTAAAAGTGGGGTCTCAATCTTGGTTATGTTGTCTACAAGGCTGTTCAAGCGGTTTTCCAAGTTTCACAATATCCTGGTCGTAAATCGACCGTCAACTTTGGGTTTCGGAATAGTTTCTATAATCCAGAATTCGAGATTTTTCTCGATTTTGGGAATCGATTTGCGATGCGCACACCGCAAATTATACCAATCTATTAGAAGGGGATTGAAGGGCTATAGGTTAGCTTCATACCTGTGCAATTGGATCGAAAAACGACCAAGCGTGGAGGAAGAACGATCGCGGCGAACTCGGGTTCCTGCTGCACTTGTTGTCGCTGCGGTTTCGGTTCCAGGCCGCGCACGTGCGCCTCTGGCACGTCGAAGTCGCACACGACGGCATCCTAGGCTGGGGGAGGTCACTGGGGTCAGTGGTGTCGGCGCGGTGTGTGGTGGTGTTAGGGTTTTTCATGAAGAAACCTCTCTCCCGATCTCTCTTTATATGAGTACGAGTTGTATAATACGCTCGGGTGCTGCTTGCTGGGAAGCATAGCCTATGGGCCTGGCCGACTGGCTTCGGACTGCTGCTAATCGGGTTCGGTTCTGAACCGAGGGGTTGGAAGTTCGGGTTCTTGGGCTGATTTGGAGTGAAGTGGGTTGGCTGGTATGGGGATTAATATATATCAATACACAAATACATATTCATATATATATATATATATATATATATATATATATATATATATATATATATATATATATATATATATATATATATATATATATATATATATATATATATATATATATTTATATTTATATTTATACACATGCACACAAATACCTATATATATTTTATATATATATACACACACATACATATACATATATATTTTATATATATATATATATATACACATATATTTATATATCCATTTATTTACTATATTTTTTTTTCCATTTATTTACTATATATATATATATTTTTATTTTTTATTTTTTTTTATTTACTATATATATATATATATATATATATATATATATATATATATATATATATATATATATATATATATATATATATATATATATATATATATATTTACTTATATATATATATATAAGTAAATATATATATTTACTTATATAATAAATCTCAAAA
Organism: Iris pallida; assembly: GCA_029216955.1. Classification (NCBI taxonomy): domain Eukaryota; kingdom Viridiplantae; phylum Streptophyta; class Magnoliopsida; order Asparagales; family Iridaceae; genus Iris; species Iris pallida. The sequence continues at coordinate 17,551,764 of JANAVB010027598.1, forward strand.
ACATCTAAATAATATTTTAATAAAAATACAAATCTCAATATCATTTATTCTTAGAATAGGGCCTATAAATATGAATATATATACATAACATTTATTTAAAAAATAATATAACCAATGCTAATAAAATAATATTATATACGAATATCCTCATAATAATAATAATAATAAAATTCCATAAATCAATAATGGTGTATATAAACCATTATATTCAGTCTAAAAATCCCGAAATATACGAGGACCTATTTTATACAAAAGTCTCTGAATACCACTAATAATAATATTTATAATATTTTAATACGAATACTTAGAAATATTCATCATTTTATTAAAATGGAATACTACCCAATCTTACAAAAATACGTCAACACGAATGTCATTGGACGTCTCGCATGACTATATGGGCTTGAACTTAGTTCGGCCCAGTCCGGGCTAAAATGGTATAACCGGTTTCCCTAAAACACAATAATATAAATAATAAATAAATAAACTTCGGTGAGGGTAAATTGGTAACTTGGCCTGGTTTTCCTAATTAGGACATCCATATGTCTCGGCCTTCCCTGGTATGGCTAATACACTAGTCGGGACACGCCCCTGCACTATCCGTGCCACGATTTCTGGTCGTCTATTACTTCAAAACTCAACCATGGCTAAAATCATCTACCGTAATAATTGACTAAATAAACATTTATAAAATTCTAAAATCACTATTTTAATCAAAAAAATATTTTGAGAAAATTCTCCGGGAAGGGAAGCTATAAGGGAGAAACTATGAATCAAGATAAGAATGAAAGTAATCACAGCATCTAATATATCAATCCCAGAATCTCAGATACAATCTAAATGTTATTACATTCCAGCAAATGAAAACTATAAAGATGTCTCTAATACAAGTCCAGATAAAGCTAAGTAGGAAAGACTAGGCCTCCTCAGCCTCTAGATCCTGAGGGCTCTGGCCCATAAGGTAGAACAATATCCTGCAAGTATACCTACAACATATCCTAGTCAGGAGCGGAGCTAAGTATATCTAAGAAAATGAACATGAACATCATGGTATGAACAAGAAACGTGAAATATATATATATATACTGTACGAGAAATGAGAACAAGACAAGAAATCTGAACATGAATACTGAAAGTAAATACAGGGAACGTGATATGAGTCCTGAACATGAAATACAACATGACCACCAATAAATCCTACTGTTGAACTAACCCCTTGGCTTGGCCATTATTAGCTGTAGCAATTCAACCCTGTCATCTGTGAATTTAGCTCAAGCCAAAAACCACACTAAGATGCAACCCCCATTATGCAACAACATATACACACAAGGTTAAACCAATTGTCACCAACCCTAAAGTATGGACAGGTACTACTGCAACATGTGGGACAACCCAGCTAGGAAGAAGAGTCTGAAAGCAAAAGTAATTGATTCAAATTCCTTAACCGATTAAACTTTAGCAGGGCTCAACTTTATCAAGGCTCAACTGGTGGAGATATAAACCTATAGTATTTACTTGCACCAGCTTATCCATTGCATTCAATAAATGAGGGCTCGTTCTAAGATAGTAGTTAGGATTTATATTCAGAAATCCAAACCGACCACATACTAACTTACAGCTACCAAGACCAAATAATTCCTAGGTTCAGAGCCTCCAATATATATAAGCCAATTAAATTGAATCTCCAAGATTACTCCTAGGAGAAAATATACAACTAATTGAGAGAATACACACACCTACGAAAATATATATACAACCCAATTGAATGCAAAATAATAAAGGAAAAATCTTTCTACATTCAATCAAAAGAGTCTCTGCTCAACTCTGGTCTTCGGAAACACAGCCCATGCACATGGACTCAACCAGCTCGGTCACGCTACGGAACTTGCATAACTGACGGGTACACATGGACACGTTCGCTGCTTGGACACGGCAACTGTAGCTCCCCTTCCCGAAAATTTTAAAATATTTTATTATTATTTATTTTATTGGGTTGATTATTAAGTATTAATTATTTATTATTATTTATTATCATTTATGCTTTATCAAAATATATTGATATAGGTAAAATATGTATACAAATATTGATATGTTATATATATATATATATATATATATATATATATATATATATATATATATATATATATATATATATTAATATTGGTATATTGATATAGGTAAAATATATATATATTAATATTGATATGTTGATATATATTAATATTGATATATTGATATAAGTAAAATATGTATATAATATTGATATGTTGTATATATATTAATATTGGCAATATATATATATATATATATATATATATATATATATATATATATATATAAATATATATATATATATATATATATATATATATATATATATATATAATGATAATAAATAGAAAAAGAAAAAAAAAGAATCAGTAAAAGATTTTCGTGAGCTGTGCTAGTTCTTTGTTTATGGGTGTAGATAATTTAGCACAAGTACAATATGTTGAAGGCCATGTAGCGGCTTCGACTTTCATATGGCACTATAACTAAACTCCCACATGCAAAACCTCCTAGCCCAAGAAAGCAGACCGGAACCCCAACAGTTGGGCCCAGCAGTGGCAGCCCCGCCCCCATCTTTTCCACAGCCCAAGCAGAAACCCCAGAACCGACTGAAACCCCACCTGAATTCCCCAACAACCCGACCCCCCTAGCTGTTCATAACAGGGATATATATACGACTGTATATATAGAGCGAGACTGAGAGAAAGAAATCGAAGCCGCGACTAAAACAAAACCCTAATTCCCGTGCTGCCACCCTCCTCGACGCCTGGATACCTTCCCCACGCGCGCGCGCGCCACCGCGCGGCCACAGCAGTCCAGCAAACAGCAGGTGTGCGCGCGGGCCGAGCGCACTAACGAGGTTCAACAGCAGCAGTAGTGCGAAGAGAGCGACTTCGCGATAACTTTTCATCGCGTTCGGTCGACCAATGGTCGAACCGTCTTCGCAGGTTTGTCGACAACCTTACCCTTTATAGTTCCCTTCAAATAGTTTGGATTAATTCGCTTCGTACGCGTCACAAATCGATTCCCAAAACTGGAAAAAAATCTCAATTTCCTGGATATAGAAACTGCCCCAACGTCCAAGGTTTGCGGTCGATTTGCGACCAGAACATCATGAGTTTTGAAAAACCGCTTGAACAGACTTCTAGACAACCTAACCAAGATGGAAACACTATTTTTAGATTTAATTCTTGTTGGTTAATGGCTGTTTAAAATTAGGATAAAGTTTGACAAAAATCTGTTTTAAAAACTAAAAAAACACTCCGATACCACGTGCGTCCTGCCAAATCGGGCGACTTGGTCGCAAACTGAAGGCATCGAAAGGTGCGTAACGGCTTCGTGGTCGTGTGGGCTTTGGCGGAATTTAAATTGGTCGCGTGTGCGCGACGAATTTGATGCATATCCGTCGAAATTCACCGTATCGGCCTCTGTGCAAATTTCCTAATTACTTTGTGCACGCTCGTCGGATCGAGACGAAACTTATGCCAACAGGACCGTATCATTTTTCTGGTCCTGTATGCCAAGTTTGGTCCGATTCTGAGACAGTTGATAAAATTATCGTTTCGCGGGCCCACGGTCCGACTCGACGGGTGATTTTGTGCACGGCCTGCCAGAATCCAACTTAGGATATATGGTTGGGTTCGTATCGAAAAAATGGATCCGTAGACATGTAGTTTGACGACTTTAGAGACCGTTGACTCTGACACGCTTTTCGGTGCAAAGCGGGTCCAACGGCGGACATCGTTTTGGCCCAAAATTACCGTTTTGCCCCTGTGTCCAGAATTGGACTTAAGGACAGGCAATCCTAGCTAATTTAACTATTCTGAGAACATTGGTAATGTTTATTTCAGCTTCCGGGGACTGTTGTACGGGTTTTGACTATTGTGGCATATTGAGTAGTTCAGACTGTCGGTTTTACCAACAGAGGACCACAGGCGAGTACAGTTTATTGTCTGCATTTTGATATTGATCTTTACTATATTTCATTGATTAGTCATTGGTTATGTGATTTTTATACTCTATTATAAATTGTTGAGTCGGGAATGAGAAGTACCAAGGATGTGTGATCCGACCGTAGACCGTGTTTATTTTCATGCAGTAGACCTCGTAGACCGTGTTTATTTTCATGCAGTAGACCTCGTAGACATTGTTTATTATCATGCAGTAGACCTCGTAGACATTATTTATTTTCATGCAGTAGACCTCGTAGACATTGTTTATTTTCTGCAAGTAGACCTCGTAGACATTGTTTAATTTCTGCAAGTAGACCTCGTAGACCGTGCGGTGTAGTGCCCCAGACGGATCACATATCAAAGATACTTCTAACAGTTTGGGAAAGTATTTTGTGTCTATTTATTGCTATTGGTTTTCCGTATTTACTGTTTATTTTTAAAACTCATGATTGATGTCTAACCTTTGTTTTATAGTCATTTTCTTTATTTGAAATTGTATTCAGTAAATTGTGCTCGTTCCATTCCTGACTGGAAACCAACATTTTTAGGTTAGCCGTGGATTCACTTAGCTTGGGGAGTGACGGGAATACTTGCGGACAAGGGCCTAGAGACTAGCTAGATAGTTGATTTGTAGTCATTCATTTATTTGCACAAGTTTATATTTTTCTACAAATGTAAAACTTGTGATCATTGTAAGTTAAATTAATTATGTGAATGAGCATTATTTGTGATTTTGATCTTCATGGCCGTGACAGCGTTCTACCGTCGACACTGCGACGTAGGCTGGCTTGGACACGTCTCGTATCCGTAAAAAAAAAAGGGTGCAGGTCGTGACAAGTTTTTGTGGTGGCCCATGCAGGTCAGTCTTTGCAAATCATGCGAACTCGTGATAGTACTTAAGTTAGTTGTACTATTGCGAGCCTGAATGCTCATTCACGAATTAGAAATTAATTTAATTTACAAGAATGACTAGGACTAGGAGTCCTGTCACGACCCGCACCCTAGAGTAAGGGCACGAGACGTGGGTACGTCCAGCCTACGTCGCAGTGTCAGCGGTAGAACGCTGTCCTAGGTCACAACATCTAACAATATAAAGCTTAAACAGTTTATACTCCCCGAATGGGGGTGACATGATAATAGTAAACTCAATCACAACTAAGGAAGAAGAAGCACGATATGATATAAACTCAAGGAAACACAGATGATGAAATAGCAGATAGATAGATAAAAGAAACTGCTGAAATGAAAGGAAATCCCAAGTACATCAGAGAGTCTAAGTGTCTAAGATAATACATAATCCCAGATCCCAAGTATCAATAAGTACAATCATCCATAGAATACTGTAAATGAAAACATCCTAGTCTAAGGGTGTGTCATCCACAGCTAGTAGGACCTGCTGCTGGTCCAGGTCCAGGTACTCATCTAAAGTAGCACCGTAATAGGTATCCACATCAGCCTCCTCCTCGTCCTCTGTAATATTTTTAACAGGTCCAGTCAGGACAGGAGCGAGCACAATACATCTCAACAGTTCATAGCAGGTTAGAAAATATAAACATGCAGTAGAGTAAGATACAGGAAACTGAAAGAAGCATGGAATGTAAACAGAGGAAACTGTAATAGAAATATATATACTGTAAATAAAGAGCTAACTGTGGCTAGTGAGTCAGAGTACAATATAAACATGTGAATGGCATAGGAGATTCTGCGAACTATACTATGGAGTGATTCTGGGAACTGCACTACTTGGATATTATTCACATGTTTACTTCTACTCCCCCGTACCCCCAATCAATACACAAAGATCCAACCAGGTTATGTTATGATTCCATGCAAAGGCCCACAAGGGGTGATACATGGATAGCCCATAAATGGGTAATTCTGGAAATGCCCACAATGGGGTAATTCTGGGAATGCCCATAAATGGGTGATTCTGGGAAGACTCTGTGATCATGAGAGTACATGTCACAAGTGATCGAAGAATCGTGAAGCATAGTGATACACCATGTAAGTGAAACGCACAGAATATGTAGTATACGATGCTCCCTGAGGGAGATAACATCTCAAGAATGGATCCATATAGTACTAATCCGTGTTACCAACGTGACAGCATCAAGTAAAGTAATCTAAAGCAGGAAAATAATTCTAAGCAGGATATGAAATGATCAGAGAATGTACTCGCCTGGTATCTGAGTGTCCAACTGAAAAGTACTGTCCGAGGAGTGGTGTCTGGCTCCTATTTAGAACAGCACAAGTCACAACAAGTCCAAAATGGTAAAATGAAATACTACAATGCATTCTACATGAAACTAGGTCAATCTAGGCCAAAGTCAACTCTTGGTCAACTTTGGTCAACCCTAGAAGTCAAATTAGGTCAACTATGGTCAAACTAGGTCAATTATGGTCAAACTAGTCTAACCTAGTCTAGCAAGTCTATTCTAGGTCTAATAAAGCTATACAAGCCCAATCTAGGCCTATTAGTCAAACAGACATACACAGGCCATTGGCTATTCTACCTAGGCCAAACCAAACACATACACCATGCCAAATCTATATCTAAACAATACACTATTGATATGTTTACATAACCTAATACATAACACATGTATTTATGTATATTATATATATAGTAAATACACACATTACATTATATATAACATTATATATTTACATACATTACCTATTAGCAAGTATTTACATAAGAGAATAGGATATATATATAGAGAGGGTAGAAAATATAGAGAGTGTGAAGAGTGAGGGAATGGAAAAATGAACTGTGATTGAGGGGGCTGACCCAAGTGACAGTGAGGCTAGTGTGTGTGTGTGTGAATGTGAGAGTGGGTGAGGGAATGTGTGTAAGAGTGTTTGTGTGCAGGAAATTACAGAACAGTGAAGTGAGAAGGAGGAAAGTGTGTGTGTGTGTGACCCTTTGTGTCAACCTTAGATTTCAGTCCAAACAAGGTGACAGAAGAAAATAGGGAGTGTGTGAGAGTAACCCCAAACAATACACTAATATATCAGATTGTTCTTAAGCAACAAGAAGTTCAGGAAAACAGTTTAGAACCCCCATAATCTCAGGTATTTGAAAACAGGGAATCAATTCATGAACCTATTCATGAATAGCCCTACACCAAATCAATTTGAATTCCACATACAATCTAAGGTTTGAATTGGGAACCAACCACATATAATAAATCCTGTTAGTTTCAGTTAAAAGGGAAGGAAACAACTCAAAAATCTCAGGTATTAAATATCAAACAAACTCAGATTTTCACAAAACAGTCCACACATTCATTTTCTCCTTTCGAGTCCAAAACACCACAACTCAACCCACATTTCGACACACCAGTAGATAACTAATAGGAGAACATGTCAGGGATTTAAACAAGTAAATAATGGCATTTAAATTAATCAAAAAGGGATGCTAAAACTCAGATTTTGAAACTGGAAGAAAATAGTAAATACCCATTTCAGAAAATTAGGAAAAAGGAAATTAACCAACAAATTAAACTAAAATACCAAACTAATGGTTGGTAATTCATATATAACATGTGCTCGTGTCTTAGGTTCCAATTCGTGTCCACCCCACGTGACACAGACGTGTCCAATAGAATGAATCATGCAACAGTGCATACACAGACACTGCACTGTGCACTGCGTCGTGCACAGGTGCACGCATGTCGTGCACCCGATACGACACGAATGCGGTCATGTGCACATGTCAGTGGGTACGCCTAGTGTCCAACTAGGTGTGTGTCACCCTGATTCGTGTCCTCGCATGTCGTGTCCAAAGATAAAAGGCCGTAACAGTGGCTAATTAAAACTGTGCGCAGAACAGTGAGAAATCAGTGCACGACTGATTTCTCTTCAACCCGACCACGAAACCTAGTGAAATTTTGGGGGCATGATGTCAGTGCATGCCCCCTAGTGTCCACAAAATTTTGTGTCGAACCATCCAGTGTCGTGTCCTGTAGGAGGCCCGAATGGCAGGAGAGAACTGCAGCAGCGCGCGCACGTGTCCGAGTATGTGTGCACGAGTGTCCAAACGACACGACACAGACACGATGCAAGTTCAGAGCAATGGAAATGAGTAAGCGATACAAAATTACATTTTCCTATTCAAAAAGTTTTGCAAAATCAGAACGAAATGTCCATTAAGACATTTCGTCAAACACCTATGGCTGTCACTGATACGTGTCCGATACAGACACGTCAGGACACAAATTCCTATAAATCCTATTCCTACAAGGTCAGGGTACTTAGGGCTAGGCACCCATGCAATTAAAACCAAATTTAAATAGGTGGATTAGGATTTTACCTATGGTGTTCTCCAACACAAAAAGTCTCTTCCAAGGAGTTCTTCAAAGTCACCCAAAATCCCCAAATTGATACAAATCTGAGATTTGACTCCACCATCAGCAAGAAAACATTGATTAGATCATAATGGAAGAAATCCCAATCAAAAAGGAGTCCTATTGATTAAACTAGGAAGAAATTTAATGGAGGCTTACCTATTCCTTAAGAAAATGAAGAACTAATAAAGAAAGAGGCACAAATCCCTATAGAGACATTATATAGGCAAGACGGGGGTCTTGGCTGGTCATAAAAGTTAGGGTTAGGGTTTTTAGGTTTCATCCTATGGCTAGGAATAAATCAAGGGTATTGTGTGGTCTAGAACAAAAGGCTCTTTCTTAGTCTTTTACAAATCACTTAACCATAACTAGACTTGACTTAACCCCTTAACCCAACCATCTAATTCTCAAAGTGGCTCACTAAGTTAGTTATGACCCATCTAGGTTAGGTCCAATCTAGGTTAGGCTAACCATAATCACAAGGCAATAATTATATTAGTATTTAATCACATCATTCAATTAAATTATTTAAAAATTCCTAATAAAATATATTAAATTCAAATAATTCAAAAATGACAAAAATATCCTCAAACTAGAAATGTGGTAGTGACAAATCTACCCTCCTTAAAAGAATTTCGTCCTCGAAATTGAAAGGCAAAATGCAACTGGTGAGAAGGATAGAAAGTATACCTCACGGTCCAAAAAGATATGGGTATCGCTCGCGCATCTCATCCTCCCGCTCCCAGGTAGACTCTCCTGGAGAATGATGGCTCCATGCGACGCATACCAAAGGTATCACCTGGTTCCTCAGAACCTTCTTCTGGCGATCCAGAATCTCCACTGGCTGCTCTGGATAGCTGAGAGAAGGCCCAACCTCAATCTCTGAATGATCGAGCACATGGCTAGGGTCAGCCACGTACCGTCTCAACTGTGATACATAGAATACGTTGTGGACCCCCACAAGTGCAGGTGGCAAGTCTAGCCTGTATGCCACGTCACCGACTCTCCCGATGATAACGAAAGGGTCGATAAAGCGCGGGCTAAGCTTCCCGTCTCCACCAAAACGTATCGTACCACGAGTCGGAGATATCCTCAAGAAAACCTGGTCTCCGACCTAATCACAAGCAAGGTCTCAATTAATTATAATAACGAACATGATTAATAAAACACAACAATCAAACCTAATCTAATCCTACTCTAATCTGTACCTCAAACTCCAAGGGCCTCCTGTGGCTATCGGCTAGTACCGATATCTGTCCTGTGCCACGCGAAGTCTGTCCCTAATGAGCTTCACCTTCTCGGCTGCGTCAACAACCATCTCTGGTCCCAGTAATGCTCGCTCACCAACATCATCCCAAGATAAGGGTGTACGGCACCTACGCCCGTACAGAGCCTCGAAAGGTGACATCTCAATGCTGGCCTGGAAACTGTTGTTGTAAGCAAACTCCACCAAATGAAGATGATCCTCCCAGGAACCTCCAAAGTCCAGGACGCACGTCCACAGCATATCCTCAAGTGTCTGAATAGTCCTCTCTGACTGTCCGTCCGTCTGGGGGTGGTATGCAGTACTAAACTTGAGCTGAGTGCCCAAGCTAGTCTGCAGACTCCTCCAGAAATGGAAAGTAAAACGACTATCCCGATCTGAGACGATGCTGACCGGAACTCCGTGAATCCTGACTATCTGCCGCATATACATCTCCGCCAGCCTCTCTGTAGACGTACCCACCTTGAATGGCAAGAAGTGGACCGATTTGGTCAACCTGTCAACGATGACCCAAATCGCGTCTTTTCCTCCTGGTGTACGCGGCAATCCTGATACGAAGTCCATAGTGATATGCTCCTATTTCCACTCGAGAATGGGCAGCGGCTGCAACAATCCACCGGGCCTCTGCCTCTCTACCTTGACCTGTTGACAGACCAAGCACCTAGCCATGAAGCGAGCCACCTCCCGCTTCATCCCGGACCACCAAACATGCTCTCTCAGATCTCGGTACATCTTGTTGGCACCCGGGTGTATGGAGTACTGAGATCTGTGGGCCTCCTGCATAACCTGCTCCCTGAGATCTCCGCTGGGTACACATAACCTGGAACCGTGCCTCAAGACACCATCCTCTGCAAGAGAAAACTCGCCCTCCAGCAATCCTGCTCGAACCTGCTCTCGGAGACACCGCAGAGCAACGTCCTCAAACTATGCCGACTTGATCCTCTCCACGAAATCCGACTGAATCTGTATCCTCCATAACTGTATCTGTACCCCAGGCACGATCACCTCAATCCCATGGCTCTCCAAGTCTGCAAGCAAATGCCGATTCATGGTCAAACACATGGCTGTCGGATACCTACTCAAGGCATCGATAACCACGTTGGCCTTCCCTGGGTGATACTGAAGTAGGATGTCAAAGTCCTTCATCAACTCTAGCCATCTGCGCTGCCTCATGTTCAACTCCTTCTGAGTGAACACATACTTTAAGCTCTTGTGATCTGTAAAGATCTCCACCCTCTCCCCATACAGATAATGCTTCCACAACTTCAAAGCAAATATCACCGCTGCCAGCTCCAGGTCGTGGGTAGGGTAGTTCTTCTCATGGGGACGTAATTGCCTGGAAGTATAGGCAATCACCTTCCCATGCTGCTGCAAGACGCAACCCAGCCCCTTCCCTGAAGTGTCACTATAACTAGTGAAACCACCTGATCCTGAAGGCAATATCAGAATCGGAGCTGTCGTAAGCCGCTTCTTCAACTCATCAAAAGCTGTCTGACACTCCTCTGACCAAACGAACTCAGTATCCTTCCGGGTCAACCGAGTCAACGGTTCTGCAACCCGGGAGAAATCCAGCACAAATCTCCGATAATATCCTGCCAGCCCCAGGAAACTCCTGATCTCTACAACTGAAGTCGGCACTGCCCATGCCTCAACTGCTATAATATTTTTGGGGTCAACTGAGATACCATCTCCAGTCACCATATGCCCCAAGTAGTCCACCCGGTCCAAGAAGAACTCACACTTGGAGAGCTTCCCGTAAAGCTGCTCCTTCCTGAGAGTCTCCAGCATGATCCTCAAATGCTCCTCGTGCTCCTCCTCAGTCTTGGAATATACCAAGATGTCGTCTATGAACACCACCACAAACTGATCCAGATACTGGTGGAACACCTTGTTCATTAGGTTCATAAACACTGCTGGTGCATTGGTTAGCCCAAACGGCATAACCAAAAACTCAAACTGCCCGTACCGCATCCTGAAAGCGGTCTTGGGAATATCATCCCCCTTCACCTTCACCTGGTGATATCCCGACCTCAGATCAATCTTGGAAATACTCGAGCTTCGCTCAACTGGTCAAAAAGATCGTCGATCCACGACAGTGGGTATTTGTTCTTGATCGTGAGGTTGTTGAGTGCCCTATAGTCAATACACATCCGTACTGACCCATCATTCTTCGGTATAAACAACACTGGTGCACCCCATGGCGACGAACTCGAGCGGATGAAGCCCTTGTCCTGCAGCTCATCCACTTGCTTCTTCAGCTCCACCAGCTCACTATTGTTTAGCCGATAGACATGCTGAGAGATGGGTTCCGCTCCTGGAACCAAGTCTATCGAGAACTCTATGTCTCTGTCTGGTGGCAATCCTGGCAACTCCTCTGGGAAAACATCCATATACTCTGCTATCAAGGGGGTGGAATCGTCTGCTCCTCAACCGAGACTCCGCAGAAAACTTCGCTGCTCTGCTCCGCCTGACGTCTGGAGTACTCGAACTCTGGCTCCCCCGGCGCTCTGAAGAGAACTCTACCCCCTCTGCAATCAATGCTGGCGTGGTGACTGCTCAACCAATCCATGCCGAGTACTATATCATAGTTTGGCAATGGCATTACGAACAGGCTCACCTCCAACTCACGGCCTCCCAAAACAACTCTCCGACCCTTACAAACATCACGTACGAGGATAATGCCACCCCCGGTCGTGATCTTGTAAGTCCTAGGCAACGATTCAGCTATGATACCATATCTAATCGTAAAAGATACTGATATGAAACTATACAAAGCACCGGAATCAAATAATGTAAAAGCTGGACTGGAGTCGAGGAGAATCGAACCTGCAATCAGCTCTCCGATCACCTCTGCATCCTCAGCCGCCATGGCGAAAGCTCGCCCCGGCTGGCCTCCCCTGGCCTGCTGCTGGTGCTGAACAAATCTCTGCTGCTGGGTCGGCAGGGCTGGTCCCCTCTGCTGGCCTGCTGCTGCCCTGGATCCTCCTTCCTGAGTTGTTCGTCCCGTGGTCAAGGTACACTCCCTCATCTGGTGATCTCCTGAGCCACATACCAGGCAATTGCCCAGCCTCTTCCTACACTCATTCCACCCGTGCCCTGGCTTCTTGCAATAAGCACAGGTGGTGGCCTGCTGCCTCGATGCCTGCTGCTGCACCCTCTGCTGCTGATGCTGTACTGGCTGGTGCCTCGGCTGCTGAAACTGCTGCGGCTGGAACCTCTGCCGCTGCTGGTGGTGCTGGTGCTGCTGCTGAAAGTGCAGCCTCTTGGCCGGTCCTCCGCTACTGCTGCCTCTCTGGGAGTCTTGCCCCCTCTTGAGCCTAAGCTCAAGATCATCCTCTGCAGCTAGTGCATCCACCAGGATCTCCTCAAATGTAGCACTGCGGGCGTTCTTTGTGTAGGACTTGACCTCCTTTACTAAGCCCTTCCGGAACCTCCGGGCCTTCGTCGTCTCTGACAAATCCTCCATAAATCAGCTCAAGCGGCAGAACTCTCCTGCGTACTCCTCTACGGACTGGCTCCCCTAGACTAGGGCCTCGAACTGGGTCTCGAAGGCTCCCAGTGCTGCGTTTGGAAAGAACTTCTCCTTGAACAGCTTCTTGAATGCTGCCCAAGTCTGTCCTGCTGTGCCGACCCTAAGGTCGGTCTGGTACCAGGTACGGGCCAGATCCTGCATCATGCTGGCCGCTGTCTCTATCTGGAGCCTCGTCGGGATCTCAGCCAATCTAAAAATATCCTCCATATGCTCGATCCACTCATCGGCATACAAGATCCCCTCTGTCCCCCGGAAGTCTCTAGGGTGCATCTTCTGAAAATCTTGGATGCCCTTCTCCCGTGGCTGGTACGGCTGTGGGGCTGCTGCTGGCTGAGCTATGACTCACTCCACTGCGGTCACTGCCAGCTCAATGCCTCGAGTGAGCTCTGCCGTGTGCCTTTGCTGCTGGGTCTGCTGACCCTCCATGTACTGCCGGAAGAAAGCTAACAGCTGAACGGCGTCAACTGTCCCTGCAGGTGGCTGCTGTTGGAAGGGCTCCTCTGCGATGACTGGGTCCTGTCTCCGTGCCGATGGAGGCATACCCCCTGCTGCTGCTGCTGGAGCCTCAATACGAACAGAGGTGGCAAGAGCTGCAGTCTCTTGTCTCTACTGAACTGGCTGAGAGGTAGCAGATCCCTCTATAGCATCTCCATGAATGGTATGCTGTTGATGAGTCTCTGCCATCCTGAAGATAGACCAAACAAGAGTATCAATTTCTGAGAAAGAAGCGATATAACAAAGACGGACAATTAAAATTCAAAAGGATCAGCTGACAATAAGGATTTAGATGGCAATAAAAGAATTTTTCCTAATGTGATTGAGTACCTTAAAAATTAATGTCCTAAATCCTACGGCAGGCTGTAGTGATACTCTAATTCGAATACCACTACACTTCTAGTCTAGACCGGCATAGGCCACCACTAAAAATGTGTCACGACCCGCACCCTAGAGTAAGGGCACGAGACGTGGGTACGTCCAGCCTACGTCGCAGTGTCGGCAGTAGAATGCTGTCCTAGGTCACAACATCTAACAATATAAACCTTAAACAGTTTATACTCCCCGAATGGGGGTGACATGATAAGAGTAAACTCAATCACAACTAAGGAAGAAGAAGCACGATATGATATAAACTCAAGGAAACACAGATGATAAAATAGCAGATAGATAGATAAAAGAAACTGCTGAAATGAAAGGAAATCCTAAGTACATCAGAGAGTCTAAGTGTCTAAGATAATACATAATCCCAGATCCTAAGTATCAATAAGTACAATCATCCATAGAATACTGTAAATGAAAACATCCTAGTCTAAGGGTGTGTCATCCACAGCTAGTGGGACCTGCTGCTGGTCCAGGTCCAGGCACTCATCTAAAGTAGCACCGTAATAGGTATCCACACCAGCCTCCTCCTCGTCCTCTGTAATATTTTCAACAGGTCCAGTCAGGACAGGAGCGAGCACAATACATCTCAACAGTTCATAGCAGGTTAGAAAATATAGACATGCAGTAGAGTAAGATACAGGAAACTGAAAGAAGCATGGAATGTAAACAGAGAAAACTGTAATAGAAATATATACACTGTAAATAAAGAGCCAAATGTGGCTAGTGAGTCAGAGTACAATATAAACATGTGAATGGCATAGGAGATTCTGGGAACTATACTATGGAGTGATTCTAGGAACTGCACTACTTGGATATTATTCACATGTTTACTTCTACTCCCCCGTACCCCCAATCAATACACAAGGATCCAACTAGATTATGTTATGATTCCATGCAAAGGCCCACAAGGGGTGATACATGGATAGCCCATAAATGGATGATTCTGGGAATGCCCACAATGGGGTGATTCTGGGAATGCCTATAAATGGGTGATTCTGGGAAGACTCTGTGATCATGAGAGTACATGTCATAAGTGATCGAAGAATCGTGAAGCATAGTGATACACCATGTAAGTAAAACGCACAGAACATGTAGTATACGATGCTCCCTGAGGGGGATAACATCTCAAGAATGGATCCATATAGTACTAATCCGTGTTACCAACGTGACAGCATCAAGTAAAGTAATCTAAAGCAGGAAAATAATTTTAAGCAGAATATGAAATAATCAGAGAATGTACTCACCTGGTATCTGAGTGTCCAACTGAAAAGTACTGTCCGAGGAGTGGTGTCTGGCTCCTATTTAGAACAGCACAAGTCACAACAAGTCCAGAATGGTAAAATAAAACACTACAATGCATTCTACATGAAACTAGGTCAATCTAGGCCAAAGTCAACTCTTGGTCAACTCTGGTCAACCCTAGAAGTCAAACTAGGTCAACTATGGTCAAACTAGGTCAACTATGGTCAAACTAGGTCAATTATGGTCAAGTCAAACTAGTCTACACTAGTCTAGCAAGTCTATTCTAGGTCTAATAAAGCTATACAAGCCCAATCTAGGCCTATTAGTCAAACAGGCATACACAGGCCATTGGCTATTCTACCTAGGCCAAACCAAACACATACACCATGCCAAATCTATATCTAAACAATACACTATTGATATGTTTACATAACCTAATACATAACACATGTATTTATGTATATTACATATATATAGTAAATACACACATTATATTATATATAACATTATATATTTACATACATTACCTATTAGCAAGTATTTACATAAGAGAATAGGATATATATAGAGAGAGGGTAGAAAATATAGAGAGTGTGAAGAGTGAGGGAATGGAAAAATGAACTGTGATTGAGGGGGCTGACCCAAGTGACAGTGAGGCTAGTGTGTGTGTGTGTGTGTGTGAATGTGAGAGTGGGTGAGGGAATGTGTGTAAGAGTGTTTGTGTGCAGGAAATTACAGAACAGTGAAGTGAGAAGGAGGAAAGTGTGTGTGTGTGTGACCCTTTGTGTCAACCTTAGATTTTAGTCCAAACTAGGTGACAGAAGAAAACAGGAAGTGTGTGAGAGTAACCCCAAACAATACACTAATATCTCAGATTGTTCTTAAGCAACAAGAAGTTCAAGAAAACAGTTTAGAACCCCCATAATCTCAGGTATTTGAAAACAGAGAATCAATTCATGAACCTATTCATGAATAGCCCTACACCAAATCAATTTGAATTCCACATACAATCTCAGGTTTGAATTGGGAACCAACCACATATAATAAATCCTGTTAGTTTCAGTTAAAAGGGAAGGAAACAACTCAGAAATCTCAGGTATTAAATATCAAACAAACTCAATTTTCGCAAAACAGTCCACACATTCATTTCCTCCTTTCGAGTCCAAAACACCACAACTCAACCCACATTTCGACACACCAGTAGATAACTAATAGAAGAACATGTCAGGGATTCAAACAAGTAAATAATGGCATTTAAATTAATCAAAAAGGGATGCTAAAACTCAGATTTTGAAACTGGAAGAAAACAGTAAATACCTATTTCAGAAAAAATGGGAAAAAGGAAATTAACCAACAAATTAAACTAAAATACCAAACTAATGGTTGGTAATTCATATATAACATGTGCTCGTGTCTTAGGGTCCAATTCATGTCCACCCCACGCGACACAGACGTGTCCAATAGAATGAATCACGCAACAGTGCACACACAGACACTGCACTGTGCACTGCATCGTACACAGGTGTACGCGTGTCGTACACCCGACACGACACGAATGGGGTCACGTGCACGTGTCAATGGGTACGCCTAGTGTCCAGCTAGGTGTGTGTCACCCTGATTTGTGTCCTCGCGTGTCGTGTCCAAAGATAAAAGGCTGTATCAGTGGCTAATTAAAACTGTACGCAGAACAGTGAGAAATCAGTGCACGACTGATTTCTCTCCAACCCGACCACGAAACCTAGTAAAATTTTGGGGGCATGATGTCAGTACATGCCCCCTAGTGTCCACAAAATTTTATGTTGAACCATCCAGTGTCGTGTCCTGTAGGAGGCCCGAATGGTAAGGGAGAACTGTAACAGCGCGCGCGCGTGTCCGAGTGTGTGTGCACGAGTGTCCAAACGACACGACACAGACACGATGCAAGTTCAGAGCAATGGAAATGAGTAAGCGAAACAAAATTACATTTTTCTATTCAAAAAGTTTTGCAAAATCAGAACGAAATGTCCATTGAGACATTTCGTCAAACACCTATGGCTGTCACTGATACGTGTCCGATATGGACACGTACATGACACAAATTCCTACAAATCCTATTCCTACAAGTTCAGGGTACTTAGGGCTAGGCACCCATGCAATTAAAACCAAATTTAAATAGGTGGATTAGGATTTTACCTATGGTGTTCTCCAACACAAAAAGTCTCTTCCAAGGAGTTCTTCAAAGTCACCCAAAATCTCCAAATTGATGCAAATCTGAGATTTGACTCCACCATCAGCAAAAAAATATTGATTAGATCATAATGGAAGAAATCCCAATCAAAAAGGAGTCCTATTGATTAAACTAGGAAGAAATTTAATGGAGGCTTACCTATTCCTTAAGAAAATAAAGAACTAATAAAGAAAGAGGCACAAATCCCTATAGAGACATTATATAGGCAAGGGAGGGGGTCTTGGCTGGTCATAAAAGTTAGGGTTAGGGTTTTTAGGTTTCATCCTATGGCTAGGAATGAATCAAGGGTATTGTGTGGTCTAGAACAAAAGGCTCTTTCTTAGTCTTTTGCAAATCACTTAACCATAACTAGACTTAACCCCTTAACCCAACCATCTAATTCTCAAAGTGGCTCACTAAGTTAGTTATGACCCATCTAGGTTAGGTCCAATCTAGGTTAGGCTAACCATAATAACAAGGCAATAATTATATTAGTATTTAATCATATCATTCAATTAAATTATTTAAAAATTTCTAATAAAATATATTAAATTCAAATAATTCAAAAATGACAAAAATACTCTCAAACTAGAAATGTGGTAGTGACAAGTCCCTTATACAAATTTACCGATGGGTAGTCTAGGCCATGCAATGTAGATAAGGAGTTATTAATTTTGATAGTTTGTCAGATCCCCATAGGTACACTATTACCTCTTGGTATGGCGATATGATCCAAAGTGGATAGATGATTCACTCGGTGAGGCAGAGCTTCCTAGAATTAATGATCTAACCCAGATGAATTATTCAATTCCTCCTCCTTGCCTCTTTAGATATCATCCTCACATCTTAGTCCAAATTGCCTATTTAGTTCGTATTTTTCCCTAAGAATTATTATTTTATATAATTTTGATTATGTTATCCATATATGAACCTCGAGTTAGTTTTGATCCAAAGTTTTTTCCCTCAATGGTTTTAATACACATGGAATAGACACTAGAATGTTGTAATCCTTTTGCCTTTAGTTATTCCTCCATGATTAAATCTTTTATTTTTAAGGATGGTGACTGATAGGACAAATATTTACGTCCTATTACATAGACGACTTGTTTGAATCTCTAGCAGATTATGAGTTTTATAGAGATATAGTTAAAGGAATGTTAGTTAACTCATAATGGTAGGACAGCAGCGCACTGTCGCCATTTATTTGAATTATGGAGACTATGGATTCACTGCAGCCAGCAGCGTACTGGCGAGACACGACATCTAGAGTTGAAATTGGTTTAAGAAAATATAGGTTATAGAACATTATTATGACTAGTGGTCCAATCTTGATCGTAGTTATCCTTGAGCCAATATCGGATAGAGTTAAGTAATGTTCGATTCGTATCATATTTGAGTTACGAAACCAAGGGTTTACCACAGCCCGATTTTACGGGCGAGGCGTAGTCCTCGGTGAAATGACTTCAGACGTGATTACAAGTTAAGGATACTATAGAGGATAGGACCGTGCCCTGTGTGTTCCATGAGACCCGAAGCCAATATTAGTGGAAGTTTGGTAAGTTGGGTAGCACGTCTCCCGATCTAGCATTTCGTGGTCCTTGTGATCTATTGACGGGGATATTAATTGACGCTAATATGTTTACCCAAAATATAGAATTTAGAGACCCATAACCCATTAGTCTACCAAGGCTTTGTGGATAAGAAGATAGTAGGATGACCGTGTAAGCAAGAACACCAGATAAGGTTTTGATTCTCACAAAACTCGAACTACTTGTGCCTTCTTTCAAAAATCTCGTATAATTGTATTCGACTATCTTAACAAACGCTGCTGTTACAGCTTAGTTTTGCAAGCTCGCTCTGTTCTCGAGCTTGATTCAAGGCATATGTTTAGTGGGGATGCCTGCTAACTTATTGTCTAATCAGAATCAGTGTATTATGGTCTGATCAACCATGATGCATTTGGTTCGCTCTTCGTTTAATTACACTACGTGGATGGAGATATATAGGTATCTAGGATCCCATCCGCGACTGCTTGACAATTCCTCTTGAATTATACGTTTGCCTTTGAATCACGTGAATGTATTCAGTAACCTCTTTCTTGAACTCTTTCTTGTTTTTATCTTTCACTGATTTGGAAAGACAGAAGCTCGTAATTGGTAGAGAGATATCGCGTATCCCCAGGGTTATGGTAGTTGTATACACAAGGGTAGTTATCGTCAGCCAGCCATGTGATTGAGTTACTCATTCTCCTCTCGACCCCAAACTGTTATCGGGACTTTCAAGCCATCTGAATTTGAGAATGATTAGGATTTTACCCTTAGTCGTAATGCCAACCCAGGAGACTATCTATTCTCAAGAAACAATTCATTGTGTCTATAAATATTTTCTTGAATATTGCCTTTACTTTCAACCCTTATGCCTTGACTCAACCGTCCCTCGACCAAGGCCCACAGTTTAGACATAAGATGAATAGACAAGGCTAAGGACAATAATTTACCGTGACTATGGTAAGCACTCATCCCGAGATTGATTTCCAACAAGTATTACCCTAGTCACGTAAAATTTTATTATTAAAGCCTAACTAATATGGAAACCCCACAGTCACTAGCTTACCCAATACCATAGCTTAAATACCCTGTCATATTATGACCTACCAGTTGTCAACAGCAATACCTGATCACTACAACCCTTGTGACCATAGTCTGGCGGGTTTGACACAAATAAGAATTTCTTGACTCAATTGTTAGAAATCTTTTCTTATGTTGTGCCTTGGAGTGGTTACCCCATCGAAAACTCTCGTATACTGCGGACAAGTAGGTCATTCTATTTTATAGACCACGTGTCATTTGTATACACTCGTTTTCATTTATTGAGGAACGATCCTTGGCTTGACTTATACCTACAGTATCCCGTTACGTCGTGCCTTATTCTTATCTAACAGGAGTCGAGGTACGGTAGCCGGACTTTGAAATTCTTCTAACATCATTATTCCTAAGACTATGTCCTATTTCTAAGGTGGGTAGACTGTAAGCCTTCTAAAATTTTAGATATACGGGGATTACCGATGGAGGAGAATGATTTCCAATAGGATGATAATTAGTGTCTCATGGACTCCCACTTTCCATTTAGATCATTTTGTGTCCCTGATCGTGTCATTAATATTCGGAGCACGAGACCAACTGTTACCTTCCAATAAATTACATATGCAAGATCTAGACGAATCCACCTTCATCTAGGTATATCATGTCCCACTCAAACACATCCCCTTGTACTCTATTTTTATGATACGACTTTCAGGCCAAAAGGACTAGTTATAACCCTTACCATAATACTCGTATACTTTTCGACTACAATTAGAGACTCTAACTCGACTCGAACCTTTTGACCCAATATATGGTGGTGATCTACTCGAAGCCCACTACGCACATGTCACTAATGTGCCATTCAATTGTGTCTTCTCGTGCTACTTAAACATAAAAGTCACAGAAGGCGCATCTTTAGGGCTTACAGAACCTATTTAACCAATCCGACTGCCCAACTAGCTCAACCACTTGGGTGAAAACTTCTTCCAGGTTACCCTAACATAGTAGAAATAGTTTTATCATAGGGATCTTGTCCAGCCCATATAGATTGAAGTCCAAGGTTTACCCAACCAACGATCGAAGTCCAATTTGACAACCCATTAAGACCCAGTAAAACCCATACATGCATACCACCATATTTGGACTATAAAACCAGACTATTTGAAATAGGTTCCTATACCTATTATATAGTCTCCCCCTCTTAGAATGAGAAGTCATTCGTAACCCTTATTCTCTCTACCTAGAAGTCGCGATACGATCTCGTATTGCATTTGCTTATGTGTTTAAATAACCACGAAAAAGATCACAATCTTGATTTTTTCAAATTTCGTTCTATTATGGAACTTTGTTCAGAATTTCGAGAACGGAACCCTGTATTGCACGGATGGCAAGCTCCTCTAGGAAACGAAGGGTTCCTCGAGTTAGCAAGAGACTGGACTAGAGTAGCCTAATCTAGCAAATAAATTAATGGTTCATGAATTTTTTCTTTCTAGCTGTATCATTGGATACCGCTACTACTCTTGAAACTTTATTTTTTTTACTCTCGATTGTTCTTCCTTATCTTCATGTTCTTCCTATTTCAGAGCGGCGAAGGTCATACTTATTAGAATTTACTAATATTTCTTAGCCACTTGTGTAAATTTATTGCTGGTTAAAATTTTGGGTTGCTTGATAGATAGGAGAGGATTATAGATACCATAAGCAGTAGATATCTATTGGTAGAAATTTTAGCAAGTAGTTGGATGATTTTAAAGTTTTAACGACAAGATAATTGAGGGTGTAGTGTGACCAAAGGTGGGTAGAAGTCCTCAAGTATTCGGAGTTATAAAATGGCTAGAGAATGTTATAAATATTTTGAGGAATTAAAATGTAAGGAGATTAAGGTTAAGGTAGACTGTCTTCTTGAATTTTAAGACATAGTTACGAATTAGAATTTTGAGGACGAAATTATTTTTAAGGTGGGTAGATTTGTAGCTCCCCCTCCCGGAAATTTTAAAATATTTTATTATTATTTATTTTATTGGGTTGATTATTAAGTATTAATTATTTATTATTATTTATTATCATTTATGCTTTATCAAAATATATTGATATAGGTAAAATATGTATACAAATATTGATATGTTATATATATATATATATATATATATATATATATATATATATATATATATATATATATTTATATATATATATATATATATTTATATATATATATATATATATATATATATATATATATATATATATATATATATATATATATATATATATATATATATATTAATATCGGTATATTGATATAGGTAAAATATATATATTAATATTGATATGTTGATATATATTAATATTGATATATTGATATAATGAAATATTTATATAATATTGATATGTTGTATATATATTAATATTGGTAATATATATATATATATATATATATATATATATATATATATATATATATATATATATATATATATATATATATAATGATAATAAATAAATAAAAAATATATATATATATATAATGATAATAAATAGAAAAAGAAAAAAAGAAAAAGAATCAGTAAAAGATTTTCGTGAGCTGTGCTAGTTCTTTGTTTATGGGTGTAGATAATTTAGCATAAGTACAATATGTTGAAGGCCATGTAGCGGCTTCAACTTTGCTATGGCACTATAACTAAATTCCCACATGCAAAACCTCCTAGCCCAACAAAGCAGACCGGAACCCCAACAGTTGGGCCCAGCAGTGGCAGCCCAGCCCCCATCTTTCCCACAGCCCAAGCAGAAACCCCAGAACCGACTGAAACCCCACCCGAATTTCCCAACAACCCGACCCCCCAGCTGTTCATAACAGGGATATATATACGACTGTATATATAGAGCGAGACTGAGAGAAAGAAATCGAAGCCGCGACTAAAACAAAACCCTAATTCCCGTGCCGCCACCCTCCTCGACGCCTGGACACCTTCCCTACGTGCACGCACGCCACCGCACAGCCACGGCCGGCCAGCAAACAGCAGGTGTGCGCCCGGGCCGAGCGCACTAACGAGGTTCAACAGCAGCAGTAGTACGAAGAGAGCGACTTCACGATAACTTTTTGTCGCGTTCGGTCGACCAATGGTCGAACCGTCTTTGCAGGCTTGTCGACAACCTTACCCTTTATAGTTCCTTTCAAATAGTTTGGATTAATTCGCTTCGTACGCGTCGCAAATCGATTTACAAAACTGGAAAAAATCTCAATTTCCTGGATATAGAAACTACCCCAACAGTTAATGTTTGCGGTCGATTTGCGACCAGAACATCGCGAGTTTTTGAAAACCGCTTAAACAGACTTCTAGACAACCTAACCAAGATAGAAATACTATTTTTAGATTTAATTCTTGTTGGTTAATGGCTGTTTAAAATTAGGATAAAGTTTGACAAAAATTTGTTTTAAAAATTAGAAAAATACTCCGATACCACGTACGTCCCGCCAAACCGGACGACTTGGTCGCGAACCGAAGGCATCGAAAGGTGCGTAACGGCTTCGTGGTCGTGTGGGCTTTGGCAGAATTCAAATTGGTCGCGTGTGCGCGACGAATTTGATGCGTATCCGTCGAAATTTACCGTATCGGCCTCTGTGCAAATTTCCCAATTACTTTGTGTACGCTCGTCGAATCGAGACGAAACTTGCGCCAACAGGACCGTATCATTTTTCTAGTCATGTATGCCAAGTTTGGTCCGATTCTGAGACAGTTTATAAAATTGTCGTTTCGCGGGCCCCACGGTCCGACTCGACGGGTGATTTTGTGCACGGCCTGCCGGAATCCAACTTAAGATATACGGTTGGGTTCGTATCAAAAAACTGGATCCGTAGACATATAGTTTGACGACTTTAGAGACCGTTGACTCTGGCACGCTTTTCGATACAAAGTGGGTCCAACGGCGGACATCGTTTTGGTCCGAAATTACCGTTTTGCCCCTGTGTCCAGAATTGGACTTAAGGACAGGCAATCCTAGCTAATTTGACTATTCTGAGAATATTGGTAATGTTTATTTCAGCTTTCAGGGATCGTTGTACGGGTTTTGACTATTGTGGCATATTGAGTAGTTCAGACTGTCGGTTTCGCCAGTAGAGGACCACAGGCGAGTACAGTTTATTGTCTGCATTTCGATATTAATCTTTACTATATTTCATTGATTAGTCATTGGTTATGTAATTTTTATACTCTATTATAAATTGTTGAGTCGGGAATGAGAAGTACCAAGGATGTGTGATCCGACCGTAGACCGTGTTTATTTTCATGCAGTAGACCTCGTAGATCGTGTTTATTTTCATGCAGTAGACCTCGTAGACATTGTTTATTTTCATGTAGTAGACCTTGTAGACATTGTTTATTTTCATGCAGTAGACCTCGTAGACATTGTTTATTTTTATGCAGTAGACTTCGTAGACATTGTTTATTTTCTGCAAGTAGACCTCGTAGACATTGTTTAATTTCTGCAAGTAGACCTCGTAGACATTGTTTAATTTCTGTAAGTAGATCTCGTAGATTGTGCAGTATAGTGCCCCAGACCGATCACATATCAAAGGTACTTCTAACAATTTGGGAAAGTATTTTGTGTCTATTTATTGTTATTGGTTTTTCGTATTTACTGTTTATTTTCAAAACTCATGATTGATGTCTAACCTTTGTTTTATAGTCATTTTCTTTATTTGAAATTATATTCAGTGAATTGTGCTCGTTCCATTCCTGACTGAAAACCAACATTTTCAGGTTATCCGTGGATTCACTTTGCTTGGGGAGTGACGGAAATACTTGCGGACAAGGGCCTAGAGACTAGCTAGATAGTTGAGTTGTAGTCATTTATTTATTTGCACAAGTTTATATTTTTCTACAAATGTAAAACTTGTGATCATTGTAAGTTAAATTAATTATGTGAATGAGCATTATTTATGATTTTGATCTTCATGGCCGTGACAGCGTTCTACCGCCGATACTGCGGCGTAGGCTGGCTTGGACATGTCTCGTATCCGTAAAAAAAAATGGGTGCAGGTCGTGACAGCAACCTTGGTCACACACTCCCAAATACGGCTATAGCAAAACAGCTATCATAACTAGCACCATGATACGCCAACATAATCGACTGACCTGGCCAACACCCATACTCAAGAATAGACGAAAAAGATTTAAAGAATAATCAGAAGGTCAACATAATTACCTGAAAATTGAATCGAACAAGAACGAGGATACTTCTCAAGTGTCGGACACATCCTAGGCTGTAGACACATCTTTTCGAATATAAATACTGATGTAGTCGTTTCACTGATGTTGTGGCTACTTCCAAGAATCTCGATCGATCAGGTTATCGGATTAACTCGTTCGATCGATTGACCCCCTTCTACTTGTGGTCGATTTGCCGTCTGATCTATACCCATTCGATTCTGCAGGGCTCAAAGAAAACATCAACAGAATTAATTCAAGGATAGATCATCGATCGATGTTCCTCTTCATCGACCAATAGATCAAGACAGAACAGAGCACTCGTACTAATAATTGAACCAACTTACCACGATGTTATCGTCCCTGATGGAAACAGAACAGAAACCTCTACACAAGAACTCATCCAATCAAAAAAGTTGACCAATCGATCAGTCGGAGTCATATAATTAGAAATTCGTAATTGGTTCAAAGTATCGATCGAGACTTACGGATACTAGTTCGATCACTGGAAGAATCAATGACTCCGCGACGGAGGAAGGACATCGACGTCGGAGAAATCCATCGTGTGCACCGAAATTTGCCTAGCTGCTGTGAGAATGAAGTCGCATATCGTCAAGGAAATCGCTGGAGTGAATTTACCTCGGCATCGCTGCTGTCGTTGATGCAAAAGAACAGTCATGTGTCGTCCGTCGAGGAGATCGGCCTATTCGCTGGAGAAAGAGACTCGATTGTTGGTCGCCGAGAACGATGAGATACTTCCGACATGATCTGGAAGATTCGTCGTCGGTGGAGACTCGACGTCGCCGGGGTAGATCGCTCCATCGAACGCCGCCGAGGAAGCGTGCTACCGAGAGATCGTGTGCACCGCTAAGGAGGTGGGTCTGGTTGCCGATGGTAGAAATGACCGAGATCCTCGAGGTGGGCGTCCGCCATAGCCACCCTCCTCTTCTCCATAAAATTAGGGTTTTTGGTCGGAACAATTGGGGAAGAAGGTGATGGAAGAATTTGTGATGGAAAAAAAAGAAAGAATGAGCTGCTCATTCTCTCTCCTCCTCAGCCCATTAATAAAAAGGAATTTTTTTTGCACAAAAGTCCCCCAAAATTTGTCATTTGCAAATAGGTCAAGAAGTTTGTTAGAGATTAAGGAAGTTGTTAGTAAAATTTGTTAAAGGGTCGGGGACCACTCTAACTAATTTGAAAATTAGTTACTTGCCAAAAAAATTCAAATCTCCCTCCGAAAGCAATCATGAAATTTATTCAAAATAGTTAATCACAACTATTCAAACGAAATTGTTTAAAGCAAACTTATTATTATTATTATCAGAATACTTTTAAAATTCATGAAAAATGGGAAAGTGGAGTTACAAGAAGGTTCTGCAAGTCTTGAGATGTGCCTTCCGTGACTTTTGTGTTTTAAGTAGCACAAGGGGCCTCTATTGATTGGCACACTAGTGGCATGTGCATATTGGGCTTCGAGTAGATCACTACCATATATTGGGTCAAAAGGTTGGAGTCGAGGTTGGCTCTCTAACTGAAGTGAGAAAGGACAATGATATTATGGTAGGGGTTATAACTAGCCATTTCGACCTAAAAGTCATATCATGGAAATAGAGTACAAGGGACGTGTTTTAGTGGAACATGATATGTCTACTTGAAGGCGGGCTCGCCTAGGTCTTGCATATAGAATTCGTTGGTAGGTAACAGCTGGTCTCATGCTCCGAATCTCAATGTCACGGTTGGGGACACCAAATAATCTAGATAGAAAGTGGGAGTTCAAGAGGTACTAGTTTACCATCCTAATAGAAACTAACTTATCCTAATCAATCAGTAGTCCTATTGTATTCCTAAAATTTAGGAGGCTTATAATCTATATTATATAGGACTAAGACAAGTTTTTAGGATTAATGAGGTTAGAAAAGGAAATTTCAAAGTCGTGTTGTTGTACCTCGACTCTTGATTATTAGAGAATGCTAGATGAGGTAATAGAAATTTTGATACGGTAGATATGAATCAAGTTTGGAGTTAGTCCTCCAATTTTGAATAGATGGAATTAATTATGTAGGTATAGCCTTCATAGCCATAGAAGAATACTTCGTGTCTACGAGTGTTTGTTTTTCGAAATAGGTGACAAAAACAATAAGAGTTCGAGGGAGACGGGATCGAATTGCAAATATGGGTTTCAAGGGTGATTGAATAGTTCAAAAAAAAAAGTTTGTCAAGACCATTGCGGATGAGATCCTAACAGGCGAGTTTAACTATATCTCAATCCACGTAGAGTAATCATACAAAGATCGAACCAAGTGCACTAGGTTGATCAGACCATCATGTACCGGTTCTGATTAAACAATATGTTAGTGGATGCGCCCAAATAACATATGTCTTGAAACAAGCTCGATAAAAGGGTAAGCTTGCAAAACTAGGCTATAGTAGCAGTATTGGTCAAGATGGTAAAATATGAGTACGTGGGATAATGATGAAAGAAAAGTACAAATAATTCAAGTTCCTTAAGAATCTAACTCTTGTCCGGTGTTTGTGCCTATATGGTTGTGCTACTATCTTCTTGTCTAATGCCATGGTCGTTAAAATAAGGTATATCCTCTAAGGATTTATAGTCAAGGTAATCCAAGTAGTATCCTCTATAATAGGTCATAAGAACGAAGGAAATACTAGGTCGTGAGGCACTCTACCCAACTTATAAAAGTTCAACTAGTAGTGTGATGGGACAATAGAACATGTCTTATTTATTATGAGTCACCTTCCTAACCTCTATTTAGCACGAAGGGAAGACAAAAATTTTGATAGAAGGGATTAAGCACGATGTAAATCAAGGAGTCAAGCGAGAGTTCAAAAATGTATTCGAAAAAGGAGGTCAAGTATGTGGATGAGATCCTAGACTCTAATCCTATATGTAGGCTTGCTTGGTGTGGTAAAATAACCAAACAATTTATCTTGACCTGCATGGGCCACCACAAAAACATGTAACGCCCCAGTCCCAAAAAACTTAGGACGAAGTGCGTAGACATGCTAGCTGTATACATACGAAGTATACTCCAATGTATGGAACCCCCATATGTATATATAAGCTGTAAAATGCAGTAAACCATGATAACTAAATCTCATCCACCAAATAAGAGAATAATAATATAAATCAACTATAAAATTTGTCGTTTATTCATGTAGTTGGCGGAGACAAATCCACTACCAACTATTTTAAAAGAGAGAAAATACAAGAAAAAGATAGATGAAAATGACAAGACGAACCAAGGGCAATCATCTTCGAAGGACTGGAGAAGATTACGGCCATGGCTAGAACACCCGCAAAAAGTCACAAAGCATACACCTGGAGAGATAACCAGGTCCTTAGAGGGACGTAACAAGATACAGGAAGAACATGCCATAATAAACTAAATATATAAAATGTCACAAGCCACAAGTAAAGTAAATAGTCCCAATCGTAACAAAATATATAAAGGAACAGGGATGACTTGACATTGACTAGGTTTTATCTAACCATTCTAATGTGTTTATGCAGTTAAGAACAAACCTTTCGTCGCATGAGCCCTGGCTATAAATATGATCTGGTATAGTCCCCACTTGGGCACCAGTGACCTAAGTGCATGACGTTCAAAAACGACAGTGGCCAACCTGAGAGGATCATCTTACCCCAAGTGTATGACATTCAAGAACGTCAGTAGCCAACATGAGGGGTAAGCATACCAGTATCTCCAGCGGAGCTTCCGGGTTACAAGGGAATGTGTAATAGAAGCCCATACGACAAGGAAATATTCTCCCCACCCGATGCACCTATCTAGGTCGCATTCACGATCATGTACCTCTACTAACTGCTAAGTCTCCTATCATACCTCTATTAGCAGTTAGACATAATGCATGCGCACGGATGATCAGCCAACACGCAAGTACCTCTACATGCTACTCATCTCACAGATATCTCATGGTACAACTATGTCAAGGTTTATGCAATATACAACAGTTGGTAGTCCCTTAACTCTAGGTCCATATGCAAGTAAAGCTAATATCACTAAGCAGGTAATAAATCAAGAATTGTAATAATGGTACAACTACAAGAACTAAAAATAAATCAACAATGATACACAAATAACTAAAAATACAGACTAAATATAAACAGTAAATATGGCAAGGTATCTTGTCTGAGGTTGTGTGCAAAAGGGCAACGTCCAATAGCTCGAACCGTCAGAATAGTGAAGCGATGAAAGCCAAATCCCGCATACGTCCTCGGATGCTGAAATAAACACCACGAACGAGTTCAAAATTTAAGATATGTCTAGGAAATGCCTGTCCAAAAGTCTAATTTTGGAATAGGGGCAAAATCATAATTTTGGGTCAAAATGATGTCCGCCGTTAGACCCATTTTGTACCGAAATACGTGCCCGAAACTACGGTCTCTAAAGTCATCAAACTACATGTCTACTGGTCCGGTTTGAGGAGACGAACTCAACGGTATGTCCAATTTTGGATTCCGATGAGCCGTGCACAAATTCGCCTATTGGAGCGGGTCGCGGTCCCGCCAAATAGGCGTTCCAATCGACCTTCTCAGAATCTGACCAAACTTGGCATACAGGCCAGAAAAATGATACAGTTCTGCTGGCATAGGTTTTTTTTATTCAATGAATGTGCACAAAGTAATTAGAGAATTTGCAAAGGGGCCAATACGATAAATTTTGACAAATACGTATCAAATTCGTCGCGCACACGCAACCAATTTGAACTCCGTCAAAGCTCCCATGTCCACGAATTCGATAAGCACCTTTAGATGCTTTCAGTTCGCGACCACGTTGCCCGGTTTGGTGGGACGTACGTCGTATCGGAGGTTTTTTATTAAATTGGTTGTTTTGAAAACTAAATTTTTCTAAACTTTGAAATCTATTTTCTTGGTGTTCATTCGACGAAATCAAATTCTGCGAGATGGTTCTTAATCTCGTACATGTATGTATCTATTTTAGATTTGTTTTTGAAAACTGTAAGTAGGTTAGCCATGACTGGCCTTCCAAGTTGGGGTCTGTACTGCCCTATTTTGCTATTTGCGAAATAATTTTCGTCGAACTTTGGACCAAATTTTTGGTCGAATTTTGAGCAGTAAAGCCAATCCTATTCGAAGGGTTTCAAAGTTGGCCATGTTGTCTAGGCGTAGGAGTTTACAAATCAAAGTTTCATCAAACATGGATGGAGAAATACGAGTTCGAAATCGGTACCTCGAGGGGTTCTACTGCTGTTACTTGTGCGACTGTTGTCTCCTGCCTGCCCGCGTGCATGGCCGGCCCGGCAAGCCATGACGGTGCCCACAAGGTCGACGGTAGCTTGGGGTCCTCTGGGTCGACGGTGAGAGGATCAAAAGTTTAGGAGTTTTTTTGGCGATATATAAATAGGGGGTCGGGGGAGGCTCGGGTGAACAGTGCCCCCTCGCGGGTACTATTCACCTAGGTGTTTTTCTTTTATTTTTTAATTTTTTTATTTTTTCTTTTCAGTTATATATATATATATATATATATATATATATATATATATATATATATATATATAGGGGTCGGGGGAGGCTCGGGTGAACAGTGCCCCCTCGCGGGTACTATTCACCTAGGTGTTTTTCTTTTATTTTTTTATTTTTTTATTTTTTCTTTCAGTTTATATATATATATATATATATATATATATATATATATATATATATATATATATATATATAACACTAATAAATATAAATATATATATATATATATATATATATATATATATATATATATATATATATATATATATATATATATATATAACACTAATAAATGTATATATATATATATATATATATATATATATATATATATATATAACAAAATCTCTAATAATAAAATTTAAATAAAAAGGCTACACTATTCTCTCTCTAAAAATTATCTAAAAATATATTTTTAACAATATTTAAATCCCATTACGTATATAAAAAGAACTCTATAAATGAATTTATATAAAAGTTTAACTATAATTACTTATATACTTATATAAAAAAAAATCAGAATAAAATCATAAGGAATTTCTAAAATTCCCCAAAATATTTCTAAGATATTTCTAATTACTTTAAAATGAAAGTTTTACCTATTACCTATATATAGTAGTAAAAATTTTCTTTCTAGTTTTTATATAAAAAAGAATCATATAATTGTTTACTATCTATTTAACTAATACAAAATACCATACAATATTGAGTAAATATATAAAAAAAATTGTAAAATAGGGGGTTTACAGACGAGCCACAGCTAATCGAGTATACTAACGCTGATATGGCTGAAGATGTAGACACGAGGCGCTCGACTACCAGCTATGTAATGATGTTTGCTGGTGGAGCGGTATCGTGGCAGTTGCGATTGCAGAAATGTGTTGCCTTGTCGACGACGGAGGCAGAGTACATTATGGTGACAGAGTCTTGCAAGGAGTTGTTGTGGATGAAAAAATTGCTGCTGGAAGTGGGGCTAAAGCAAGAACAGTATATTTTGCTTAGCGATAGCCAGAGTGTCATTCACTTGTGAAGAACGAGACATTTCATAGTCTATCCAAGCACAGAGACTCGGTATCATTGGATACGAGATGTGGCTGAGAAGAAGGACACGATGCTTGAGAAGATTCATACAGATGACAATGGAGCAGACAGGTTTACGAAGGTTCTTCCAAGAGGAAAGTTCGGGTACTGTAGGAGGATCGTCGGGATGACGACCCCCTCCACATAGTTGTATAAAAGATTTATTGGAGTGGATGGGGTTCTCAACCTATATAGAAAATACCCCAGAGTCGGATTAGGTATTCCTATATATAATAAAAATATTCTAATAGATTTGGATTGGGTATTTTATATATAGGAGGAATATCCTAATGGTGTTGGATTGGGTATTCCTATATATATTAGCAATATATCAATGGTTTAGATTGAGTATTCCTACATATAGTAGAATATCTTAATTTGTGGGTTTGAGGCTATATATACTAGGTGTTTCCTCACCATAAAATATATCTAAAAAAGTGAGCAATAGTGCTTTACAACTTTTTAGAGAGAGAAATGATTAAAGACTATTGTGAAGGAGAGATCGCTTCGAATAATTTTTTGACATCTCTTGTTCTTCGGAGTCTAAAATTAAATTTCTCTTCTTTCAAGTGAGTTGTGGTGATCCGTGTTGGATCGGGGGGAGCTTGTAGAGGGTGTATTCTCTTTTTTCCGTTAGTGGATGTTCTTCAGGGTTGGACTCTGATCGTCCCGTAGTTTTTCCCATTTAGGTTTTCCACGTCAAAAATTTCCATTTATGTTTTGTGTTTTTGGTTTTTGTGCTTTTGCTCGGTTCTCTCGCAGGACTCTCTGGTTTAGCAAAATATTTTTCGCGCTTCTTTTCCAACAAGCATTACCTAGAAACATGGCATAGGAGCAAAACTGTCCAACCATATATAGTATCAAATGTTCCTCTTTCTAGACTATAAAAGTTTTACATCCAATAGTTTCAATTATTGAAGGAAGTTCATATTTTTTAATTTTCACCTGAGTTCTCAATCTTCTATTCTCTAGTTATTTTTACTTAATACGCTGACTGAAGAAATAGCCAAGCATCAATAAGTACCTAAAGAAAATAGCCAAGCATCATCTTCACAAGTTTAAACACAGGTCATTGTGAAGCAGGTTTCTATCACATCAAAATGAATCGCATAAGGCAAACAATTTTAATCTACTCAAGCATTTCAACAAACATCTTGTGTGTACAAACTAAATAGGATTATGGAGATGCTCCTCCTCACCAACAACAATTTCTTTCGTGCATATCGGATTCTCCTCAGCGACACCAATAGATCCATCGATGACAACGACCCCCTCCTCAAGGACCTCATACTACGGGGCCCTCGGGATTGATCTATTACTCGAGTGTGAAGCATCGATGGGATTGGGGATGCGACCTTAGTGTCTCAAACACCTCCTCCTCCTCCTCCTCATCATCCAATAAATATTCAACAATCACATTTAGAAAATAAATTTTTTACAAACCATAATAAAAATTTTACACAGAAATCTTCAGCAACACATTGAAGAATTGGGAAATGATATCTCACAAAAAATCTTCGATATCAATGGCTTCCTCGAGAGTGATGTCGGCGTCAACGTCATTCGCAAACTCAGAGTTCACCCGGCAGTTCTCCACCTACTCCTTAACCACCTTTGGCTCCATGAACATCGACAAACTCTTTCGCACCATCGATAAACACACCTCCACCCCTTCTGACTCCCTCTTCCGTTACTCTATTTCTCTTTGGCCCAGAAGAACGAGCACTGGATCACTGACATCGACGCTTTCGTCCCCTTCGCTCCGCCGCCACCGCCGCTTCGACATTCGGATCGTCGGCCGAAGTTCTTGTTCGAAGTTTGAGTATAGGGAGGGGGAAGAAGATGACTTGAAAATAAGAGGAATAGGGAAAAACAAGAGAGAAAAAGATAGGGAAGCATAAAAAAGAGTGCAGAAAAATTGAAAATTTTCTTCCCTTATTAACAAAATTAAGGGGGTTCGTATGCAATTGGAATTTTTTTAATCAAAGTATGTGATTGAATATAAATATGAATGTTTATTGATTGTTCCAAAAAATAAAATTTTAATCTAGTTTTAAGTAAATTAATTTTAGGAACACTTTAGTAGTTGGAACAGATAACAAGTGTTCCAAGGTCTAGGAAGACCTATATACCGTTCCAAAGTCCAAAATATTAAATGTTTCAAATTATTGTTTTTGGTGTAGTGATATACGTAACATGAAAACATGATCTATAAATTAAAATTCTTTAAAGCCAGGGAGTTACTTCACAAAAACCTCTTCTTTTATAAATCTATTTAAAAATACATTTTTTACGTCCATTTGAAAAAGTTAAAATTGTGAAATCATACGAATGCACAAAGCATGCGAATGGATTCTAATCTAACAACAGGAGCATAAATCTCGTCATAATCAGTTCCTTCTTCTTGATTATAACCTTGAGCCACTAGACGTGCTTTGTTGCGTAGAACTTGTCCATTCTCACTTAGTTTATTTTGGAACATCTATTTAGTACCAATAACAAATTGGCCAATAGGATCAGTAACAAGTTTCCAAACATGGTTTTTTTTCAAACTGGTTTAGTTCCTCTTACATGACATAGATGCAAAACTCATCTAAGAGTGCATCTGCTACTGATTTAGGTTCTATTTAAGAAATAAATGCAACATTAGCAGCTATATCTCTAGTAGAAAAATGTCTACCTACTTTCTTCGATACATCACATATACAAGGGACTCTAGATGATCTGTCATGAATTTCATCTTCTTCGATAGACTCTCCAAATATTTTTTGTCAGTAGCAGTATCTTCAGGTGCTTTGGATGTGTTCCTTGCATCTTCGTCATCATTGTCACTAGATACTTGACTGTTGAGCTCATCAAATGAAACATTATTCGATTCTTCAACAATCATAGGTCTTTTATTAAAAATTCATATCCCTTACTCTTGGCAACATATCTAAGAAATATCCTTTTGTCTGCCATCGAGTTGAACTTATCCAAGTTATCATTGGTGTTCAGGATAAAACGACAACATCCAAAACTTCAAAATATAAATATTTGCAATACAATTAAACCACGGTTCATATGGAGGCTTTTTTGATATAGGTGGTGTCACGACCCGCTTCCGAATATTTGGATACGAGTCAGACACGCCCAGCCTATGTTGGAAGACTCAACGTAGTAAGCTATAAATATCTAAGGAAAACTCTAAGAATAATATGAAAGTAAACATCACAGCATCTAACCGTCCCAGAATGACCACCATAATCCATAAGTCATAATACAATTTATATATATAAGTACCAGAGATAAATCCGGTGACAGGAATGAAATACAACTATGAACTCTCAATATACAACATCTAGAAGTAACTCTAAACAAAACTAAACATGTAACCTCTAGCTAAGTCATGCCTCTATCCTGCTCAGCTAAGATCCCGAGCTCTGGCCCATAAGGTGGAACGATATCCTCAAGTACACCTGCAACATATCCAGTCAGAAGCGGAGCAAAGTACAATTCTAGGTAATGAATAAGAACATCATGATATGGAAATGAGTACAGGAGAACATGAAATATAAAGTATAAAAAAATAACATAAAAGTACAGGAATATAAAGTATAGGAAGTACAAGAAATAAAGTATAAGAAGTAAATACTGAACCTGAAGTACAAGACATGACATGTGCACAATATTTAAAATACAGCTAGCATATGTGATCTGCTGGGGTAAGTACAGGTATAAGCACATGAAATGGGTACCGCTTAGGGCCCGCGTGTACAGTGCGAGGCCTAAGCTATCAACCTGAATTTTTGATCCTTGGGTTTGGTCACATAGCTAGTGTATTTTCCCTCCCCTGACCACAAGTAAGTACAAAAACATGAAAGTACAAGAGAACATGATATCGTATCACATCGTGTCATCAAGAAAAGTACAATATATGAATGTAAATGCATAAGACCATAGAACGTACTTGTCTTGCTCAGGGTGGTCGAGAATAGGAAGTAAAGCTGGATATCCTCCTGAGTATGGGTATAAGTTGGTTAATTTCACACAATTCATCAATTAGCTATCTATCTCTAATTATCTATAGGATTATTTATAATATCACTAACTTTATTAAGTATATTTATCCTTAATAGTAAAAAAATAGTTAATATATAACTATCTTGCAAGAGTTCTAAATGGTATAACTAAAATATATATAGCAACCTCTCTTATGATGTTCAGTCCAACCTTGATTAATGCCCAACCAATCTTCCATTAAACCTGTCATACTGTACTGGCCCAACCTAGCATTACAAGCCAACATTGTAAAACTACAAGTAAACTCATCAATGGTCAAATAGGATATCTATCCAAAATTCAGTATAACAATTTGAACTACTATACTGACAACTACCCACAACCATCCAGTCCAATCTCCTGAGAGTAATCCCGGCAAAACACATACAAGAATCCTAACCAGTTGAGCCTATCCAAGGCTAGCAGCACCACAAAAGACAACTCAAAATATAATTAAAAGCTAAGAATGTGAACTCAGACTCGGAATAGAACACTCGTGCCACTGCTAATCCAATCCCAGCTAATTTCCTGAACATGATGCCTCATCCTGGGCATAGCTAAATGCTGGACACGAACCATTCTTGAATATGCACCATGCTCCGATATGAACTGCACCGACACGTACACAGGACACCACCCAACATAGACTGTCACACTCATTTTTTAATTTTAAGGGTATTTTAGTCATTATGTTTTTATTTGAAATTTTTATTAATTTACTAATTAGAGTGATTGCTTTTGTAGCTGTGATTGGTGTTTTGAGTTGTAGAAAGTGGTCTAACCTTAGTCAATCATGAGTAGAAGACTAACCATGCATTTAGAATTATCCTTGGCCTTTTAGATTTTATTTTAGGGCCAATGTCCAAATTAGGAAGCTATTAAATCATTTTTAAGATATTTTCCATAAAGTCTTTTTAGCCTTTTTGACATGAGCCTTTTTAGCAACTTGATGAGTGCAATTGGCCCATGAGCAAACCCTAACTTTCTCATCTGACATCTGATTCACCTCAAACGAATTATGTTGCGATCGTGGGGAGGAGGAGAACTTGCTGGAGCATTGCTAGCAAGGATTTGGAGACGTTTGCTCGGGAGAAACTGGCCGTCAAAACGCTCGAGGATTCCATTTTATTGAGATTCCAACTCTCAATAGGTAAATCTCGTTCTACTATTGTTTGTTCTGATTTTCTTTATTAGAGCATGTATCTAGGTACCCTCGACCTGTAGAATTAGTTTTGTTCGACTTTGTGTCCGTTCGATTTGCGTATCGGACACGTATCGGAGCTACAACGTAGGTGTTCGATGAAATTACTCAATGGATTGAAACTTGATAATTTATGAAACTATTTATTATTTGGATAGCCCTAGATGTAGGGATCATGACACCGTAGTTTGTGCTT
>JANAVB010027598.1:17591570-17606570 GCA_029216955.1 Iris pallida
AGTTCAGTTATACTTCCTCATCAGCAGCTTGGATTGCCAGGCGAGTACATTCTCTGACCGTTTCATTCTTACTTGGACATATTTACTTGTTATAAACTTGTTTACTTGTTGCTGTCACGATGTTATCACGGATTAGTACTATATGGATCTCTTCATGTGATGTTTTCCCCTAGGATACATCGGGTATATTGTGCTCATGTACTTTATCATGTGTATCGTCTATTCTTTGCATTCGTATTTATTTATGTATACTCATGTGACATTCATGTACACTCATGATCATGTGAGCCTTCATGTATAACCCAGTGTTCATGTGGACTAGCTATCCATGTGATACACTACTTTCATGTGCGATAACATAACCTGGACAGATCCTTGTGTAGTGATTAGGGCAGGAGGAGTATTTATTTGGTTATGTGATCTATACCCTTATCATGTGCAAATCTAAACTAGATTTAAGTCATGTACAACCTAAGCCAGTTTACATAACCAGATTGTGCTCTACATCACGTAGTTAGTTCAGTTCTCTTATTATATCATGTACATCTATTTCCATATATCATGTTCTCTTTATAGTCTCATTTCTTTACATCAGCTCATGTATATTATTCTATAGCTTGTTTTATATTTTCTTTCATGTTATGATCTGTGTGAGAGATATGTATTCGTTCCTATCCTGACTGGACCTGTTGAAAATATTACAGATGATGAGGATTGCTGTGATACTTACTATGGAGCAGGCCTAGTTGACACAGGTGACCTGGGCCCTCAGCAGGATCCAGTAGTCGCTGAGGACTTGCCATTAGCTTAGTCTAGACTTTCTTATTATCTAATTCTTGAGACATTTGTGATTGTATTAAAATATTATTTATGGAGTTTTGTACCGAGACTTATTATTTATATTTGTGACTCTCTCTCTCTGTTGAAATTATCTTATCATCGTTTCTATCTTAGTTTGTGATTGAGATTACTTATTATGTTGTTCTCCATTCGGAGCATATTCTAGATTGTGTTAGATGTTGGACCTAAGACAGCGTTCTACCGCCGAAACTGTGGCATAGACTGGACGTACCCACTTCTCGTGCCCTTACATTGGGTACGAGTCGTAACACATTTTTAGTGGTGGCCCATGCAGGTCCTCCAGTCGCAACTAGTACAATTTCGTAGTGGTACTCGAACTAGAGTATCACTACAGCCTGCAATAGGATATAGGATATAAGTTAAGATACTCAATCACATTAGAAAAACTCTTATCTAATTCTTGCTGCTAATTGTCTTCTTTTGAAAACAAACTGTCCTCCTTTGATTTTATCGCTTCTTTCTCAGTAATGGATTCTTTATTTGATCTATCTTTAAGATGGTAGAGACATGATCGCAATGCTCTGGCCTAAGGGATACCGTTGAGAGGTCTGCCACTTCTTGTCCGACTCAGCAGGACCTTGGGACCACAGTACCTCTTGTTCCAGCTCAGGTGGGACCGTCTGCAGCTTTTGGCGGTGCTTCTCCACCGATTTCGAGGACTACCCTAGAGTTCAGGGGATGCTACCACCACCGCCTCAGGGGATAGTTGATATGGCGCAATTCTTTGCCTTCATGCAGCAGATGATGGAGACTCAGTGGCGCCAGACAGAAGATGTGAGGTAGGACATTGACAATGCCCACCAGCTAGCCATGGTGGCAATAGAGAAAGTGGCTGCCCAACCATAGAAATGGAGATACAGTCGTGCCAGCCGAGGACTCCGGGCATTTAGGACTTCCAGAAGATGTGGCTGCGAGACTTCAAAGGTATCGAGGGTATCCTATATGCCGACGACTGGATCGAACATATAGAGGAGATCTTTCGTCTCGCGGAGATACCAGCTAGGCTTCAGATAGAAGCAGCGGGAAGCCAGATGTAGGACCTTGCCCGCACTTGGTACCAGACCGACCGTAGGGTTGGTACATAGGGGCAGACTTGGGAGCTTTCAAAAACCTTAAGAAGAAGTTCTTCCCCGACACAGCACTTGGCACCTTGGAGACGCAGTTCGAGAACCTGGTTCAGGAGAACCAGACAGTAGAGGAGTACGCTGGAGAGTTCTGCTGCCTGGACAGATTTATGGAGGGCCAGCTTAGTGAGACAGCATAGACTAGGAGGTTCAGAAAGGGCTTGGTTAAGGAAGTTAAGTCCTTGACCAAGGGCAACAGGAATGCTACTTTTGAGGAGATTCTTTTGGGAGCTATGGCAGCAGAAGACGACCTTGAACTGAAGTCGAAGAGAGGTCATGATTCATGTAGAGCCAACGGCAGTGGGGGCCCGGCCAAGAGGCCCCATTATCAGCAGCATCAGCAGAAGCCTTTTCAGCAGAAGCAGTTTCAGCATGCACCTAGACAGCAGCAGGCCATCAGTTGTACTTTCTGTAAGAAGCCAGGACATATGTAAAATGAGTGTAGGAAGAGGCTAGGCAAGTGTCTACTATGTGGTGCAGTAGAGCATCAGTTGAGGGATTGTTCCATGGCTGTGGGACATACTGCTCAGGGAGCAGGAGCCAAGGCTCTGGCAGGACATCAAAAAGGACCATTGTCGAACCAGCAGTAGAAGTTTATCCAGCACCAGCAGCAGACCAGAGGAGGTCAGCAGGGGCAAGCCTTCACCATGTCAGTCGAGGATGCAGAGGCAGTCGGTGATCTTATAGCAGGTTCTGTTCTTATCGACTATTTTTCTGCATTCGCATTATTTGATTCGGGTGCTTCCCATAGCTTTGTGTCTGTATCATTTGCTGTTAGACATCAGCTTTCTTCTGAACCATTGCCTAAGACTTGTAAGATCAAGACTGGGGGTGGTATTATCCTCGTCCGTGATGTTTGCAAGGATCGAAGAGTAGTTTTGGGAGGCCAAAAATTGGATGTGAGTCTGCTCGTAATGCTATTACCGAACTATGACATTGTACTCGATATGGATTGGTTGAGTAGGCACCATACCAGTATAGACTATCGTGGTGGTAGAGTTCTTTTCAGAGTGCCAGGAGAGCCAGAGTTCGAGTTCACCAGTCGAGAGGCAGAGCAGAACATCAGAGTTTTCTGCGGAGCTTCGGTAGAGGAGCAGAGAGTGACACATCCATTGATAGCTGAGTTTATGGATGTATTTCTGGAGGAGTTGCCAGGGTTACCTCTGGACAGAGATGTAAAGTTCTCTATAGATTTGGTGCCCGGCACAGAGCCGATATCTCAGCAAGTCTATAGAGTGAACAACAGCGAGCTTGTGGAGTTGAAGAAGCAGGTGGATGAGTTGCGGTACAAAGGCTTCATTCGATCGAGTTCTTTACCGTGGGGTGCACCAGTACTCTTTGTACCGCAGAAGGATGGGTCGGTACGGATGTGTATCGACTGCAGGACACTCAACAACCTCACGATCAAGAACAAGTACCAGTTACCGAGGATCGATGATCTGTTCGATCAGTTGAGCGGAGTGAAGGTATTCTCTAAAATTGATCTGAGGTCAGGTTACCATCAAGTGAAGGTAAAGAAGGAGGATATTCCGAAGACAGTATTCAGGATACGATTGTAGGACCGTTGAGCACCTCTAGAGGGGGGTGAATAGAGTGAGTACGAATGCAGCAAAAAATAATCACCAATTTAAAAATTAAAAACAGTTAACTATGGCAGTGAATAAGAGACAGTAAATAAATATAGCAAGAGATAGAGAGATCAAACTCAATGACACAGCGATGAATACTGGTATCCCTCTGAGAGGACTAATCCAGTCTCGAGTACTCCTGCTCGATGTTAATCCACTAAGGCACAAGCTAATTGAGAGCTTGCAGTCCCTTACAACACCGTGCTTGGTGACAAGTGCACGACCAACTTCACAACACCGTGTTTGGTGACGAGCGCACGACCGGCTCCACAACAGAGATAATTTCTGTACTTTGAACAACCTCTTTACAACTCTTGAAAACCAAAAGACTCTAGATCGAAATAGATATTACTGGCTTTTGGCTAAGAGGAGTGTAGGTGTGATATAAAAATTTTTGATCGGATGAAAACACTTATTGAAGAGAGAAGAGAAGATGAAAATGATTGAATGATTTGGAATGAGAAATTCTCTTCTATTTATAGGTGTTTCCTAGGACCGAACTCGGACAGAGTTCTAGCAGAGTTCTGATGCAAAGATTTCGCATATGAACGTTGCATGCAGATTTGGAGGCAAAAAATATTTAAATTTATACTGACCGAACTCGGTCAGAGTTCAGACCGCACTCAGGCTGAACTCGGCTTGAGTTCTGTCTAGGTAAAAATGTTAAACATTTGTAAAATATTGTTGCAGAATGGAATTGAACTTTTTTTTTGGTAGGTAGAATATGAATAGGTAGGCTGTATAGAAAAGTGGACTATGATTAACCTAAGTCAGTATTACCCAGTCGATCTTACAATTTATATCCTAGACTCAATAAAGATAAAATACATAATAAATTATAAAATGACTCGGACTAGATTCCAATGAAAGTAATCTTCAGACTGATGATTTACGTGTTTGTTGATGCAGTAGTACGTTTTTTGATATTGATTTCACAAGACCTGAAATGATTCGCAGCAGTTCGTATATTTTGTGTATTGACACAAGTTTGTGTCGATTATTAAAATCGGGTGTGACCATGGAATGGGCCAACAATCTCTTCCATTTTAATAATTGACAAACTTGAATTTATACCAAAATATATCTAAATAGAACAAATAAAATTACTTATAAACGAAATAGTTTTGGTATTCTTTCTTTGATTGTTGTATTTTGGTATTGCGCTCTTTCTCCCCCTTTGTCAATGAAAAAATTGTTTTGGCTCCCCCGTAATGTGTGAAGCCAACAATGTTCATCAAACAGATAAAGTAATAGTAGAGAAATAACCAAATAACAATATTGCCACAAAAATAAGTACATAAAAGAAATAAACTAGTAGTGGAATACTGAAAAAATCATGCATAAAAGAAAGGTACAACCATCATAATCATCACAAAGTACTAATAAATGTCTAACAGTAAAGTTTAGACATATAAAAAAACTACATCAGAGATCATCATCTATTAGACCCTATCCAAAATCCATTAGCTCAAGTCCTCATCACATCGGAGTGTCATCACCTCCAGG
The DNA here is from genome assembly GCA_029216955.1 of Iris pallida. Classification (NCBI taxonomy): domain Eukaryota; kingdom Viridiplantae; phylum Streptophyta; class Magnoliopsida; order Asparagales; family Iridaceae; genus Iris; species Iris pallida. Next base: position 17,596,690 of record JANAVB010027598.1, read on the forward strand.
AGCATCCGATAGAAAATATGCAGCAGTAGGATCGAAGTAAAAAAAATTGCCTCATCGTCAAACCTGGGTCCAGGGAAGCTAGGGTGATGAAGTATGGTAACTGGATGTGATGGGTCATGAGAGAAACTCTAGTAAAGATCAGCAATGCTGTTCTGCAACACCTGAGCCTTGGTGATATGGCAGAACTCTGAGTCAAGATAGCCCTGATGTCGTCGCGCAGAGAGGGCAACGAAATCATCAAAGCGCTGATAGAAGCCAGGGTCAAAACCCGGAGCAGGGGTTGGAGCAGGAGCAGCAGCAGCAGGAGGAGCCTCGGGGTCAGCATCTAGAACAGGCTCAGCACCAGGAGGCAGAGGAGGAGTAGGATATAACCTAGACCTACTAAGCTCAATGACAGTGGAGGAGTAAGGACAGATTTAAAGATCAATTTCAAACCTCCTAAAGATAGAAGCCAAATGCATAGGATAGACGAGGTTGCGTCCTGCATTTCTGCAGTTAAGCATCCAAGCCATCATAGTCTTTGGAACAGAGAATAGAATGCCAAAATGAATGTGATACATGGCTGACAATTCCAGAAAGGTAATCTCATCAGAGGATCCCTTCTTCGGAATAAGAACAGAGAATACAAATCTATGGAGTTCATAGAAGTTTTGGTTGAGATGCTTAGAGTAAACTCTTCTAGGAACAGGTTTGGGATGGCACAAAAGTTCTTTGAAGGAATCAAAAGTGACACCTTCAGGGAATTGAATGTGATGAATGTCCACTAAAGTTTCACCTACATTAGGAACATGAAAGTATTTACTGATGTCAGTGGCACTGAATTCTAGTTCTTGTCTAGCAACACAAGAATAGAAATTTTCGTTATCTTTTACTTGCAGATTGCAGTAAAACATACGGACAGCATTATCATAAATGTTCTCAGCTACTTCAAAAAATTACGAAAGCCGAGGTGGTCGAAAGTGGGAGCATATTCAGAAAAGATAGTAAAGTTTACACGTGCTCCAGCACAAATTATACGACCAAAAAAATAGTCAAACCAAAGGTCCAAAAATTCCTTGTCAAAAAAGAGAGCGGAATCATAATCATCGGATCCCATAGGTCTAGCTAGACTAAAGACATTAGTGGGAACATAGTCAGAGGAGGAGGATCCTGCATGTGAGGAATCAACCTTTCTCTTTTGGTGCTTAGGTGCCATTGATGAGAAGGGGAGGATAATGGAGTACCTTCGAAGAGGAGGAAGAAGATGGAGAAGAATGGCCCACCAGACTCCTGAGAAAGCTCGAAAGGAAGAAGGAGGAAGAGTTATTTGGAGTATATAAGGGTTTTTCTCGGTTGAAGGATAAAAAAAGTGGAAGGAAGAAGATGATTATATAGGGCTAGGGCCGGCTGTTCGGTTCTGGAATCTGAACAGCGCCGACCGAACTAGGTCCGAACTCGGTCAGAGTTCAGTCCGAGTTCGGCTGCTTGTATTCTCAATTCCATTAATACAGTATTTGTTTAAAAATTTAAATTTATAACTATTGTACTTCTTCATTTAATAACTTCTATTACTTTGGGTTAGCTGTAGGGGCCGGATCCCAGCTACCGGTAGTCCGAAGACTAGTGCACCATGTCGTTTCATGCTATTTACACTTGTATGACAGAAGGACCCTTTCGTCTTGTACACAAAATAATTTTTGTTAAATAAATTATAAAGTTTTGAGTTATAAAGATAAATTTAATAAACATACTATATTATGAATCTAAAAATTCAAGTATGCCGAGCTCTCATCTCATAATGTTAAATCGGTCTTCTGCCAGTAGTTTTATGAAAATGTCTGCTAGTTGATGATCTGTGTCAATAAACTCTAGGCAGATTACCCTGTGTTGTTGGTGATCACGTAGAAAGTGATGACGAATCTCAATGTGTTTTGTGCGTGAGTGACATACAGGATTCTTAGTCAGGTTAATAGTGCTAGTGTTATCACAATAAATGTGAATCTTAGTGTAGTACAGATTATAGTCTTCTAGGGTTTGCTTCATCCATAAAATTTGAGCACAGCAACGTCCTGCGGCGTTATACTCAGCCTCAGTAGTTCATAATGCTACAAAATTTTATTTCTTGCTAAACCATAAGACTAAGGCCTTTCCTAGGAAATGACACGTACCGCTGGTACTTTTACGATCTACTTTGCATCCTACAAAATCCGCATCCGACTAACCTATCAGGTCAAAGGATTTGGTTTTAGGATACCACAAGCCGACTGTAGAAGTTCCCTTAAGGTATTGAAAGATACGCTTAACGGCACTTAGGTGTGATTCCTTAGGATTTGTCTGGTATCATACACAGATGCAAACACTGAACATAATATCAGGACGACTAGCAGTTAAATATAATAAGCTACCAATCATACCTCGATACTTACGCTGGTCGACAGATTTGCCACTTTCATCAGTATCAAGCTTTGTAGATGTAGCCATTGGAGTTTCGATAGGCTTTATATTATCGAAGTTGTACTTTTTCAGTATGTCCTTCGTATACTTGGCTTGATTGATGAATGTTCTTTTTGAGTGTTGTTTGATCTGGAGTCCTAGGAAGAATTCAGCTCTCCTATCATACTCATCTCAAATTCACTCTACATACAATTAGCAAACTCTTGACAAATTTTTTCATTAGTATAACCGAATATAATGTCATCAACGTATATTTACACAAGAAGAATGTCATTATCTAAAGATTTGATAAACAAAGTTGTATCAACTCTTCCTTCTGAAAAACCATTATCAAGTAAGAAGGCACTTAGACGTTCATACCAAACACGAGGTGCCTGTTTGAGTCCATAGACTGCTTTCTTAAGCTTGAAAAAGTGATCAGGTTTTTGAAAATCTTCAAAGCCAGGGGGTTGTTTCACAAAAACTTCTTCTTTTAGAAATTCGTTCAAAAATGCACTTTTTACGTCCATTTGAAATAATTTAAAATCATTAAAATATGCAAATGCACAAAACATGCAAATAGCTTCTAGTCTAGCAACAGGAGCATATGTCTTATCACAATCAAGACCTTCTTCTTGATTATAATCTTGTGCCAGTAGATGTGCTTTGTTTCATAGAACTTGTCCATCTTCACTTAGTTTATTTCAGAACACCCATTTGGTACTAATTATCGATTGACCAATAGGTTTAGGAACAAGTTCCCAAACTTGGTTTCTCTCAAATTGATTAAGTTTCTCTTGCATGGCATTAATCCAAAACTCATCATTAATGGCATCTTCTATATTCTTAGGTTCTATTTGAGAAATAAAAGCTCTATTTGCTACTATTTCAGAATCTCTAAGTGAAGAGCGTGTACTTACACCTTTTGATACATCACCTATAATGAGTGTCTTTGGATGATCTAGTAAGAACTTCATTGATTCAAATTTATGAGCCAGACCTTCCACAGGACTCTTATCGGTTTTTGCTTGTACACCTTCATCATCACTGTCGCTAGATCTGTGACTATTGAGCTCATCAAAAGTAACGTTAATAGATTCTTTAATAATCATAGACCTTTTATTGAAAATTCTATATCCCTTACTCTTAGCAACATATCCGAGAAATATTCCTTCATCTGCTTTAGAGTCGAACTTACCCAAGTTGTCCTTGGTATTCAGGATAAAACAGCGATATCCAAAAACTTTGAATTAAGAAATGTTTGGAATCCTTCCAAACCAAAGTTCATAAGGTATTTTCTTCGAGATGGGTCGAATTAACACCATATTTAAAACATGACAGGCTGTGCTAACAGCTTCTGCCCAAAAATATTTAGGAAGATTATGCTGATTCAGCATGACTTTAGCCATCTCGCTTAGAGTACGGTTCTTCCGCTCCACAACACCATTCTATTAAGGAGTTCTAGGACAAGAAAATTTGTGGTAGTACCCACTATCATCACAAAACTTTTTGAAATCAGTATTTACGAATTTGCCACCATGATCACTTCGGATACGAGTAATCATGAAGCCTTTTCATTTTGTACCGTTTTACAAAATAACTTAAATTCAAAAATAGTATCACTTTTGTTTGATAAAAAGTAAACCCAAGTAAAATGAGAGAAATCATCAACAATAACAAAAGCGTAGAGCTTACTGCCAAGACTAACGACTCTACTAGGACCAAATAAATCTATATGTATCAACTGCAAAGGTCTAGAAGTACTTATAGCGTTGACGGATTTAAATGTAGACCTATGTGCTTTATTCTTTTCACAGTCAGCACATAACATATCTCTTTTGAATGGAATTTTAGGGAGTCCTTTTACCAACTTCTTAGTGCTCAGTCGTGAGATAGTATCCATATTAGCACGTTCTAGTCTCATATGCCATAGCCAGCTTTCATCTGGATTAGCTACTAGGCATCTTCCTGCATTATTGGTACTCTCCAGAAAGGAAACATAAATATTGTCTTCTCTAATCTCTTCATATACGGGATCACCAGATGACATATCATATATGGTACATTTGTCTTTTACAAAGTTGATACCATAACCATTATCAGCCAAATAACTTATGCTTAGTAGGTTATGTTTTAATTCTGTAACTAGACAAACGTCTTACGTCTTTTATTACAGGATAAGGAGATATACCAACAGTGCCATTGCCAATGATATCACCTCTCAGATTATTTCCAAAGGAGACTTATCATTCTTTCTTCATCGATAGCATGGCGAACAAAGATGCATCACCAGTCATGTACCGCAAACATCCGCTATCGAGGATCCACTTGCTTTTAGTATGAGAGGGTTGAGGGTCCACCTACAAAATAAGTAGATGGATCCTTTGGTACCCATTCACTGAAGGATCCATATTGATTAGTCTTAGGTCTCCAAAATAAAGTACGATTGTCAACAAGTTTTCTTACTAAACAATACTTTGATATGTGTCCATGAGTACCACAATATGTGCAAGTGTGTTTTGAAACAGTGGTAGTGGAGACTGTGTTGACATGCCTATTTGGTTTCTTTGAAAACCTATAAGTAAAAGCATAGTGATAATCGTGTTTCTTTCGTGCTTTCTGAGTTTTAGTCCTCTTAGGTGTATGCTTAGCATTAGGAATAAACTTAGGATGTGTCACAGGTATTGCCTGTTTGCCTAACTTGATTTCTAACTTTTTAGAAACCGCAAAAGACTCTTCATATTTGGAAATCATGTCTAAGAGTCTTAGTTCTGTGACTAAGTGCTTCTTCTTCTCTATGTCATATAACTCTTATATTTTGACATAGTCTCTTTCTTTCTTATCAACTTTCAGAATAGCCTCATGATAGTATACTTTAAGCTTGGCTATCTCTTCCGTGTTACCGGTAGTAGACGTCTCTTTAATCTCTTCAATAAGACTGGACAGTCTAGCTATCTCGGTTGTGTATACCTTAATCTCTTTTTAAGATTGCTTATACTTGTCAAGCACATTTCTGTGTTCTTCAAGTAGTTCGCTGAAGGCATTTTCTAATTCATCGAAAGTAAAATCGTCATACAAAGGGTTTGAGGATGCCTTATCAAAAGCCATAAGACAGACATTGGCATTTTTGAAGGGTCTGTCTTCTTCCTCTGTATCACTAGTATCATTTTCATGCCAGATACTTGTGTTAGCATACTTTCGACTGGTTGTTGCTTTTCTGCTTGATCTTGATCTATCGTATGGACTGCTTTTCTTCGAAGTTGGACAGTCCTTCTTCATGTGCCCTGATTTCTTGCATCCAAAGCATATTGTTTCATCTTCATTGTTTTCTTGGATATCTCTCTTCCTTTTGTTTGATTTCTCAAACTTTAGGAATTTTCTGAAGTTCTTCACTAGTAGGACTTGTTCATCACCACTTGATAATTCTTCCTTAGAAGCATTACATGTAGATTTTCTGGCTTGAGCTTTAAAAGCGATAGACTTTTCTTTTGGGATTGCTTCTTCAAACTCTTGCAGATCAAGCTCATGGGTCATGAGCTTGCCCATCAATATTTCCAGAGACATGGTGGTGAGATCGTTTCCTTCAATGATAGCTGTTGCATTTGGGTTCCAGTTCTTGGTTAGAGCCCGTAGTACTTTTCTGATCTTCTCATGATTACTGTAATCCTTACCAAGAGATTGCAAAGGATTAGTAATATCAAGGAAATGGGTCAACATCTGTGTAATTGACTCACCGGATTTCATCTTAAAAGATTCATACTCCTGTATTAATCTACTAATTTTGGATTCCTTCACTTGGAAAGTACCTTCATGAGTTACCTCAAGAAGTTTCCAAATTTTATGAGACGTCTTACAGGTTAAAACTTTGTTGAATTCTGTTTTATCAATTACACAGAACAGTGCGTTGATGGCACGAGCATCTAGACTAGTTTTTGCTTTTTTAGCCTCTGTATATTTGTCATGAGGCTTGTCTACAAGCAGGCCATCAACTACTGTAGGTGTCAGTTTCTTATAACCGTCAATAACTATAGATCAAAGATCAAAGTCAAGAGACTTTTAAAAGAAAGTTATCCGTGTTTTCCAGTAGGTATAATTTGTACCATCAAATAGTAGAGGCATCAAATAGTACAGGTCTATTTGTTGATTGTCCTTCACCGTTGAATATCGATTTCACGGCTGCCATATATACTCTCTGAGGTTTGTTATATTAGAATATAACCTGCTCTGATACCAATTGTAGGACCGTTGAGCACCTCTAGAGGGAGGGTAAAGAGAGTGAGTACGAGTGCACCAAAAAATAATTACCAATTTAAAAATTAAAAACAGTTAACTATGGCAATGAATAAGAGACAGTAAATAAATATAGCAAGAGATAGAGAGATCAAACTCAGTGACACAGCGATGTATACCCGGTATCCCTCTGAGAGGACTAATCCAGTCTCGAGTACTCTTGTTCGATGTCAATCCACTAAGCCACAAGCTAATTGAGAGCTTACAGTCTCTTACAACACCGTGCTTGGTGACAAGTAAACGACCAACTTCACAACACTATGCTTGGTGACGAGCGCACGACCGGCTCCACAACAGAGATAATTTCTGTACTTTGAACAACCTTTTTACAACTCTTAAAAACCAAAAGACTCTAGATCGAAATAGATATTACTGGCTTTTGGCTAAGAGGAGTGTAGTGTGATATAAAAACTTTTGATCAGATGAACACACTTATTGAAGAGAGAAGAGAAGATAAAAATGATTGAATGATTTGGAATAAGAAATTCTCTTCTATTTATAGGTGTTTCCTAGGACCGAACTCGGGCATAGTTCTGGCAGAGTTCTGATGCAAAGATTTTGCATATGAACGTTGCATACAGATTTGGAGGCTACAAATATTTAAATTTAAACTGACCGAACTTGGTCAGAGTTCGGACCGAACTCGGCTTGAGTTCTGTCTAGGTAAAAATGTTAAACATTTATAAAATATTATTGCATAATGGAATTGAACTTTTTTTGGTAGGTAGAATATGAATAGGTAGGCTGTATAGAAAAGTGGACTATGATTAACCTAAGCCAGTATTACCCAGTCGATCTTACAATTTATATCCTAGATTCAATAAAGATAAAATATATAATAAATTGTAAAATGTCTCGGACTAGATTCCAATGAAAGTAATCTTCAGACTGATGATTTACGTGCTTGTTGATGCAGTAGTACGCTTGTTGATACTGATTTCATAAGACCTGAAATGATTAGCAGTAGTTCATATATTTAGGTATTGACACAAGTTTGTGTCGATTATTAAAATTGGGTGTAACCATGGAATGAGCCAACAACGGTATGGCCAGTTTGAGTTCATGGTGATGCCATTTGGGTTAACTAATGCCTTGATGGTGTTCATGAACTTGATGAACATGGTGTTCCACCAGTACTTGGACAAGTATGTGGTGGTGTTCATCAACGATATCTTGGTGTATTCGAAGACCCCAGAGGATCATGAGGAGCATTTGAGAGTGGTTCTGGAGACTCTCAGGAAGGAGTAGCTTTACGGCAAGCTCTCGAAGTATGAGTTCTTCTTGGATCGAGTTGATTTCCTAGGTCATGTTGTGACCGGGGATGGGATCTCAGGCGACCCGATGAAGATCAGAGCAGTTGAGGCATGGACAACACCGAGTTCAGTTGCGGAGATCAGGAGCTTTCTGGGATTGGCAGGCTACTACAGGAGCTTCGTTCATGATTTCTTTTGGATTGTAGTGCCATTGACTAGGCTGACCCAGAAGGACGCAGAGTTTATCTGGTCAGAGGAATATCAGGTTGCTTTTGATGAGTTGAAGAAGCGACTGACGGTAGCCCGAATTTGGATATTGCCATCAGGATCAGGCGGGTTCACTATCTATAGTGACGCCTCATGGAAGTGTCTGGATTGTGTCTTGCAGCAGCATGGGAAGGTGATTGCATATGCATCCAGGCAATTATGTCAGCATGAAAAGAACTACCCTACCCATAATTTGGAGTTGGCGGCAGTTATCTTTGCTCTTAAGTTGTGGAAGCACTATCTATACGGAGAGCGTGTAGAGATCTTCGTAGACCACAAGAGCTTGAAGTATATGTTTACAAAGAAGGAGCTCAACATGAGGCAGCGTAGATGGTTGGAGTTGATGAAGGACTTTGACATTTTATTGCAGTATCATCTGGAGAAGGCCAACGTGGTTGCCGATGCCTTGAGTAGGTATCCGGTAGCTATGTGTTTGACTATAGATCGTCACTTGTTAGCAGATTTGGAGAGCCTGGGGATTAAGATGATTGTGCCAGGAGTTCAGATACAGATATAGGGCCTTCAGATTCAGTCGAACTTGATAGAGAGGATTAAGTTGGCTCAGTTCGACGATGTTACTCTACGGTGTATTCGAGAGCAGGTTCGAGCAGGATTGGTGGATGATGAGTTTATTCTTGCAGAGGATGGCGCATTAAGGCACGGTTCCAGACTGTGTGTGCCTAGTGGAGACTTTCAGAAACAGGTTATGCAGGAGGCCCATCGTTTTCAGTATTGTATGCATCCAGGTGCCAACAAGATGTATAGGGATTTGAAGGAGCATGTATGGTGGTATGGGATGAAGCGGAAGGTAGCACGTTTTATAGCCAGATGTTTAGTTTGTCAGCAGGTTAAGGCAGAGAGGCAGAGACCAGGAGGACTGTTACAGCTATTACCCATTTCGGAGTGGATGTCGGAGCACATCACGATGGACATTGTTTCTGGATTACCGCGTACACCAGGAGGAAAAGACGCGATTTGGGTCATCGTAGACATATTGACCAAATCAATCCACTTTTTGCCATTTAAAGTAGGTATGTGTACCGAGAAGCTAGCAAAGATATATATGCGACAGATTGTCAGGATACATGGAGTTCCGGTGAGCATTATCTTGGATCGGGATAGTCGCTTTACTTCTTATTTTTAGCGAAGTCTGCAAACTAGTTTGAGCATTCAGCTCAAGTTCAGTACTGCATACCACCCTCAAACGGACGGACAGTCGGAGAGGACTATTCAGACACTCGAGGACATGCTGCGGACTTGTGTTCTAGATTTTGGAGGATCTTGGAAGGATCACCTGCACTTAGTGGAGTTTACATACAACAACAGTTTCCAGACCAGCATTGGAATGTCACCATTTGAGACGTTGTACGGGCGTAGATATCGTACTCCCTTGTCTTGGGATGACGTTGGAGAGCGAGCTTTATTGGGACCTGAGATGGTTGTTGACGTAGCCAAGAAGGTGAAGCTCATCAGAGATTGACTTCGCATGGCGCAGGATAGACAACGGTATTAGGCCGATAGCCACCGAAGACCTTTACAGTTTGAGGTACAGCCTAGACTTAGGATCAGGATTTTGTTTATTTTGTGATTTTTATTTAATCATGTGATTGTTATAGTTAAGTTGAGACCATGTTTGTGCTAGGTTGGAGATCTGGTGTT
>JANAVB010027598.1:17611570-17699070 GCA_029216955.1 Iris pallida
TGGAACACCGAATCTCCAATCCACCTTTCATGGCATGGAGACGAGGCGCCGTTGCCGAGCCGTAAATGGATAAGGGTTTCAGCTAGCTGACGATCGTGAAGAATACGACGCAAGGAGACAGAAGTGCGGTTGTTGGCCCCCGCCGACGCTGGGTGAGCATGAAGGAAGTATCTGGCTTTCATAAAACGCGTCCAGATGGAATTATGGGATCTAATCTTCCACCACAATTTCATAGAGCAGGCGTCTACGATGTTCACTAATTTGGTGAATCCGAGGCCCCCTTTGTCCGTGGGTTTGGCCATCGTGTCCCAGCTGGCCCAGTGGTGCTTATCTTTACCCTCTTGGTGCCTCCAGAAGAAGTTAGCAAGGAGAGTCTCCAGGGATGATAGGACCTTCAAAGGCGGGGAGCAGACGGCCAGGGTGTATATGGGGATGGAGGACAGAACATGCTTGATGAGAATCATTTTGCCGCCTGGGAAAAGGGTAGCGTTGTGCCAGCCCTCGATCTTCTTCCTGGTCTTGCTGACGAGGCCGCTAAAGATGGTAGAATTAGATCTACTGTACACCAATAGACATCCTAGGTAGGTGAATGGTGGGTATGCGATGAGGGAGGTGAGATTGGTGAGGGTGGCTGAGTGGGTCCTGTTCGCTTTGTGGTGGGTGTATATGATGCTTTTTCCTTGATTGATCTTTTAACCGGAACATCTTGTGTATTTTTCAAGGATATTACAGATCACCTCCACGGAGCCTACATCACAAGAGGAGAATATGAGGATGTCGTCAGCGTATGCCAGATGGGTTATGAGAGGACATCCAGCGATAGTGTGAAAGTGATGGAATCTGGAGATGTTGGCCATGTCGTTGAGATTTCTACTAAGAGCTTCGACAGCAATGATGAATATGGTGGAAGAAAGAGGGTCTTCTTGGCGAACCCCTCGACTGGATTTGAAAAAACCATCTGCTTGACAGTTGATGACAGTGGAGAACCAAGAAGCGCTAATGGATCTGTATATGATGTCTATCCAAGTTTTGGAGAACCCAAATGCCCTGAGGACCCAAATCAAGAATTGCCAGTTAAGGCGGTCGTATGCCTTCTCTATATCAAGCTTGATAGCAATATTACCCCCTCTGGACGGGAATTTCATGCATGTAATCATCTCTTGGGCTAGCAGAATGTTGTCATTGATGTTCCGACCGCTGACAAATCCACTCTGTTCTTCAGAGATGATCTTGGGGAAGATGTGGACCATCCTGGTGGCGATGATCTTGGAGATGATTTTGTTAGTAAAAGTGTATAGACTGATTGGTCTAAAATCTTTGAAGGTCTCCAGGTTTTCCTTTTTGGGGATGAGGATGAGGTTGGCCCGGCATATCGATTTGGGATAGTACGCACCTTGGAAAAAGGCGGAAGCACCCTCGATCACATCGGTGTGAATGATATTCCAACAGGACCTGAAGAAAATTCCCGAGAATCCATCTGGACCGGGAGCGCTATTTTTGTCGAGGGCCCAGACCGCGGACTTCACTTCTTCCGCGTAAGAGGGGTTAACAGACTATCATTATCCTGCTCATCAATCAAATGAGGCACCTTCACTAGGAAGTTATCATCTTTGGCTACGATGTCTTTGGTGAAAAGTTTGGAGTAAAAGTTGGTAGCGGCTTCATGGATGGACTGCTGGTCTTTGAGTAAGGTGCCGTTCTTATCAAAGATTTGATGAAGGGACAGTTGATGCCTGCGTCCCCTAACGCAGATGTAGAAGAAAGCGGAATTTCTGTCGCCCTCAATGTCCCAAGTCAATCTGGCTTTCTGCTTCTAGAATTCCGTCTCCACTTTGAGGTGATATTTGAGGACGGCTTTGTTGAGGTTAAGAGTGGCACGGTTCTCTGACGATTCATCAGTGGCAAATCTAATCTCTGCACGAGTGACGTCGTCCTCCACGATCTTAATCTCTTGGAAGATGTTCCCGAATGCAAGTTTACTCCAGGAAGCGAGGGCACGCTTGGTGGCCCTATGTTTAACGACCATTCTGATAATGGGGTCCGGGTTGTTGGAAGAGTTCCATGCGGAAGTCACGATGTTATGAAATTGAGGGTGATGTCTCCAGAGGTCCAGGAATCTGAAGGGTTTTTTAATCGAGTTGGTGCTAGTGCTAACCTCGATAAGGAGGAGGGAGTGGTCAGATTCGGTGGAGTTGAGGTGGGATAGGTTGGAGATGAGATTCATGTCGAACCATCGGTTGTTGACGAGTGCTCGATCCAGGCGTAAATATTGGCGACGGGCTCCTTCTTGCATGTTGCACCGGGTAAAGGAGTTGCCGGAGAAGGGGAGGGGGTGTAAGTTGGCCTAAAACATGAATGAGTTGAAGTCGTTCATCGTCGGTTGGTGGAGAGGGCGGCCCCCCGTCTTCTCCTCGCTGCTGGAGATGGTGTTGAAGTCCCCGATACAAAGCCATGGGAGGGTGTGGAGGGAGCTGTGAATATCCTTCAGGGTGGTCCAGAGCTGCTTGCGCTCGACGAAGTCGCAACTGCCGTGAACGACAGAAATGAGGGATCTGGAGGGGAGGGCTGGGTGTTCCACCCAGCATGACAGCTCCTGATCGGAGTCGAGGACGGTGCCGAACATGCATTCGTCGGAGAAGAGAATCCAAATGTCATGGCACCTGGCAATGGCATTCGGGAAGCCAAGCTGAAGTTGGATGGCTTTGAGGTTTTTTTGGGGGATTTTTGATTCAATGATGACGAGAATGTCGATCCAATGGATTTTGATAAGGGAGGTCAATCTCCTCTTGGTTGGTTTGGTGGTGAGCCCTCTGACGTTCCAAGTTAGGATGTTAAGCGTTCGCATGATTGCAATTGGGTGTGGGGTTGAGCTTTGAGGCCGATCGGGTGGTCATGACCGAAGGCTTTTTGACTCAAAATTTTTTTTGATGAGTAGTGGGGCCCTTTTGTGGCACTGAGATGGTGTCTACCGTCGGGTCTCCACTACCTTGGGCGGTCTCCAAGGTGTTGGCGAGTTCTGATTCGATCTCGGTCAGAGCGCTGAAAGGGTTATTGGGGTTAAGGAAGCCTGCGTCCTGAGCTTGTCGGATCCTTGCTTCGTACTCAAGGGCTAGCGACTGTACTTCCTCGGCCGGAAGGGGTGATGAGGGGAGTTCAACAGCAGCCGGGAGGGGCGATGAGGGGAGTTCTATAGCAACCGGGAGGGATATTTGCTCCTGCCTGAAATCTCCGGCCTCTCTCGAGGCTCTAGCGGTGAGGTCTCCGTCGCGCTCTCCCTCTATCTGGAACTCTGCAGAAGGCCCGACAGCATGCGCTCCAACTACATCGGTCTGTGCCTCGGTAGGTAGGGGGTTTGGATCTTCCTCTTGAGGGGGCTTAGAAGGTCAAATCTGTTGAGGAGGATGATGCATGTTGTCTTGGCTGGGGCCATGGAGCTGTTCACCGATATGGGTTTGAGGGGACTGGGAGAGCCGTCGCACTCAGCGAAGTGGGAGTGGTGGTTGGGGCGGGGAAGAATCGGGCCTGGAGTGGTAAGATGATTTGTCAGATTGGTTGTCTTCTGGGGATGGTTCTTTGGGGGCGCTTTCTTTCTGAGCTCGGGGTAGGCTTTGAAGTACTGCTTCGATAGGTGGCCTCTAATCTGACAGTGCGAGCAGAAGCTGATGTTGTTGTCGTACTCAAGCGCCTGAAGGTGTGCCCGCCCCCTAGCTCTAGCTGAATGAATGATGGAGGGTCAGAGGATAGGTCGATCTCTACGCATATCTTAGCATAGTTACCTTTTGTGAGATAGCGAGTTTCGTCTGCGATAGCGACAAGTTTCTCGAAGGAGCTGGCAATCCTCTTAAGAGCGGTGGGAGCGAAGCAGACCAGGAGGAGTTTTGGCAGAGTAATCCACGTCGAGATAACCTTAGAGTCGACGTTGGGATTGAAACTGGGGGACCATTTGGCAATTTTTACAGTGTGCACTCCGATGGTGGTGGAGCCCTTCGCCCAGACTAGGGAGCAGTCGGTGTCAGATGACAGGTGGAGGAAAAGATGCTTGGAATCTACCGGTGCGACCTTGTAAGGGGAGGAGAGACCCCAACCAGCAATGGCTTCCTGCGCGACCGGTAGTTGGGGCATCCTGACTGGAATTTTAGCACGAATGACTTCGAGAAGGTAGAGGATAAAGAGGAAATTTCAGCGGGGGAGAACGACACGCTGATATTTTCACCTTCAGGTGGGGTAGAAAACTCAAGCTCAGGGAGCTCGATACCATTCACTGGAGGAGGCGACTACGGAAGCCTATCCGCGCGCAGAACATCAGCAAAGGAGCGACTAGGGGCGGAGGCGAATTGGAGCCCAGCACGCGGGTAGAGGGGGGTGGCACGGGAATAATATCGCATCCCGAGGGGGTGCCACACGGAGGCGAGCTACACTCAATAACATGAGCAAAGGTGGGGCCCACAGGCCTACTGAAGGACACAGGTGCAGGAGATCCCAACGAAGGAAGGTCGTGAGACTGCTGGACTGCTCCCGCGGGTGCATAACCGACCGTACGAAGCGGGGGGGATAGGCCCAACTGGGCACATGAAGGCTGGGCAGCCACAGGTGCAGATCCGGAAGCATGCGCGCGACCTGGCTCCGGGGGCGCAGAGCACGGGGGCGCAGAGCACCGGGGCGCATGGAAGATAGGGACAGGCGCATGGGATGGGTGCACGGGGGCCCCGACGCACGTCCCGGACGCATGACCCCTCGGGTGGGGTGCAGATGGCTCTTGAACCCCGATGGATGAACCTGGCACATAACCCCTCATGTAGGGTGCATACACCGGCTCGACCAGACGGGAAGCATAAGCGCGAAGGCAGGGGGGTGCATGGCTCCCCGAGATGGGGGGACGCATGTGAGAGCGGGAGTTTCGAATTTTGAAATGGCAAATTCGAACTCGAAGCTGGAGACGGCCCGGGACTCCCAGCGACAAAGATCCCGGAGTCTCCCGAAGGAGGCCGTCGAAGAAAACTCGCCACCGAGTGGGATAGGGGCCACCGAAGTGGCTGAGCCGCTCCGGGGCGGGGAGGCGGTGGGGGGTAGCTCCGACAAGGGCGGAAGGGGCATCTGAACAGGGGAAGGCACCGACGATGACGGGAGAAGGGTCCGGAGGAAGGCCCGTCGGCGGCCACCGGAGCTTCTGAGCGAGCCCTGCAGAGGAGGCGCCTACCAAGGCGAGGTGGGCGGGGGTCCAGGCCGGCAGCGGGAGTGAGCGGCACGCCGTCCGGCTGCGACCGTCGTGTGGGCGACCCCGGCCGTCGCCTGGGGAGGTCCGGGTGCGGGTGGCTCCGACGACGGGGGGGGGGGGGGGGGTCGGCCGGGGGACTAGCCGGGCGACCATGATCTCGGGGACGAGGTTCTCCGTGGGGGGAATGGGGGAGCAGCAGACATAGGAAGAATCTATTCGCTATGTATATATATATATATATATATATATATATATATATATATATATATATATATATATATATATATATATATATATATATATATATATATATATATTACATTAAATGAATGAAATATATCTATATGTAAGTATTTGCTTGTAGTTGTAATCTAGGGAGTATTGGGACAGATTAGGATTAGCCCAATGAGCCTAGATTAGTTGAGTTGACTGGCAAGTTGACCAAGTTGACAAAAGTCAACTTTGGGTCAAACTTGATCCAAATTAACTCAAACGAACTTAGAATGACTTGGAAACTTGTGTATGACCTAAAAATTAGTAAACAGACTAGTTGACCTATAGTTGACCAGGTTTGACCAGAGTTGACCAGGTTTGACCAGAGTTGACCAAGGGTTGACTTGACCTAGAAGGACCTAGAAGTATGTAGAAGTGCATTGTAGACCTTTCTTATGATATTGTGGACCATGTTGTGACTTATGGTTATTCTAAATAGGATTACATCACTTCAGTTCAGTTACACTTCCTCATTAGTAGCTTGGATTGCCAGGCGAGTACATTCTCTGACCGTTTAATTCTTGCTTGGACATATTTACTTGTTATAGACTTGTTGCTGTCACGATGTTTTCACGGATTATTACTATATGGATCTCTTCATGTGATGTTATCCCCTCAGATACATCGGGTATATTGTGCTCATGAACTTTATCATGTGCATCGTTTACTCTTTGTATTCATATTTATTCATGTATACTCATGTGACATTCATGTACACTCATGATCATGTGAGCCTTCATGTATAACCCAGTGTTCATGTGGACTAGCTATCTATGTGACACACTACTTTTATGTGCAATAATATAACCTGGACAGATCCTTGTGTACTGATTGGGGCAGGGGGAGTATTTATTTGGTTTTGTGATCTACACCCTATGTGCAAGTCCAAACTAGATTTAAGTTATGTACAACCTAAGCCAGTTTACATAACCAGATTATGCTCCACATCACGTAGTTAGTTCAGTTCTCTTATTATATCATGTATATCTATTTCCATATATCATGTTCTCTTTATAGTATCATTTCTTTATAGCAGTTCATGTATATTATTTTATAGTTTGTTTCATATTTCCTTTCATGTTATGATCTGTATGAGAGATATGTATTCGTTCCCGTCCTGACTGGACCTGTTGAAAATATTACAGATGATGAAGATTGCTGCGATACATACTATAGAGCAGGCCTAGTTGATACAGGTGACTTGGACCCTCAGCAGGATCCAGTAGTCGTTGAGGACTTGCCATTAGCTTAGTCTAGACTTTCTTATTATCTAATTCTTGAGACATTTGTGATTGTATTGAGATATTATTTATGGAGTTTTGTACCGAGACTTATTATTTATATTTGTGGCTCTTTCTCTCTCTCTCTCTGTTGAGATTATCTTATCATCGTTTCCATCTTAGTCTGTGATTAAGATTACTTATTATGTTATTCTCCATTCGGAGCATATTCTAGATTGTGTTAGATATTGGACCTACGACAGCGTTCTACCGTCGACACTGCGGCATAGACTGGACGTACCCACTTCTCGTGCTCTTACACTGGGTACAGATTGTGACATAAACACAGGCCCGTACTAGATATGACTAACCTATCAATTTCCTGTATTTCGGCTACCCCCGACCAATTGTTCATTAATTCTAGCTACGAATTAAACAAACAACATCCAAGAATAGTAGAGTAGTACCTGGTAATGAAGAATTCGTTCTTAAAACTGGGACACACCTACAGGAAGACGGACACAGCTCCCTCGTGTCTAAAAATGGATCGAGACTCTACTGTGGCACATCATTAAACAATTAAAAAAACTAATTAGAATGACAAGACTTTGAAAGCATCCCTCTATAATTCGAATTCGAGGAAGAGAGGATCAAGAACAATATAACTCATAATAATTCTTACCACTTCGATTTGAATCAAAACCTTCCAACCCGATCATCAAAATCCGGTTGAACTTTACCAATCTGAAGAAATTAAGGCAAAACCAGGGATCAATCATCCAGGATCAAGATTCACGAATTTATCATTTAATTAAGAGGAATGGAGCGACGAAGCTTCTTGTCGTCTAGAGATCGGCCAGCCGAGGATGAGTTCTTGTTCGATCGATCGCTCTGATCGATCTCGTCGTCGAAAAGTGGAAGCAAGAAGAAGAGGTTGCCTAAGCCGTCGTCGCTCGATGAAGAGAGTGCTTCATGCGTCGCCGCCGCCGCTAGGAAGAACGACGCCCGTCACCTCCAGTGGGGTGCGTCTACTCGTCGTCTGCAAAATTGACTTGTTGTCGTCGGGAAGTTTCCTGACACGTTGTCGTCATCCGCTGCTCGGAAGAGGTCGTACATCGAAACGGTGAAGCGCCGCTGGGATCTCGACGTTGGGAGTGGTGCTGCTGTTGACCTAGCTCAATCGCCTCATGGTGAAGAAATCACCATGTGCCACCGGGAGTTGCGTCTAGGCGCTGATGCTAGCGGTCACAAGGAGGATCGCCACCGCCATGGCTCACTCCATCAAAAACTAGGGTTAGGGTTCCAGCTTGGCGAGGAAGGAGAAGAGGAAATTTGGGGAAGATTTCATTTGGAGAATAAATCGATGGAAATGAGAAATAAAATGAAATTATGCTCGTTTCTCTCTCTTCCATTGTATATATACAGTGAGAAAAGGAATTATGATATTTGCTTTAAAGTATACTTCAATCCATTATTTGCAATTTAACCCCAAAAGTCTGTTATAGAACTTGTCATGGTTAATTAGAGGGTTGTTAGAGTCTTGGAGAACACTCCAAGTTAACTATAAGTAAAAACCTTTTTCCAATATATGAATTATAATAGTAAAGAAAAACTTGAATTGAATTTAAAATATAACAAATAATTTTTAAAATTCCATAAAATCGAAAAAGCAAGGTTACAAATCTACCCCCTTAGAAAAATTTTATCCTCGAAATGTCAAGGAATACGGCACGATACAGAAATGACAAAAGGTTCAAAATTGATTAGGCACGAGTGTGTATACGCTTAATGACTAGGTACAAAGATCATAACAATTTGAAATGATTTAGCATGACAACATAAATAGATAAAATGGCACGATAAAAAAATGATCAAAAATTTTTCAGGCACGAAGTGAAACGAAATTTAGTTAAGGCCAGATACGATAATTACATACAAGGAGTTGAAATAACACGACTTAACAATGACCGAGAGTTAAACATGCACAAGGTGGAATGACTTTTAGTTACGACTTAAAGGAGTAAATCATGAGAGTATGATCTTCCAAGCACGATCAAAATTGAAAGTATAGCACGATTGAAAATGGAACCAAATGGGAAAGTCAAAGTTTAGACAAATTGCGATCAAAATTTAAGTATGATTACTAAAAAAATCTGGTGGAACGAAATCAAAATACAACAATCGGTATTTATTGAAAAAATCAAATGATCCAACGATAAAATGCAAGAAGTGAAAATTGCAAGGTTTGATTAAAAAAACGTATTGAAACTAACTAGGAGATATTAGTATCAAATCAAGGTGAACATGCAAGGATTTATGATTCAATCATCTGTAAAGGGATATAGTCTCTATGGTACCCGGGAACATATAGATATTTGAATCACTTTACTTAGAATCCCTGCCCCGCCAGTATATATATATGGCTGCAGTGAACTTTCGGTTCCATGACTCAAATAACGTTCTATTATCGAATATTCTATCAACTTTATCCATTTCCAACAATATTAACAAAGCAACTCAAGAGATCAAATATGAAGATTTTTTGGGCAAAGTCTCGATAATACCCAAAAACCTATGAATGTCTGAATTCTCGTCAACTTACAGTTCATGCCTCGCCAGTGCGCTGCTGGCTGCAGTAAACCCTCAGTCTCCGTAATCCATACAGTAAACCCTCAGTCTCCGCAATCCAGATAATGGCTACAGCGCGCAACTGCCACACCCTAGTAGGTCATCGAATAGTCTCTCAACCTTATCCATAGGAATTAAGGAAAAGGGTTTCAAGGAATTCAAATGAGTTCCAATAGTCCAAGTCATGAAAAAGGTGATGTTATCTGTCCTTTAAGAAAACAAGGAGTTCCACTAGGTACTAAGAAATGACAAAAGACCCAACAATGAGTATTAGATACTAAAGAAACAAACAGGAAGACTTTTTGAAATAAGTCTCTAACAGGAATGAAGTTTCGAATTATAAACGAAATTCTCGAATAGAAAATAAAATCTCAATGACAACAAAATTTTATATAAGGAACAAAAATCCCGAATCGATAACAAAGTCTCGATTGGTGAATAGAGAGCAAAGTATCAGATAGAAGATAAGTTCCCGAAATAAGAAACAAAATCTTGCATAAGGAACAAAATCTTGAAGTTTCGGACAACAGAATGGAAACAAAATTTCAATAGGAGCTAAATCTCGACTAGGAAATCAAAATTCAACAAAGTCACGGATATGAAACAATTTTCGAATAGAAAATCTTGAACAGGAAGCAAGATCACGAATAGTGAATAGAAAATAGAGTATCAATTAGTGAATTGGAAACAAGTATTGAATCGTGAATAGAAAAAAGCAAAATCTCAAATAGAAAACAAGGTCGAAACAAAGTCATGAACAGAATCAAAATTCTCGAATAGAAAACAAGTCATGAATAGGAATACAAAATCTCACATAGAGAACGAGTCAAAATCTCAAATAGAAAGCAAAATCTTCAAATAAGGATAGAATCTCAAACGAGTCTTGAATAGAAACGAAAGCACAATAAAGTTTTGGATGAGAAACAAAGTTCGAAATGAAATCTCGAATAGGAAATAAAATCTCAAATAGCACAAAGTTTGATTAGGAAACAAAATTTTGAATAGAGCCAAAATAGGAGACAAAGTCATGAATAGTGGATACGAAAATAGGGTATCTAATAGTGAACATAAAGAAAGTCTCGAACGGAAAAGAAAAATCTTGATTAGAAACCAGAGCTCCGAATTGGAAAGAAGACCTTTAAAATGGAAAAGTTTATCTCGAAATAAATCTCGAACAAGATGCAAAGTTTAAAAATAGAAACGAAGTCTTCAAACGAAATCTCGAATAGAAGCGAGACTCAAACAAGGTTTGGATGGGAAAAAGTTTGAGTAGGAATAAAATTCCAAAATAAAATCTTGAATAGCAGTAGGGTCTGAATAGAGAGCAACATTTCGAATAGAACAAATCTTGGATCAGGAAACAACATCATAAATAATGAATATGAAACAAGTTATCGAACAGAAAAATCTCGAATAAGAGCAGAATTACGAACAAGATTCTAAAATAGGAATTAATCTCTTGAAATACGTCTCAAATAGCAATCAGGGTTTCAGAATAAAGTCTAACAATCTTCGAATAAAAAATAAGAAAGTTTTAAGAAACGATCTAGGTGCTAAGTGGAATCTAAGGGAAGACTATATTATGAATCACGATCCATGGTTTTCTCAGCCATGCAAGAGAAGCCTTCTGTCTTCAGTATTCTTCTGGGAATGGAATCACTTCAACTTCTTCAGCTGTAGGCTGGTTCTTGCGGCAGTGCTCTATGCGGTTTGCTGAATCTGGAGAAGCGGGCCCCCTTGTTGCAGTCTTGGTGCTTCCCGTGCTCGTCCTTGGGCAGTGCGACTAGCAACCTCTGGACAATCTTTAACTTGATGGGCAGGCGATCCGTCGAACAAGCATAGCCTCAATCTCTCACGGCACTCATCGTAGTGGTGTCCTGGGTGGCAGTAGAAATTACAAGTAATCGCTGTCTGGATCTGATTCTGAATCTCTCGCTGTGGATGAAGTACTAGCTGTTGAGATCCTAATGCTCCTTGGCCATTGTGATCCATGACCTGCAGAAAATCCTTCATTCGATGGACAGAAGATCTACAGAACTGGCAGAGTCTGAGCCTCTTACGATACGTGTCAATATGATGTTTCGCCTTCTTGTAAAACATATAAGAAAAGTTAGTCTGAATCTGTCTCTGATGACGCGAATGATGAGGCGCTGTCTGAGTGTTACGATACTTTGTGGGTCCATAGTAGTTACTATCTCCATCATAAGTCTTCATGTCTCTATTGGGCTTCAGCTTCCTGTCTCGTTCTACTGTCCGTGCTATGTTCAGGATCTCCTGGCTGGTGGCTTCAATCTTCAGAGGAGTCGGATCCTTAGAGACTTTGATGATCTTCAGAAGTGGCAGCTCCAGGTTCTCAATCTGTTCCTTGGTGCAAGGAATGCGCTCGGTGTCAAAAAGTCCAAGGGTCTGGGAGTCTAGAAATTAGGAGTACTCCTGGCTCAGAAAGCGCATCTACAAATCTGGCTTGAAAAAGAACGGCTTACTCCTTTTGGGCATCGAAGAACTTCTGAAACATCTCCATCAATTGGGTACTACCGTTGGTGATAGTAGAGGCAATAGGGGGTGGTGGAAGCTTAGAAGCGTCAAGTGACGTAGGTGAATCGATAGTTTCTATGTTGCGTGTTTGAACCATCTGAAAAATAGAAAACTGTTAAAATGACCTAACTATAGATAATAAAAAACCTAGTAAATAATATGTATAACAAGACTTAGTAATAACCATAACCATTTTCCCGCAATCTTATGCTGTGATGAGTTCTTCTTAATCTAACAGGTTCCCCAATAGCACTCTATAGCCTAGGTACCATTAGGACAGACCTGTATGGGCCACCACTAAAAATATGTCACGACCCGCTCCTGAATATTCGGATACTAGTTGGACACGCCCAGCCTACGTTGGAAGACTCAACGTAGTAAGCTGTAAATATCTATAAAAAACTCCAAGAATAACATGAAAGTAAACATCACAGTATCTAACCGTCCCAGACTGATCACCATAATCCACAAGTCATAATACAATTTATATATAAGTACCAGAGACAAATCCGGTAACATGAATGAAATACAACTATGAACTCTCAATGTACAACATCTAGAAGTAAAGCTAAACAAAACTAAACATGTAACCTCTAGCTAAGTCATGCCTCCATCCTGCTCAGCTAAGATCCCGGGCTCTGGCCTATAAGGTGGAACGATATCCTCAAGTACACCTGCAATATATCCAGTTAAGAATGGAGCAAAGTACAATTCTAAGTAATGAATAAGAACATCATGATATGAAAATGAGTACAAGAGAACATGAAATATAAAGTACAGAAAAAGAACATGAAAATACAGGAATGTAAAGTACAGGAAGTACAGAAAATAAAGTACAATAAGTAAATACTGAACCTGAAGTACAAGACATGATATGTGCACAAAATTTGAAATACAGCTAGCATATGTGACCGACTGGGATAAGTACAAGAATAAGCACATGAAATGGGTATGGCTTAGGGCCCGCGTGCACGGTGCGAGGCCTAAGTTATCAACCTGAATTTTTAATCCTTGGGTTTGGTCACATAGCTAGTGTATTTCCCCTCCCCTGACCACAAGTAAGTACAAGAACATGAAAGTACTAACAGTGTAAGGGTCTAGAAGTACTTACAATATTGATAGATTTAGATGAGGATCTAGTTGCTTTATTTTTCTCGCAATATTTTCGGTAGTCATTTTACCAATTTGTTTGTTGATAGCCTCAAAATGGTATCTGTGTTTTTGTGTCCTAGTCTCATATGACAGAGCCAACTCTCTTTTTGGTTTACTAGGCACTTACCTGCACTGTTAGTACTTTTCAAAAAGAAAACATAAATGTTATAGTCCCTAATTCCTTCATAGACATGATTACCAGTGGACATATCATATATAGAAAATTTGTCCTTAACAAAATTAATACCATAACCATTGTCAACAAGATGGTTGATGCTTGGAAGGTTATGTTTTAATTCAGTAACAAGACAAACGTCTTTTATTTCTCGATATAGAAAAATACCAACAGTACCATTACTTATAATATTAACTATCAGATTATATATTATCGAAGGAGACATATCCTTCTCTTTTTACCGATAGCGTGGCGAATAAAGATGCGTCACCTATCATGTGCCATGAAAAACTGCTATCGAGGATTCATTTGCTTCTAGCATGAGAGGGTTGGTCCACCTACAAGACGAGTAGATATGAGCTTTGGTAACAATTTCTTTGGGGGTCCAACATTGTTAGTTTTAGTTATCCTTGTATATTTTTTATGTCTCCTAACTTTCTAACTCTACAGTACTATAATATGTGCCCATATTGTACATATTATTCTAGAGTTAGTGTCCTTTGTTTCAGTACAGACATGAGTCTTTTGTGTCTTACATGGATACTTATAAATAAAGCATGATTATATGGAACATGTTATATGTATGCTTTGTAAGTAAAGCATGATTATGTGGAACATGTTGCTTACGTGCTTTCTTTGACCGTGTCCTATTTGGTATATGTTGGGTAATAGGACATATCTTAGGCACTGTAACAGAATCAACCTGTTTGCCTAACTTTATCTCTAACTTTTTTGAGATTGAACAAGCTATTATATATTTCTCAGTCATATCTTTCAGCTTTTATTTAGTCAATGTGTAGTTTCTTCTCAGAATCATTTAGAGCAAGTACTTTTGTGTAGTCCTTCTATCTCTTTTCAATCGTGCATTGAGCCCTCATGAAGACTTTGCTTAATGTTAGCTATTTCTTTCGTGATACATGTGGTAGACGTCTCCTTCATATCTTACAATAAGTTAGACAATCTAGCCACTCGATTGTGTATGCCTTTATTTATTTTCGAGGTTGCTTGTACTTGTCTAACATATTTTTGTATTCGTCAAGTAGGTTGCTAAAAGCATCAGAGAGCTCATCAAAAGTAATGTCATCATAAAGGTGATTGTCTGATACCTGATCAAATGCCATTAAGCAGACATTTGCTGAGCTGTTGAATCTTTCCTCTTCTTCTAATTTATTGGCCTCATTTTTATGCCAGATGCTGGTATTTACATACTTCTGACCAGTTGTTGACTTCCTACTTGATCGGTCGTATCTACTGCTCTTATTGGCTATTGGACAGTCCTTCTTAATATATCCGGTCTTCTTGTATCCATAGTATATGGTTTCTTCTTCATTGCTCTCTTGGACGTATTTCTTCTTTCGGTTTGATTTCTCAAACCTCAAGAACTTTTTGAAGTTTTTGACCAGTAGGACTTGTTCATCACCATCTGAATCTTCATAATCGGTAGCTTTACTTGGGAACTTTTTGGCTTGTAGTTTGAAGGCGATGGATTTTTCCTTTTGGGTTAATTTTTCAAAGTCTTGTAGGTCAAGCTCATGGGTCATGAGTTTGTCCATCAGCGTCTCCAGTGACATTGTGGTGAGACCGTTTTCGTTAATGGTCGCGGTAGCATTCGGGTTCCAATTCTTGGTCCGTCCCCTGAGCACCTTCCTGATCTTTTTATTGTTACTTGTAACGCCCCAATCCTAAAATACGTAGGACTAAAAATACGTATACATGTCAGCTACATATCAAGTAGACTCTAGTCTAGCTCGGATACATATAAGCTGTCTATAAGGTCAAGTATAACTGTCTAAAAAGTTAGGCTAACTACATCTCAATCCACTAAATATTGATAACAATAACGAATGAAGTGCGCTAAGGTTGATCAGACCGTAATATACTGATTCTAGAATAGATAAATATTAGAGTGGATCCCTAATAATACATATATCATGAACAAGTTATAAGAAAGATGAAGCTTGTAAAAGTCTAGGCTATAATAACATCATGAGTCAAATATAGGACAAAATACAAATAAGTAAGATAGTAATAATAGCATCAACTAAATATACCTAAATTCTTGGTGAAGCAACCATCATCCATCAATGTACTATACCTTAATAACTTCATCTAATACCTAGAGAGATCACCAGGTCCTCACGGGACTAGCAAGATATATATAAATATGCCTACAATGACACTAAATAACATGCAAGGAAAAAACAGAGGGAAGAACACGTAGAAGAACTCTATAGATAATGACATATCATAAAGGAAATAATACTAAGTATGGCTACAAACAAATTGAATGACCGTAGCCTGCGTGATGCTCCTGGTCCTATAGCTAGTAGTCCTGCATGGTGCTCCCTAACTATAATAGTCTCTATCGTAGCCATGTATGAGTTTTCAAGTCGAGAGTGGTCAAGTAGACATTCCCTGTATCGGTCGAGGGTTAAGTCAAAGTAACATGGAACATATGATCAACTCAAGTCGTAAAATTATTGAAATCATATATGAGCAAGTGATAAAAGGTACAAGATATGGAAATAAATCATGGCAATGATGCTGGTACATAATATAAAATGAGACATAAAAAACCAAGAATAATAGAAAGCATGCATGTAAGCAAAGTTGGCAAGGTATACTTGTCTGGTAAAGAATCGATCACGTTGAAATAAACAACCTGTCAGATCCAAGGCCCACTAAAATAGAACTCCTATAAATATCTTCGAATGCTAAAATGGACATCACCATCAGTTTTGAAATAAAAAATAGCTAATTTTTGCTATCCATAAGTTCAACTATAGACATAGGGACAAAAACGATAATTTTGGTTTAAAATAGTGTCTGTCGTTGGACCCGCTTTGTACCGAAAAATATAAAAAAATCTATGCTCTCAAGAGTCTATG
This sequence comes from Iris pallida, assembly GCA_029216955.1. Lineage (NCBI taxonomy): Eukaryota > Viridiplantae > Streptophyta > Magnoliopsida > Asparagales > Iridaceae > Iris > Iris pallida. The sequence continues at coordinate 17,627,657 of JANAVB010027598.1, forward strand.
AGTCCATTTTTCGATACGAACTCAACAGTATATCCAATTTTGGATTCCGATGAGCCATGCACAAAATCATCCATTGACTGAATCATGGGGCAGCCAAAACGACGATCCGATAAACCGTCTCAGAATCAGACCAAACTTGGCTCACAGGACCGGAAAAAAGATACGAGTCCAATGGTACAAGTTTTATCACAATTTAACGAGTGTGCACGAAGTAATTAACTAATTTTAAAAATTATTGATATAAGGGTTTTCGACGAATATGCATCAAATTCATCGTACAAACACAACCAATTTGACTTCTGTCAAATCCCACACATGCAAAAAGTACATATATACCTTTCGATTCAAGTGGTTCGTGACCAAGTCGTCCAGATTAATGGAACGAACTCCGTATCGAGATTTTTCGGGGTTTTGAAAGCATATTTTTTTGCCAACTTTAAACTAATTTTAAACAGAATATAATAAGTAATAAAATAAACTAATCAATAGGTTTTGATTTCGGTCAGTTTGTCTAAAACTTTGTTCAAGCATTTTTTTAAAAATTTATGATAATCTGGTCGCAAATCGACCGCAAACAGGGGACAGTTTTTAAAATCCAAAAAATCGAGTTTTTTCTCAATTTTGGAACTTGATTTTTGTTGCAAACAAGGCAAATTAACTTAAACTAATTGAAGTAAGTCAAACTCGGTTAGGTTCTATGTAACTACGAAGACGACGCATAAAACGATCACACGGTGATCAAAAAATGTGTCACGAATTATCATATTTTGCTGCTGTAGTTATTTCTGCTACTGCCGCTTTCGCTGCTGCTACCAGAGCTGCGGCTCAGCCTGACTTGATAGGACAAATGGTTCTAGCCTTTAGTTTATATCCATGAACCGGATCGAACCATTCACACTTGAATTACACGATCTTAGCAGGTTATATGCCATAGTTATATGTCAACTCCATAATCTCTCATAAGATGTCAAAAAAATCATTGTCTGGATTGACGTCTTAGTAGTTTGAAGATTTGATACAAAAACAACTATTTTTCGTAGAATCAAGATCTAGGAAGTTGTCTCTGATCAGAGCATTTGTTGACTTGAACCTAAAGCCATTCATATGGTAATTTGGCCATATTTTGATGGAAGTAATTGGTCCTTTGGCTAGAGTTCAAATAGATTCTGTCTCGGGTGTTATTAGATGATCGAGCTAAATACCAAAGAAGCGATAGTTAGTTATTTATTATGCAAGTGCATACAAAAAAAGTAATTACTAAGCTCATTACGTATGCGCTCAACCAAGAAGGAATGATGTCTCATTTGTTCTACTTTTGTGTTTGTTATGTAGGGTCTAACAGACCTCAGCCCATCATTATATGTGCTGAAAAACAACAAAGCAACCGCTGGTTAGTAGCATAATATTAGTTTTTACTATTACATTGAGATGACGTAAACGTGGATGTATTAATTACTTACCCCTCTAGCTTCTCTACTTCATCCTTGTCGCAATTGAGTTATATATACAACTGAGCAGCCCTTAGCTCGTCGACATTCAAATGTCTCTTTTTTATTTTTCCCGAAGGCTTTTCGGACGTATTGAATACTTTTAGTATTGCATCATTAGATTCCTTATATACGTTATCATTTCTCGGAGCTTTCGTTCTATTAGTAGCAACATGAGACTTGAAATATGTCAAACAAAAGTTTATAATCTCCTTGAGAATATAAGCATCATAAATAGAACCCTCAACCCGTGCCTTATTTCTCACCTTTCTTTTTAGGTGATTCAGATACAGCTCGAATAGGTACATCCACCGATATCTGACAAGTCCACCAACAGTGCCTTATAGGAAAGATGAATTGGCAAATGCTCCTTGTAGTCGAAGAATCCAGGAGGAAATACCTTTTTAAGCTTGCACAGTGTTACTATAATTTCCTTCTCTTGCTTTTCTAGGCGATCGATGAGCAACTTAGTAGAACAAAGATCTCTGAAGAATATGCTGAGCTCTGTCAATGGATACCAAATGATATACGGTAAGAATTTCCAAAATACAATCAGAATTAACCTCTCCATAAATACGTGACAATCGTAGATCTTCATACCCGTCAGTTTATTCTCCTTAAGGTTGACGCATATTCTCAAGTTCGATACGTACTCATCTAGAATTTTTAGGCCCTAAATCCACCTACAAAGTCTCCATTTATGCTCCTTCTCCAGTGAGAAAATTGCCTTAGGCTGTTTTAACTTTCCATTCCCCTCCTCTATCAAATACAACGCATGACGTCTACATATTTCTTCCAAGTCAAACTTGGCCTTTGGATTGTCTTTCGTCTTCCCCTTTACGTCCATTACAGTATTATTTATGTTGCCAAACACATTTTTCTCGATATGCATGACATCAAGGTTATGTCTGATCAGATTGGTGCTCCAATATGGCATATCCTAAATATACTCCTCTTCGTCCAGTTATGAGTGCGACCAAATCCGTCATACTTATAGCCCTTAGCGGCTCTTCGATAGCACTTGGTAAATCTTTTGCCTCTTCCCATATCGTGATTCGGGGCACCTTAGCGGTGGATTAGCCTTCCCCATAATACAGGCACGAAAAGTATTCATGTTCCTCCGGTATGGATGATCCTTCGACATGAATTGTCGATGACAATCAAAGAAGCACGGTTTGCCTCTTATTTCAAACGGAAAGCCTTAGCACGGTCCATGCAATACGGATATGAATGACGACCATGAGTGGTCCATCCCAATAACATTCCATAGGCCAAAAAATCATTGATGGTCCACATAAGTGCTACCCTCATCTAAAAATTATGCGTTATAGAAACATTGTACGTGTTAGTACCTACTTCCCACAGTTGATTCAACTCATTATCAACGGCTGTAAATGCACATCGATGTTCCTATTTGAATTGTTTGGACCCCGGATAATAACGGTTAGGAACATATACGGAGTCTTGGTGCACATCCAAGACGATAGATTGTACGGAATGATGGTCACAGACCAACATAAATACTAGGAGCCCGAAAGTTTGAATGGGATAAAACCATCGGAGGAGAGCCCCAATCTGACATTATGATCCGAAGCAAAATCTGGATACTCTCAATCAAAGTGCTTCCATTCTTCTCCATCGGATGGATGATCCAACACTCCTTCGATCTATTTTTGCCTGTGCCAGCTCATGTTTTCTACAGTCTCCTTCACCATAAGCAACCTCTGTAATCCACTGCGCCAAAACATACATTTTTTGACAGACAAAAACCATCATAAATTACAATAAACAATAGTTTTTATCCGTCAGAGCATCCATCGTTAATAGCGCATCCCAAAATATAAACGACAGTTTTGGACTGTCATTTTCTAGCTGAAAAATGATAGTTATTGTCTGTCAAATAAAAACAGCAGACTCAAACTGTCAAATAATCTGTGAATTGGTAGGCCATTGTCTCTTTCTTTTCCACAGATATGGTCTATCATTTTTCTGGAAATAGAATACAAAAAAAAAATCTCAATTCATCCATATGGAAGTTATATAAGCATGTTCATCCTCTAGATAAAACTGAAATATATCTAAAAATAGAATTTCATATAGACAATCATTAACAATAAATGAAACTTAATCAAAATTTTATTAACTAATAAATGTATAGACTTTACATAGCAATATTCCATCAAAATAAAAATAAAATCCTAATGTTGCTAGCTTACAGTGACTTAGTTCTCATGATGAACCAAAAAAAAAAGAGAAATCATGACCACTTAACATTTTTCAATAACAAACATTATTGTCATCAAAATTTCCTTCTATTCGAACAACATCTCATTATCGTCTAAAAAATTCATCGACAATGATATTATAGGATTCATCATTTGACGGTGCATCTGTTTTCACATGTCAAATAGAAACGACTTTCTTTGTAAAATTCTTCAAATGTCAAGTTTTTATGGGCAAGGTAGGCTGATCATGTCCCTTATATAAACATAATAAAAAACATAAGTATAGAACAGTTCTTAATTCTCCAAAAGCATTCAAAAAGAATTCTACAAAGTTGTGCTAAACGTCCCAAACCACAACTACAAAGAACCACAATATAAGTATAGAACATTTTATAAATACAAGTTTACGGGTGCCCAATAGGGACATACATCATTATAATATATTGCTTCCAATGTGCTAAACGCCCTAAACCACAACAGCAAAGAACCCAATATCCAATATTTAGAACCTTGGTGATAAACAAGGATTGAACTATTGGAGTAATACAATGGAAATAAGCATAGCCAATTACAAAGTTATTAGAATAATGCAATGGAAATAAGCATAGCCAATTACAAAGTAAATAACACACAAGTAATTGATACAAAGAGAGATTAATCATGCAACCAAATTAATATCCCTATTGATAGATGAAAAAGAAATAATTGTTACACCAGTGATACTTGAAGAAATCAGTACCAATACCTACATTGAATGTGATGGAGGATAGATGCTATATGTTGTAGCCTGAGGAGTCGCTGTCGGCATCTTTGGTTGACCATAGATGCATATCCATAAGCATGATTGTCAGCCTGAACGATAATTACATGTGTTAGTAAAACATAAAATAAAAAGCAACAATAGTACTCATAGTCAAACAACCAAGAATAAGGAAGAGATTTCAGTTACACACTTTGGAAAAAGAACGGGCAACAAATATAGTAGATGCAAGTAAACTAGCAAAAAAGTTTTCTATGAGTAAAAAATAGTGGAGCCTATTTGTTTTAACCGTATGACTGAGATGCAGCTTAAACTTGAGTAGAACTGAAGCCCCTCTTATTATTAGTGCCTTGACTGCATGGAAAATCATCTAATAAACCACAAACTAAACTTACTAATCACTTGCATATGATGTGAGTAAAACCAAAGCCCCTCTCATCATTAGTGCCTTGACTGTATGTACCATTGTAGTACATGTCCTAGGCATCCCTAGAATATAACTGTAATCCTTCACAGTAGGCACCTAAAATTACACCATATAATTACAAATAAATAAAGGTGTTCCTACTGTAAATAATTCAGCTACAATATATGCAAACTGTAAAATATATTGTTTAAATCTTGTATCAGAAAAAAAAAAAATACTAATTTACTTTGTGAATGGCTCTCCGCTGATCATCGTTCAAAATTTTCTCTGAACGAATATATGATAGTGCAAGATCTTGACTAAACATTCCTCCACTATCAAACTGGGGTGCCTGTAAGATTGATTAAACAAAAGACGTTATTGCAATATGACATAGCAAGAGTCAAGGATTTGAAACAAATAGTACCTTAGTACCCACCTCAAGGTCAATAATCATTTTCCTTGGATGTGAATTCCTTGAACCTTGAACAAACAACTGAATAAGGTTGAATATATGAATTGGATAAAACATACAAAAAAAACATGGTGCATTTAAACTTAAATTTTCATTATCGTGTATGTGAATGAGGCTTGAAGATGATACTAAGAAATAAGAAAATAGCAGACTGTGATATTACCTTATAGTTGCGAATGAGGAAACAATTTCATCCTTATCAACCTGCCAGACTTCTTTGATGAGAATGCTTCTTTCTGAAGATGAATCAGTGCCAGGAAGCCCTAAGTGCTAAGAAAAAGATATCAAGAAATTACAAATAATTTATGTTATGATCTATATAACTAACTAGAGAAAGCTATTATTGTATTAGAAAACATCCATTGCCAGTTAAGTGAAATGCAATAACTAAACAAAGAAGATACCAACCACGGACAAAGAAGAGAAAGAAACTACTTACTAAAACATTTAAGTAATTAATGTCACATATAATTCCATTTCAACTGCTACACGGACAGATTCAGTGCTGAGAATCTATATTAGCAATTCAATAAAATAATGGATCAACATAAAGGATCAAAAAGTGCTACAGTATATGCACTTGCTATAATAAAAATTTAAGAAGAAGTTGATCCGCAAGAACACTCGTGTATAGCAGACAAAGTTTTATTGCTTCACAATAGTAGATATTGGAGACTGATTTAAACGTGCATTTTTGGTATCCCACGGGCCAAGGTTCACAGTGCTTCCATCGACCACAATATTCGTGCTAAAGTTATCAAACACCATTGGCACATAATCCTAAGCAACCATTAAAAGAAATACAGGATAATTAATCAGTACGTAATTGCCATAAATATATATGACATATAACTGGCTATATATATATATATATATTTATATATATATATATATATATATATATATATATATATATATATATATATATATATATATATATACATTTTTAATAATAGGTGAGGGAGAAGTACCTATGTCGCCAATTACAATTATATGTCCTTTCAAGTTAATTCCAAATGAGACATAGCCTTTTTTCTTCATCGATAGAGTTGCAAACAACGTGTTGTTGCCTGTCATATGCCTGGAGCAACCACTATCGAGGATCCACTTGCTTCTAGTAGGAGGAAGGTCCACTTACAATACAAGTTGAAGATGTAACCTTTGGCACCCACTTTCTTAAGGGTCCTGATTTGTTAGGTTTTGGAACCCAAACATACACATTCATATCTTTAGCTTTCTAATCTTACGTTGATGTGATACATATCCTTTTATATCACAATAATAATATGTAGGAAAAGTGTTAGTGCTAGGTGTAGTTTGAAGATCATGTATGTTTGTTTTTAAAGAAGTGTGTGATTTCTTATTTGAAAAAGTATACATGTATGCATGGCTTTTGGAAGTTCTACTAAGATTGGTCGTGTTGTGTTTGTGCTTAACCTTGTGACTTGTGTTCACTTGAGCTACAGGTTTGACAACCTATTTTTCCAGCTTAATCTCCAACTTTTTAGTGACGTCACATGCTTCATTGTACTTAGCCGTGAATGCATCTATTTTCTGAGCAGCAATACTGTACTTCTTTTTCTCTAGCTCATAGAGATCATTGAGTTTTATATTTTCTCGATTAGCTTTTTCAAGCTTGTCAAGAGTGTCATATAGACTCAGCTTTAAAGAAGTTACCTCATCCTTGTTACTATAAGAGTTTCTAATACCTTATAGCATATGAGATTGCTTAGAAAACTCAGATTGTATAAATTTTAGCTCCTTTTTGGCACTTTTGTACAGATCCATCATTTTTCTCTGATCTTCTAATAGATCGGTGAAGGCATCAGACAGTTCATCAAATGTGAATTCATCATAGAGAGGGCTCGATATTACCTTAGCATCTGTATTCATAAAGCAGAGATTTGCTGTGTTGTAAGGTACTTTTTTGTCTTCAGAGTCACTAGCGTCGCTTTCATGCTAGATACTAGTGTTTGCATAATTCTTTGTCGAATTTCTTCTCTTGCTTGAGTGAACATGCCGGCTTACTTTTCTTACAACAGGACAATCTTTCTTGATATGACATGTTCTCTAACAGCTGTAGCAAATCGGTTCTTCGTCATCTTTGAAATCTTTCTTCTTCTTGCTTGCCTTCTCATACTTAAGGAATCATCTGAAGTTCCTTGTCATGAGGGCCAACTGTTCGCTGTCTGATATAGCCTTCTCTTTAGGTGTTGTCTCTTCGAAATCCTTAAGGTCCAGCTCATGTGTTATAAGTTTTCCCATAAGGGTTTCAAGCACTACCCCAAAATAGCAAATTAGGAACACTATGCATTTTCAATCTAGAACACTTATTTTTTGTACCTAGGTTCTGGAACGAAAGAAAAGTATTTCGGATTAGTAAAGCATTCTTAATATATTTTATTTTGATTTAAAAAATTTATTTATGTAGGTATGCTTTTATACCGGTTTTTTCTAAGGGCACTACCCTTTTTGCTAGGGGCTAGCCCAAAAATGTTTCAAAATATTACAAGTTTGCCATCAATTTTTTTTACTTGGGGCTAGCCCAAGCAAAGGTATAAATACCAACTTTTGTTTTCTTTTTCTCTCTCCCTCAACTCTTTTCTTCTCTCCCTCAACTCTAGGTCAAAGAATTTAACCCCAAAATTTTTCCCCAACCTACATTTTTTTTAAATTTTTCTCTCAACTCTAGGTCATTGATTTTTATCCCAAAATTTTCTCTCAACTCTAGGTCATTGACTTCTCTCATTTATTAGTAAGTCATCGAATTAATATATGTTTAATATTTTAAACATGAATTTCACATATAAAAAGTTGAATTATGTGTTTAATGTAGAAAAATATTGAACATGGAATAACCGGGATCATCAAATGTTGTATACTCTCTTCCCGCCACGTCCGAAGAACACTTTGATGCATCGAAAAAATCGGGTTGTGACACAGAGGACTGTCACCTGTCTGGCAGTCCCGATCGTAGATTAGGACTGCCAAAGAGGTGGCAGTCCTTCACATATGTAGGACTGCCAGGGGCCTGACAGTCCTACATATGTTTTTTTGCGATTCTAAAATTTCGACAAAAAGTGCTAAAACGGAGGTCCAAACATCATTTTTTTACGATTCTAAAATTTCGAAAGGCCGTCTAACGGTGAAGCGATTACTTTCAGGCTCCTCGAAGATACGCTCATTTTGCGACAAACCGGACCTCGTTTCGACCTCCCAGTCAAAAGTTATGGCCCTCCAAAGTTTCAACTGACCATAAAATGCACCGGAATGACCATTCTCCGTCTTAATTTACACGGAGAATAGCAATTTCCAGTGTTAAAACGTAGGTGAATGGCCATTCTTCGTGTTAATTTACATGGAAAGAATGACCATTCTTCGTGCTCCATGCTCCGTGCTAAATTACAGAGACTTACAAATAGGACTGCCACACCCCTGGCAGTCCTACATTAAATTAGGACTGCCAGGGTGCTGGCAGTCCTAATTCAATGTAGGACTGCTAGGGGGTGACAGTCCTGATACTGCATCAGATAGCCATTCTCCGTGCTAAATTACACGGATAATGGCCATTCTCCGTGCTAAATTACACGGAGAATGGCTATTCTCCGTGCTAAATTACACGGAGAATGGCCATTCTCCGTGCTAAATTAAGAGTTTTTAGTTGAGGAGCTCCTCACAGAGTTTGATAAGTAGGACTGCCACCCCCCTGACAGACCTACATTGAATTAGGACTGCCAGGGTGCTGGCAGTCCTAATTCAATGTAGGACTGCTAGGGGGTGGCAGTCCTGATACTGGATCAGATAGCCATTCTCCGTGCTAAATTATACGGAGAATGGCCATTCTCTGTGCTAAATTAAGAGTTTTCAGTTGAGGAGCTTCTCACAGAGTTTGATAAGTAGGACTGCCACCCCCCTGGCAGTCCTACATTGAATTAGGACTGCAAGGGTGCTGGCAGTCCTAATTCAATGTAGGACTGCTAGAGGGGTAGCAGTCCTAATACTGGATCAGATAGCCATTCTCCGTGCTAAATTACACGGAGAATGGCCATTCTTCGTGCTAAATTACACGAAGAATGGCCATTTTCCGTACTAAATTAAGAGTTTTCAGTTGAGGAGCTCCTCACAGAGTTTGATAAGTAGGACTGCCACCCCCTGGCAGTCCTACATTGAATTAGGACTGCCAGGGTGCTGGCAGTCCTAATTCAATGTAGGACTGCTAGGGGGTGGCAGTCCTGATACTGGATCAGATAGCCATTCTCCGTGCTAAATTACACGGAGAATGGCCATTTTCCGTGCTAAATTAAGAGTTTTCAGTTGAGGAGCTCCTCACATAGTTTGATAAGTAGGACTGCCACCCCCCTGGCAGTCCTATACTGAAGTAGGACTGCCAGGGTGCTGGCAGTCCTAACTCAAACTTGCTGTTGCAGCAAGTTTCAGTCAGGACTGCCAGCACCCTGGCAGTCCTACTTTAGTGTAGGACTGCCAAGTGGGTGGCAGTCTTGATACTGATACTCTGTACATTAAAAAACAACAATTCATCACAAGTACATAAATAACAATAATTCATCACAACTACATAAATATTCCACATCCAACTTAAGATTCATCACAATAATCCAACTACAATAATTCATCCCAATAATTCATCACAACTACAATAATTCATCACAACTACTTAAGTTTCAAAGATTCCACATCCAAATTAAGTTTCAAACAAGTACATAACCATTCCACATCCAACTTAAGTTTGAAACAAAAAAAATATCCAGATCCAACTATATATCATGCCGGGCCTTTGAACGAGACTCCCTATTATTCATGAAGGGGAAGTCGACCACGTCGTCGATGCGATCAAGCTTGTTGGCGACCGCGACACTAGTGTCACTTTGGCAACCTCTCCGAGCTTCGGGCGCCGGTTCGAAAATTGTTATCGGACGCTCGAGAGGACGTCCCGCACGTGCCTTCTGCTTTGACGCGGTGGGTCGTATTCTTTTGTTAGCGGCCGGTGGGCTACATGACAATATACAGTTATTAAATAATAGAAACAGAAATAGGACATGCAGTTACCCCCCGCATATGAGCATCATGCAGTTACCCACCCCCATATGTCATTACAGTAGGACTGCCAGACATGTGGCAGTCCTAATGTAAATCAAGACTGCCATAGTCCTGGCAGTCCTCTTTCACAAGAGGACTGCTAGGACTGTGGCAGTCCTGATTTACATTAGGACTGCCACATGCCTAGCAGTCCTACTATTATGAGACCCGAACTGCCAAAACGAGATGCTAGTTTGTCGTGTTCTAGGGTTAGGGTTTCAACATAAAATGTGGGTTTCTTGTGTTCGAAAATTAGGGAAGAGAACCACAAAGAGATTCTAAACCTATTTTATCAAAACTTTTTGAAGAATTAAAAATATTCCAGGGTTTTGAATATAATGTACAAAATTTTCGAAGAAATTAGGGAAGAACGTACCTAGATTCCGGTTGCTTTGACTTGCGTGTCATCTCTTCGAATCTACGAAGGTTGTGGAAGAAATCTTGGTGGAGGAATTGGGAGTGGAGTGGTGGAGAAGAAGAAATTAGGGTTTTAGGAGAGGGAGAGGGAGAGGGAGAGAGCTCTTTTTTTCTTCTTGAGGAGAGAGAGTGTAGAATGACAAATGAAATGAAATGAAGGGTTTGGGGGATTGGACTACCCCCTAACAAATTTTGGGTGCCCCCTAGCAAATTCTCCACCTTCTTGGGCTGCCCCCAAGTAAGTGATGTCTCCAAACAATTTTGGTAGTGCCCTTAGAAAAAACCTTTATACCGTTCCAACACTAGAAGAAAAAAAAAATAAGTAAGGTGTTAAATTTGCTCAAAAAAAACCCCAAAAACTCGATTGTGCTCGCTCCTTTCTTTCTTTCACAATTTTTTTCCCGCTCTCATCTCCTTCTCTTCCCGAAGAAACTCCCCTCCTTCATATTTTCCTCTTCTCCACAATACTTCTTTCCTCCTACTACTCCTAACCCTTTTCTTATATTTTCCTCACAGCAGATGTGGCTCCATAAAAACCCCCTCCGTCTGGTGGGAAGGAAGCATTAGGAACGACCAACGTTCTGGCCCTCCCTCTCTTAACGACATCAGATACTCTTCTTTTTCTTAACATTTCTCTCTTTGAACCTATTCTTGATCGATTCAATGGAGATCTTTTTTAATCCTCTTCAAATCATATGATTTTCTCTTTATTCATCATCTTTTCCATGAATCCATGGTTTTTTTTTGCATCTTTCTTGATCGATTCTTTATTTTTGGTCGATTTTGGTTCGGTAGGTTTGGGGGGACGATTTGGGGGAATTATAGTTATTTCTAAGAACATGTTAGGGTTTTGATTAGTTATTTTGTAGAATAGGTTGGGGAAAGGTAAGAACTAATGTGATTTGAAATTACTCTTCACTCACATTTAATTACAATCAACCTTCATAATCTAGAATTTGGGGGAAAAAAATCTGTATATGCACTATTAGAGGGCCTTTGGATGTGTCAGGACTTGGTTCTTCACATACCATGCATATCCCAAAACTTTGTTTCTGTTCAGATTCTGCTAAAGTTATGCAATAAGTCCCATGATTTAAAAGAATGTGTTTCTTATGCAAATCCCGTTGATGTTGAGTAGAAGATGTCGGCTCGACAATAACAAAAAGCAATAGGGGCAACAAGCTAAAAAGGTTAAGTAATATTATCATATTCTTCTTTTCCTGAAGTATTGATCTATTATGTGCTATTGATGATTAACTTTGAGTAATTAAATTCATATTCGACTGTTGTATAATAAAATGTCTTAAAATATTAAATTGTATTTACAATGGAATAAATAAAATCTATGTCCTTATACAGTTCGACTCTCAATTCCGCAACTGCCATCTTGCTTGAACTTATGATCGTAGAAATGGACTAAACTTTAGAGATTGGTTTATGGAGGTATAAAAATTTATTATAGAAGCATAAAATTACTTCTTCTTTATATTTTGCTCAATTATGACCAAAAAATGTGTTAGTCTCTGGGCAAAATTTCAGATGAAAAACTCTAAGAGAGAACGTAATTAGAAGCCTCTCAACTGAAAGTCGTACTTTCGATATGTGACAGCAGCAAATGTAATTAGAAGGTTTTCGACTGAAAATCGTGCTTCCGATACGTGACAGCAACAAACGTAATTAGAAGTCTTTTCAACTAAAAGTCGTGCTTCCGATACGTGACAGTAGAGAGGTGGAGTGGAGTAAGAAGAAGAATGAAGAAGAGAAAGGCTGCTTTGTTGGGGTGATCAGATCACCGTTGCTCAAAGCAAGATTCGTCTTTATACGATCCGCTTCCAGGAACCAGCAAGTTCTTAGAGAACTTCTGGAACGCTCGTCAATCAATTTGAGACTTGAACGGGCTTCCTGAACTTTTACGGACTTCCTTAACTCTCTTCTTTGGTGCATCTTAGAAAGGAGGTCAGGGGGCTCTATTTATAGAGTGGAGTGAGACTTCACCATTTCTCCTATTCGATGTGGGAGTAAAATACCAATACTCTAAAATGAAGTTTGATATTTTACATCATCCCACAATCAACATAGTCGAGTGCCAGTCCACGCCTACCCCCTGAACACCCGCCCGTGCATGCACGAGGCATCCTGGAGTCTCGGAGTTCGAGTCCGATCAACAAAAATCAACTTGCATCTTTGTTGGAATTAATCATTTTTTCTTCTAGGAAAATACTCCCACATGGCACACACTTGTGCCCCACCACACCTCATGTGCACACCTCAACACAAGCAATGCATTATATTGAGATAATCATTATTTGGTGTAGTCGATGTGGAACTATCTTTCCTAGTCTAAAGGCAAAAACACCAACAATCTTCCACATATCTTAATATATGGGTTGAGCGTTTCCCACAGCGACTGTCCATCATGCATTAGGAGAGATGTTGCTGCGACTTGAATCTTTCCGCATGGGTTAAATAACAGCATGATACAAGAATGGACTATGTCTTGAATTATGTACCATAATTATAATTTTTTCTACTTACATAATGATATCAACTGTGCTTCTGGCTGCACATTAAAGGCCTTGTGTCAGCCTGGTTTCGGTGTATTTATATTGGGCGTCTACAAAGTTTTTCTCCATAGACGGCCTACATCTATATCCATACACTCTAGGTGAGTTCTTTTAAAGAGTATTGGCATGAAGCCTTTCGCTTTCTTGCGGTGCTACGTCGTTATGACATGGCCCGAAGCTGAGACAATGCCTCACGTGGTGTCATACCACTGTAGCATGAGGTCCAGCCTCTTTGTAGTGTCAAACTACCCAGTATGAAGCCTTTTGCTTCCTTGCGGTGTTACGCCGCCGTGACATGGCTTGCAAAGCCGAGACACTGCCTCATGTGGTGTCACACCACTATAACATGAGACACAGCCTCTTTGTAGTGCTGCCTACCACTCTTCATTCTACAGCATTAGGTCCACTTGCCTATGTGTGGTGTTATGCCGCTGTGACTTGGCCCGAAGCCGAGGCTTTACCCTCACTAGGTACCTCATGTGGTGTCACCCCACTGTAGCATGGAGTATTATGCTCCTTTGTAGTGATGTGCTACCCGTGATTCCTGTAAAGCACGTCGGACATCCCAAATGCCCGAGAACTCATTAAGGCTTCCAAGCCATCCTCTCACAGGACTTTGTTCTATACAAAGAACAAATAGTAGACAACAGTGGTTTTGGGTTCATAACCCCGCAGAGTCCCAAAGAATTGCCTGTTTACAGTAGTTCTGGGTCTGAGACCCCACCATATTCTAAGGGATTGCCCACTAACAGTAGTTCTAGGTACGTGACCCCGCAATATTCAGAGGACTGTCCACTAACTGTGGTTCTAGGTCCGTGACCCCGTAGTATACCAAAGGATTGTCCACTGCACCTGATATTCTTCTAGTCAATGGTCCTCCTTTAAACCAAAAGCTAGATGCCTAGTAGATTTCTCTTTGAACTAATAGCATAAAACTTTGTGGTAGGATTGCAGAGACACAATATCCGAATATCTTCAAGCCCATTTTCTTGCTAAGTCCGCAACCAGCTGGCGCTTGAGACCTTTGGTGAACGGATTCGCCAAATTCTTCTGGCTCCGAACATCCCTACGGCAATGTCTGAAGGTGTAACCTAGGCAACGAAAAAGGGGCCCGATACATCAACTAGAGGAGCGACCAGTTGGTTCACCAAACCCCGACCCAGCGTCACACGTTCTCCAGGTCCGAAGGGATCCAGTGCCCAACTACCGACTCCTCCCAGAATTGCATTATCAGAGCCGAGCCAGGAATAGCCGTTGGTGGACACCTACCACTTTTCACCGGTTAGAGAGGTCCTCTTTAATACATTAAAAAAAAGATGTTTTCATCTTCTTAATGAGATCATTCACCGACTTGTGCCTTAATCGCACAACCATTTTCTTGCCATTGAAGTGGTCATTTGATGCCACCGCTGCAGTAGCCTGGTTGTAGCAATAAATTGGAACTACCTGAATATGAGCACCACCCACAGAAAGATCGTGTCAAGTTGTCGCAATACATCGGCATCACCCGAATTTGCGTACCAACCACAGAAAGATCCTTCTTGAGCTTTCGAAGCAATTCCGCTCTATTACAGCTAACAGAACTCAGTTCCCATAGTGAGAAAAATGTCTGCTTCTTCGACTTCTTCGATATAGCACCATTATCCATGGATCTACTTTTTTGACTTTCTCGATATAGCAGCCTAATCAATGTAGAAGATATAGCCTCTTCTTTCTCTCCTTCTGAGCACTGACTTGCATCACTGAAGCCTTCCACCCCTGTAGGGTAAGTGATGTAGTGCATCTTTCTGAGTCCCTGAGAGATATCCAATTACTCTCTCCACAGCTTTCCAAATATCAACACATAGCTTGCTCGTGAATCGACTCGTCGTGCTTACAACAAAAGCTATGTCAGGCCTGGTGGTACTTGTAGCTTATATCAAACTTTAAATGATGTTCGAGTACACCAACTATCTGACGCTTCTCCAGGATTTGGCTTCAACCTTTGACCACTCCTGTAAGGAGTATCGATCCCTGGAAGATCCTTATATCCATAGTATGTGAGCAACTTTTCACGTAGTGAGCTTGTGACAGGGCAAGCTCAACTTCCGTTTGGATTAATTAAATCCCTAGGATGACATCCACATCTTCCATATCCTTCATACTGAATCTGGACATGGGGAACAACTTTGTTCTAGTAACATATCATTATGTCGTCCACATAGAGACAAGCGATGACTCCTTTTTCTTCAGCGAACTTCGTGTAAACATACTTTAACAGTCTCGCTAATACTGTAGCCTTTTGACCTAATAACCTGGTCAAACTTCTCGAGCCACAGTTTGGGAGTGTACTTGAAATTGTACACAGAATTCACTAACTTGCAGACCTTGTCTTCAATACCCTGAACAACAAATCTATCTGGCTGTTGTATGTGAATCTCTTCTGTCATTTCTCTTTCCAAAACTACTGTCTAGACATCCATCTGATGATAGAACAACTTATGAATAGCAACCACGGCCATCGTCATCCTGATAGTTGACATCTTAATCTCCTGTTCTTGAGCAAGTCCTCTAGCCTTGAACTCATCTTCAGTTCCTTCGACTTTCGTCTTTTTTTTCTCAAAGATTCAATAGGTTTAGCTCCTTCAGGCAGATTAACTAACATCCACTTATACTTGGATGTTACAGAGTCAACCTCTTCATTGGCTCTTTCCTCCAGAAGATCATATCTCTGGACTTCATCACCTCATCAGCCTCTACGTGATGGATGATAAATTTTATCTCCGAAATCTTTTGTCTTTCTCACTCGCTTTGCTTACTGATTAGCTAATATCGGTTCAAATGTTGTCATCAATGACAACCATCTTCTGGACAACTACATCTTTGAAAGTACTTGCTCCTTCGGTACCAACAATATTCTCTGGAACATCTGCGAGAATAATGTTCTTGTTTCTAGCAATTTTGTCTTCAAAGAATTCTGTCTCGCAAGACTCAATGATATGAGTGATACAATATCAAGTGATCTCTGAGCATAGCTTACAACAGCTAATACCAAAAATACGGTCTTCTTGGTCTTCGTCCCTGACTTCTGAATCTTCATATTCGGAAGCTTCACGTACACCAGACACCCCCACACTTGAATGATATTCAAGTTAGGTCTAACCTTGAACCAGTGCTGATGAGAATCATAGTCAAATATACGAACGATACTTTATTCAGCAATAAACGTAGCCGTACATGCATTCTATCCCAAGAAGCATATTAGAAGATCTACAGTATAGATATCATCATCTTTGACAGCATCCTGATATTCCTTTTTGATACTCCATGGATTATATATACTAGGAGCAGTCGTTTCATAGCCAATTCCATGTTCATAACAGAACGATGCGAATCCAAAAAATGACTCTCCGTCTTGAACAATCCTGAGTGTATATGCAGGGCAATCGTTTCATAGCCAATTCGATGTTCATAACAGAACAATATGAATCCAGAAGAAATGACACTCTCCGCCATGATCCCTTCTGAGTAGTTGTAGACCGTTTTAATGTTCAACTTCAGCCTGAAGTCCCTGAACTTCTCGAATGCTTCATCCTTTGACTTGAGAAGACATTCGAATTTGCATTTCGAGAAACACTTCGGACCGGCCTCCGTGGAGAATTGATAAAAGTCACAGATATCTGAGTGTACTAACTCCAGAAGATCCGTACTTTAGTTCAATTGTTTGAGCAGCTTCCTGACAGTCTTATCTCTGCATATATTTTAAACCCCTCCACCTCCTTACCCCCACATTCTGGAGATAAGGCCCAGATAGGACATCTTGAGTCTGCTTCTATCATAGACCAACTCTCTGTCCATTCAATGAAGCAACTTCATCGCACTCAGCAAAAGTTCGAACATCCCTTCAGTACCAAACATCTTTTCGAAGCATGTTTCTCGCCAAGAAATTACCATATGGCTAGTACGAATGTCCATATTTCAAGTCTGTATCAGACAACAGACTTTCTGAGATCAGATCTTCGGAAATCTCTGGTACGTGCAACACGCATTCAAGTGTTCTTGTCGGTGGTTCATAACCACCATCTCGATCTTCAGATCTTCTGCTAGATATATGTTCGCCATCGAGACCTTCGTCATAACAAGGCTCATCCTCGGTGAATAGCTCCTTCGAGAGCACACGTGGGCAAAATTTCTAGTATTAGCAAAAATATTGTCTTCTTGCTAATACCAACATGTTGAGTTATCTAGCTCATCCTCTGGGCGAAATTTCAGATGAAAAACTCTGAGAGATAACGTAATTAGAAGCCTCTCGACTGAAAATCGTACTTCCGATACGTGACAACAGCAAACGTAATTAGAAGGTTTTCGACTGAAAGTCGTGCTTCCGATACATGACAGCAGCAAACGTAATTACAAGCCTTTTCGACTGAAAGTCGTACTTCCGATATGTGACAGCAGCAAACGTAATTAGAAGCCTTTTCGACTGAAAGTCGTGCTTCCGATATGTAACATCAGAGAGGTGGAGGAGTAAAGTAAGAAGAAGAATGAAGAAGAGAAAGGCTGCTTTGCTGGGGTGATCAAATCACCGTTGCTCAAAGCAAGATTCGCCTTTATACGATCCGCTTCCAGGAACCAGCAAGTTCTTAGAGAACTTCTGGAACGCTCGTCAGTCAATTTGAGACTTGAACGGGCTTCCTTAACTTTTACGGACTCCCTTAACTCTTTTCTTTGGTGCATCTTAGAAAGGAGGCCAGGGGGCTCTATTTATAGAGTGGAGTGAGACTTCACCATTTCTCCTATCCGATGTAGGACTAAAATACCAATACTCTAAAATAGCGTTTGATATTTTACATCATTCCACAATCAACATAGTCGAGTGCCAGTCCAAGCCTACCCCCTGAACACCTGCCCGTGTATGCACGAGGCATCCTGGAGTCCGAGTCCGAGTCCGATCAACAAAAATCAACTTGCATCTTTGTTAGAATTAATCATTTTTTCTTCTAGAAAAATACTCCCACATGGCACACACTTTGTGCCCAATCACACCTCGTGTGCACACCTCAACACAAGCAATGCATTATATTGAGATACTCATCATTTGGTGTAGTCGATGTGGGACTATCTTTCCTAGTTTAAAGGCAAAAAACACCAACAAAATGTTTACCATTCCTTCGGTTTATTTTGTTCCAGATGCTAGCAGCTGCTCAAACATCAGGGGAATCTGGAAGAAAAAAAAACTGTTTCAGGGAACAGTAGATGCCGTGAAGAAGTTTATATGGCTCTTTGAGGTTTCAAGACTTTATACACATCCCTTTCTTCTTTGTTTTTGACACATGACTAATGCCTTGTGTTCGTTCTTGATTTTAAGTGGGCAACTAAATTCTCTCTTAAATAATGTTTTCATTTTTTAGTTGGCAGGAACCTTGTCAATTCATTTTACTTTCATTTACAATAGTTACTGCTCTTGGTGTACACGATGCCAACTGTGTGCAGGTTCTAGCTAGCTCTGTATGTACAAGGAAAAAGTAGATGGTGCAGATCATTTAGATTAGAGAATCTCACGACAGACCTATAGTAGATGCTTTTAACCTTGATTTTACTTGTTAAATAAAATATATTGTGCATTTTAATGATCTCATTACAGTTCTATTTTCACTACTGTTCTCTTCTTAGTTATAATGGCAATATGTAAATCAGGATTGTTCTAGACCCATAAATATTCTTAACTATGTTGTACACTAGAGACAATTCAATGTGTAACTATTCTTCCTCTTACAGCTAAAGAGCCCTCGAACCGATCTTTCCTATCAAAGAAAGCATGATTCTTCTTCTGGTAGGCATGGGAGAAGGAAGTTCATCCTCTCCATGGTAACAGAAGCTTACTTTTTATTGTGTTCTAGATATTAGTCTGAGGTTGTTTTGTATTTAGAGTGGTAACTAAGCCTTTTTATCTAGCTATATATATCACTGATTATCGTTATGGTTAAGGCTTAATTAGTAGGTATTAGAACTTTTTTAGAGTATATCAACATAAAATCTCCTCATCGTAGTAAACTTGGCCTCATGAAACTATAACTGTATAACTTCATGATTCCAGTTGAAACCTAGCTCCATATTATATGCAAGTCCATATGAAAAAAAAGAAAGAAATCACCTAGTACAGGACCGTCTTTTGGATTCTTAGAATCCATACTTAATTTTCAAAGGACTAGGGGATTGAAGACAATTTCTACAGTTATTTGTTTCTTACTATTTACACTCTACATACTTGTGAATTCCATGAACTACTACCATATCCTTCGATAGAAGGTCAAATGACTTACTTTAATGAAGAATTCTAAACATGAAATATATTCTGAATGATATCTGGTAGATGTTATATTTTGTTTTTTCAAAACTGAAGGCCTAAACTTATTTTCTCAACTTTTTGAGATTATCTTGTGAAATAAATTGTACTTGAATGTAGAACTGCTACCATATACTTCGATAGAAGGCCTTAAACATATTTCCTTTGGTTCAGTGATTATAAAATTACCCAATAAATTGGTTTTCAGTTTTGTTCCCTCTTTTTTATCATTTGTATTCAATTCATCTTTATTTTCTAATATGGACAATTCTAATTCATATGTGTGCCATTGTGTGTCATATATGCATTAGTATAGCATAGAAGTTCTTGCAGTCAGTTGCATCAGGCTTAGTTACAACATCTATGTGTAGGTATCTGCAGCCTGCAGGCTTAGAAACATGCTACACTTAGAACATAGAGCAGGATTAGGAATGCATGGAATAATTGTAATGCAATGCAGCACAGTAGGGGGTGGTAAACTGATAGCACTCTATAGGTATTATGCAGGACCGAGGGAACAACTACAGTTGTAACAGTTTAAGTTAACTGCAGCAGCAGTTGTGCAGTCAGTAGAAGGGGGTTATCTGTAGTAAGTCTGAGGGAGTGCAGGCACTGGTAAATCTGCAGGCAGTAGCTACTGCAGGTAAATTTGCAGTGAATGTGAACTGCAGTACAGTTTAGGTGTATAGTTAGCATAGCAGGGTGTGCAGGAGGCTGTGGGTTCTTTCTCCATTGTTAATATTGATCATACACAACTTCAACTATGGAAGTAATAGATTGCTTTTGTCATAGTATAAAAAAATCAAACGAAGATGGGTTTTGAATGATGAAGAAAATTTTGCAGGAGAGTTAGAATCTTCCAACTGCACATAGTTTCATCTCGAAAATGTAAAAGATGTATTGATGATAAATGGGAGATATGGTGTAACATTCCTGTACAATATTTTACAATAAGGATAAATAGGATTTTATTTTCCTAGAACGGATATATACTCTATATTAAGATTTGTTTAACCATTCTTCTGGATTGGGCATGTCCATTGTATGCAAAGATTTCTGACATTGAGCTGTTGGTATCAACTATAAGCTATATAATTGTTGACATATATAACTTCGGATAATAGTGGTCATCTGCTGGAATCACTGTTAGGTGTATTACTATTTGTTCTTAGCATCATTCATCACAGTCATGTCATTCAAACTCCTGTCACTTGACTTTTCATTCAATATTTTGTAGCTATATATATGAACCATCCTCCATTGTAGTTGATGTTATCAACTTTCTGGAAGACCAGAGAAGCTTTCTTCTGCAGATTCAAGACAAATATAGGGTAAAGGTTAGTGTTGATCGACATATCATGTTTCTTACTGTTGTATATTATACTATTTTTGGAACTTACCTCTCACTACAATCACATGCAACAGATATCATGTGGGTTAGACAGTCTTTTGTGCAATGGTTGAAGCTTGAGCTTCAGGCTTAACTTGGAGAGAAATAATGATGCATTGTGTAATGGATGAGGGAGACTTGGCACGACTTTTAGTCGCACAATTGATCTCTTGGCACAAGTATGTAATCTGTTCTCCTTTGTATGCACGGGTTATTATTTACATTCTCCTTTTATGCTTGATATCATTAATCTTTATAGGATCTGAAGTAAATTGGTAAGTTTTGTTAATCAAAGTCACAATTTCGTGCTAGTTATAACTTATATATTGAAAGATGCTCGGTGAATTTCATTTCTTTCAGTTTCTATGACCATGGATGAATCAAACATATATGTATAGCATCTTCTGGATATTTATATTTCAATTGCCTGGTTATGAAGAATGAACCTCCTTGTTGATCACTTTATGTTCTTTTTGAAGCCATCTTCTTTGTATATATCTTCTTCCCATGTTTTGTGACGATTTGTGTTAGAACTTAGAAATAGTGGTTTTCACACAAAGCTCCAAATAATGTTATGTGTTCAGTCTTCCTGTTAGAGATCAGTTGGCGATATTTGGTTTGCATTTTGCAGTGTTAGGTGCATAATTGGTGTCCAAATAATGGTATTATGAAAATTGATAGTTTTGTATATTTTCTCATGTTTGCATGTTCAATATTTTAGTTCCAATATTTTTAGTAGCACTATCAGTATGGAAACAAAAAATAGTCGTTCATGAACACTTCCTTTGTTTCCTATAGGAAAATTTGTCTTCCTTCTCCTCAGTTGCTTATGTATCTTTCAACTTAGATATTATTTTTCTAAACCACTTAAGAAAACTCTTCTATATATGCATGATCAAATTGCTTATGTTATTTTATGTATGACTTTTTCTTGGGATTTGCCAACGAAATGTGTTCATATTATTAAGTCAATGTCTAAATTACTATTACATTTGGACAGTTCCAAATTATCGGAAGAACTCAAAATTACAAATTCAATTGTTCGTTATATTGAATACTACTAGTTCTAGCTCTTAATCTATGTTTTGCAAGGTTCTAACTACTATTAGGACTATCTGTTGACTGTTGTGCAAGATTTTAATGTTGGTAGTGAGCAAAAATAATCAATATTATGGTCTTTTTTTTCAGAGCTAAATGGATGATGTGTAAAATGGCCTTCATTAAATGGAGTTCCAAATAAGGATACATAACTTATGATCGTCGGTAGTGCAGCATGAGACTTTTGGAGCAACAGTGTTATTTGGTCGGTTTCTCTTCTTGGTTGGAGCATGAGACTTTTGGAGCAACATTGTTGTCTTTGTGGCTTCTCTTCTCGGTTGGTCCTCTTGTTTAAATAGGAATATCGTGATCTTCTGTTGGTCTCTGGGTGTTTGTGATAATCTTGGTTATAAGGTTGTACTAGTCATTAGATCTAATATTACTTAAAACTAATGATAATGCTTATTACGGATTAGTGGTTCATTTCGCATACCAATTCGATTGTCTTTCTGTGCGTAAATATTGCTCTTTGATGTTGTTAATTGTTGATGCTCCTCTCATGAATTGGCAATTTCTTAGCATCTTGGCATGAAGATTGGGACTGCATGCTGTGTTTTTTTGTTATTCTAGGAACCTAAGCAATTGAGTGTGCCTTATCTTCAAAATGAAAAGATGGTCACTGCAGACCTTTATGATTGATTTGAGTGTGCCCTGAGCTTCAAAAACTAAACCTTTGTGGTGCTAATTTGATAGAAAATCCAAGACTTAGGAATGTTGTGCTGGTGTTCTAAAGTGGAACACGTTTTAGCTGTTACAGTAATTAGCACAAAAAATTATTCTAAAACATTTTCTTAGGAACACATTTATGGTGTTCCAAAACTGGAACACCTTTTAGCCGTTCTAGTAGATGGCATTTGAAACGCTTTGTTAGGCACACTTTATTGGTGCTCCAAATCTGGAACGCATTTAAATCGTTCCATTATACGTTTCTTGGAACACTTTAATTTCGTTCCAAAAATTTTGGGAGCCCAAAAATAGGTACAAATTATAGGCGTTCCGAAAATTATTTGGAACGGAATACCTCCATTCCAAAATGGCTATTTTGGTGTAGTGAAGAGTCATCATAGTATGATCATTCCCCTCAATAATGGTCGTTGCTTTAGGATTCCAGTTCTTGGTTAGCCCGCGAAGTACCTCCTGAATCTTCTCATGATTGTTGTATTCTTTTCCAAGGGAAGATAGAGGACTAACAATATCTAGAAACCGAGTAAACATATTTGTAATAGTCTCATTAGGCTTTATTTTGAAGGCCTCATACTCTTGTGTTAGTCATGAGATTTTGGACTCCTTCACTTGTGAAGTACCTTCATGAGTAACCTCAAGAAGTTTCAAACCTTGTGAGATGTGACACATGTTGATACTCTATTGAACTCAGTTCTATCTACAACATAGAATAAAGCATTAATAGCATTTGCATCAAGACTTGCCTGCTTCTTTTTATTGTCGGTATATTTGTTATGTGGTTTTCCAACTAGATTACCATCTACTATAATAGGTAGTGGTTTCTTGTAACCATCAATGACAATCGACCATAAATCGAAATCAAGAGACTTAAGGTAAAAGCTCATGCGTGTCTTCCAATAAGTGTAGTTTGTGCCATCAAATAGGAGTGGTCTATTTGTAGATTGACCTTCACCATTGCTTGTGTATAATGATGCCATATCTCAAAGGAGATTAAATCCAACTAGAAAGAAACCATACTTTGATGCCAATTATACGATCGAGATCGATGGCATCTCTAGAGGGGGGTGAATACAGTACAGCAAAAAAATTCCACAATTAAAAATTAAGCAGGTGAGGCAAATATATATAAATTCTTAAAAATAGTAAAGTAATGCAGTAAGTAAAATAAGGCAAGAAGGCAATACGCAGACACCGAGATTTATACTGGTTTTCCCTGAGATGACTAGTCCAGTTCGCGAGAACTCTTGCTCTCTATAATTCACTATTTTTTTAATAGAGATTACACCGCGTACTTTACTTCGAAGAACATGCCAACTTCAACACCGTCGTATTTTTATCTGAAGCACACGATCAAACTTCAACACCTTTTTTGAAGAAAGCTTTATACTCCAAGCTTGTACAACTCGAATACTTCTAATCGGAAACCACCGGCACTTAGAAGAACATGAGTTATCTTGGAAATAGGAAGATTAAAGCTCTTAAGTAGATAGGAAGGCTTTAGAATAGACAGAGAATATGAAGAATGAATGAGTGAATAGAAATATGAAATTCTCTATTTATAGGTTTTTCTATGACAGAGTTCGGGCAGAACTCTGTAGGGTTAACGTTCATAATTTTGAACGTTGTAGATACAAAAGAATAGATATTTGCTACTAAATAGGAAAGATTTGAGTGGACCGAGTTCGGGCAGAACTCTGGTCGAGTTCGGTTAGGGTGAATTTAGGTCATTTTGGTTTTGTGGAGTTTTTGGATATAACAAAAAAGTTAGCTTTTGTTGAGGATCAGGAAAAGAAATTTTGTGAAGAAAGTCTTCCAAATAGTCAGTGATTCCGAAGCACAGTTTTTTAGACTCAATAAAAAGAAAATACAAAATAAATTAAAAAAAATCTGTTTCGATGAAATCTGCAATCTTCTTGCTTTTTATATCAAGGTCGGAGTTTTAAGTCAATTATCGAAATCAGTTCGACCATGGCTGTATGGGCCAACAGGAGCGATGAGTCACGTTATGCGTCAAGGGGCTATGCGTTTTGTTGTGGGTGGCTACTTTCGGCGCTGCCAGTCTGGTCTGTTGTCGCTGCTTTCGGCGTTGGTGGCTCGGACGGTACTGTCAGCGTGCAGCAAGCTGCTGTGTCTGCACATAGTACTTTTGACTCGGATTTTGCAGGATTTGGTTGGACAACGCGTATGCGCGCATGAGCTCGGCTATGCGCGCATAGGTGCTGAGCTACTCTATAAATAGAGCCCCCACTCATCTTATTTGAGGAGGTTGGAAAAGAGAGAAAATCCACTCCATAGAGGAACTATGGGGCAGCTGCAGGCTTATGAGCCTACCCCAATAGGCCTATGCGCCTGACTGAGCTTCGACTCAATTTGAGTTCAAAGTCATCCCGAGAGTGACCCAGAGCGTTCCTTAAGTTCTTGTTTGAACTTGTTGGTTCCTGGGAGCAGATCGTCTATGGGGCGAATCTTGCTTTAAGCAACATTGACCTGTTCATCCCATCAAGGAGTTTATTTATGTTCTTCTCTTGTTGTTTTTTGTTCTATCTCATTTTAGCGTCTGCGAAAGTAAAGAGAAGAACAATTTTGTTTATTTCTTCTTCATCCTTCTATGATGTGAACGTTTTATCTCAATTGCATCTGCGGTTGCAAGGAAGAACGGATTTTACTCTTTTCGCTGCTTGGTTTATGCATCTCCTATGTGTTGCTGGATTTAAGAAGTCCGGGGTGCAAGTCTCTTGCATAGAACTCTGGACCTTTTCTTCAGGATTAAACAAAATGCACACGAAAAAGCATGAAGCTCTGTTGTTCCTGGCCCTAAGTTCTCATCTTGGCACGTATCGGGGCTAACACTTCCATCGTCATGTAAAGCAGAATATGTATACATTAGCTGCGTCCAGTGCACGGGAAGCAATTTGGCTAAGATGTTTGATGCAAGAGCTACGTACATCATTTGCAGGAAGAACCTACAACAATACTTCTAGACAATAATAAATTAGCAACCAGCTTGCCTAGAACCCATGGGAGAAGCAAACATATTGACATCTGATTTCCATTATTGCAAGATCACTTGAAGCTGGAGTTATAGTAGGTTTCTCCTACTTCACTACGGATCAAATGCAGATATTAAAACATCTAATAGAATCAGCCACTTTTCATGAGTTTTATAATTTATTAATATATATTTTATATAAATTATTGTTGACTATCTTTATATATGGTAGACCGATTTATTGAAGAAAAAAATAATAATTTTGTCATTTTATTGCATAGTTATTTCTATTAAGATTGAAATCAACTAATAAAAAACTGAGAAATAAATTTTTTATATTTATTATTGATTATTTATTTGTTGTTAATTATTATTATTTGTTGAAAGAATTATGATAATGTCATTTGATTGCATATTGTTTGTATCTAGATAAGAAAACGTGCCTCCAATAAGAAAATAATTTGGTAAAAAAAAATCGTTTGCAGAGAAAAGCAAGTATGCCTCCTATAAGAAAACAATTGACTGGAGCAGAAAAAAAAAGAAGAAAAAGGAAGAAGCATTCATTCAAAGTCAAGCATGGAGTCTTAGTAATTTTACTAGCAACAAAGGGGCAGAGTGAACAAAAATCACAGAACGAGTTGAAAATTTGGGGAATGAGGAACAACAAAATCAGAATGACAGTGACAATGAACTGCATGGTCACCCTATGAATGATAATGTTAATGAAGAGTTGGATCAACTTGCCAATTTTGAATTGACTGAGACTCATAATGAAAGTCCAAAGCTGCCTGAGAATGAGGTAGTTGATGCTAATATGACTGCAAATGTTGATGAAGATTTAAATCAAGAGACCTTGTTTCTATTAAATGTTGACGATCTAGGAAATTGGGACAAAATTGGACAAAATATTATGGACTTTGTTGTTGAAAGAGGTCCTAGAAGAGATGACGGTGTCTTGTTTCCCCATGATAGTTCTGGAAGACATTTTAATTCATCACATTTTTTTGCAACAGTTGCCAAATGGTGAGATGAGTGAAAGAAGATGGCTGGTATATTTTGTTTCTATGGACACTTTTTTGTTTTTGTTGCAAGTTGTTCAAGACTCAGAGGACCATGTCTAAACTTGGTCATTTGGCTAACGAAGGATCCAAAAATTGGAAAAATTTCAGTCAGAATCTCAGATTTCATGAAACTAGTAAAGAACATAAGTTGCATGACTAGTTGGATTGAATTAGAAAGAAGACTTCAAAAGAATATGACAATTGATGAAAGCGTACAAGCAGCAATCAACAAAGAGAGAACATTGGAAACATGTGTTAAAGAGAGTAATTGTTGTTGTGCATAGACTTGCACAAAATAACTTGGCACTTCGAGGAGATTGTGAGAAGCTTTATGTTGAGAACAATGGAAACTTTTTGCAAATAATTGAGATGATTGCTGAGTTTATCCAGTAATGGAACAACATCTTCGGCGTATTCAAGCACGCCAAATTTATTTTACATATCTTTGCCCCAAAATTCAAAATGAATTGATACAAATGTTGGCAACTGATGTAAGAAGTTCGATTGTTACAAAGATTAAACATGCAAAGTATTTCGTATGACTGATTGCACTCCAGATGCAAGCCACGAGGAGCAAATGCCCCCTTGTAATAAGATGTGTGGATGATTCAACAAATATTGTAGCGGTAGAAGAATTTTTGGTTGAATTTTTGATGACTGATGATACATCGAGGCTTGGACTTTTTACCGAGCTTAAAAATATCTTGAACAGCCTTGAACTTGAAATTGATAATATAAGAGATCAAGGATATGACAACGGATCTAATATAAAAGGGAAGCACAAAGGTGTTCAGAGTAAATTACTTGAAATCATCCAAGAGCTTTCTATACTCCATTTGGATGTCACAGTCTTAAACTGACATTATGTGATATGGTGAATTATTGTCCTAAAGCAATATCTTTTTTTGGACTTATACATCGCATATATACATTATTCACTTCTTCTACCAAGCGGTGGAAAATATTCAAAGATAATATGCAAGGTCTTATGGTTAAGCCTTTGTCACAAACATGTTGGGAAAGCCATGTCGAAAGTGTTAAGCCCATAAAAGAGCAAACTTCACAAATAAGAGATGCTTTAGTTGATTTGGCAAATACTTTTGAAGACCCAAAAACAAAAAATAAAACTGAGGCCATGTCACGCCCCGATTCCGCAGAGTCCTTTCGTCCTCGCTTCGGACTCTTTGAGACCGATCGTCCTCGCTAAGGCGTGATGCCGTGCAAGCCTAAGTTGCGCTTGCACAAGGCCAAGACCTGAAGCAAGACAAGATAGACAAGATTGACAATATGCAACAGAACATATTACAGATATTTGAAGCAGCAGAGGACATTTTTACAAATATAAAAATTGAACACAATGGTAACAAGAAATAATTCTCTTTATTGATATTCTTTTAACAGATTACAAGTTCTCGTTTCTCTCTGATACAATGTTTACATTCTCTCAGAAATATTACAGATTACAATGATCCCGTCCCCATACATTACATCCCTTTTATATACAAAAGCAACTCTTGCAATAGATGTCCATCTCTTGGCATCTCTTCTGATTTCTGGCTCCTGAGGAAGAGGCACGGGCTATCGCTTCGGACTATCCTTCTCGATGCATATTGCACCTGCATGCAGACTGATGGTGGGTCAGTATATCAGCATACTGGTGATTGTAAACAAAGAGCTACATTTGTCTAAAACGATCACTGTTCATTTAGTGAGAAAACGTTTCTTGTGATGTGATCTTGCTACTTTTTACCTATGTACATTTCATGCATACAGGGCCAGTTTACATTCTTTGAAAGCATCTTTGAAAAGCCAATATTTTATTTCATTTCATATCAAGCATACAAGGGATTGTTCAATTCAAGCACGATGACTATTTATTTCATGTGCAGTGCGTATCGTATTTCATGAATCATATCATTTTATTAGGGACAACAGCATTAGCATTCTTTTCTTTGATTCAAGACATTCTAAGGGCCAGATTACAACCACGATATCATATCTTTTCTTTAGTGGAACATAGCATTTCTTTGTAACGGATTAGTCTTTGCAAGCAATTCATATAGAAAACTCAAACAATACATATGTATCACTTTTGAGTGATTCTTACCATAGCCGACGGTCCATCCCTGCACAAGACAGTGATTAGCATAAACATGATAATACCAACATTGTTCTCTATTCCTCTCTGCATTGTTAGCTCTTATCAAAACATTCTTGACACATACAGACTCGATTGGCAGCTGTGACCCTCCGGTTCAGCTCTGCACCAACCAACACCTATCTATATGATGGTCCATAGGAAATCCTATGATTAGCCGCTGTGACTCTCTGGTTCAGCTCGTCGCTAAGGACTCAGATAACGCCTCCTATTTTCACATGGAGGCCCTAATCTCTCCTAGGCCGAGTGGTCCAGGCGTCCCCAGATTCCACCCGAGAGATAAATTTTACTCGTGCACAAGTTGTCCGAGACCATATGCATGCTCTAGCAGTTCTATCAGGTGAGACAGATTTGTGAACAGATGTACGACACGTTCATTTCGTACCTTTCTTCTTTTCGGATCATATAGCCAATAACTTCTCTCTTTTCTTATCAAGCAGGAGAATGAGTCATATTCAGAACAAAGATCTAAATTAGCATGGCAACATCTCATTTGATTTAACATAGCAAACTTTTATTTCTATTTATCAGGCAACAATCTTTCTTTAGCATATAGGCATCAGTTCATTTCGTATTAGCAGGCAACAATTCTTCTTAGCATACACGTTATCTCTGTTCTTATTCTTAGCATAGCAACATGTGAATTCTCTTAAAGCATACTCAATGATTTACTATCTTGTTATTAACAATAGGATTCGATCAAAAACTCATATTCTTATTAGACAAAAGCGAATCAGCAAATAAGACTTCGTCCACTCACCCAGATTAAACGTCTTCTGTTGCAAAGCCAACAATCCGAGCTTTCTGTCTATCTAGTGCCTTCGCGGAGCGGGACACTACATAATTATCCACCGAGAAGAAGTTTCGTCCTCGAAACTTAAGAAGAAACTTACGATATCCTTAGCAGCGATAGTCCTCATCCTTCGTCGTCATCAATCGATAAAACTCTTAATTTAGATCATATCAAAACTCTTGTTCCATAAAGCATTTCAATCTCAATCAATCAAATCGATAAAACATATGCCGACATCATAAAAATATTTGCGGACTTATTGTATAGAACGTCCATCTCATTGATGATATCAAGCGGGCAAGAAAATTTCGATCAGAAGAACATGTACGAATTTAATTTAATCAAAATTGGCCAGGGGATCGTGTTGCTTTGATACCATTCTGTCACGCCCGGATCCCGCCGAGTCCTTTCGTCCTCGCTAAGGCGTGATGCCGTGCAAGCCTAAGTTGTGCTTGCATAAGGCCAAGACCTGAAGCAAGATAAGATAGACAAGATTGACAATACGCATCGAAACATATTGCAGATATTTGAAGCAACAACGGACATTTTTACAGATATAAAAATTGAACACAATAGTAACAAGAAATAATTCTCTTTATTGATATTCTTTGAACAGATTACAAGCTCTCGTTTCTCTCTGATACATTGTTTACGTTCTCTCAGAAATATTACAGATTACAATGATCCTGTTCCCATACATTACATCCCTTTATATACAAAACCAACTCTTGCAATAGATGTCCATCTCTTGGCATCTCTTCTGATTTCTGGCTCCTGAGGATGAGGCGCGGGCTATCGCTTCAGACTATCTTTCTCGATGCATATTGCACCTGCATGCAGACTGATGGTGGGTCAGTATATCATCATACTGATGATTGTGAACAAAGAGCTACATTTGTCTGAAACGATCACTGTTTATTTAGTAAGAAAATATTTCTTGTGATGTGATCTTGCTATTTTTTACCTATGTACATTTCATGCATACAGAGTCAGTTTATATTCTTTGAAAGCATCTTTGAAAAGCCAATATTTTATTTCATTTCATATCAAGCATACAAGGGACTGTTCAATTCAAGCACGATGACTATTCATTTCATGTGCAGTACGCAGCGTGTTTCATGAACCATATCATTTTATTAGGGACAACAACATTAGCATTCTTTTCTTTGATTCAAGACATTCTAAGGGCCAGATTACAAGCACGATATCATATCTTTTTTTTAGTGGAACATAGCATTTCTTTATAACAGATTAGTCTCTGCAAGCAATTCATATAGCAAACTCAAGCAATACATATGTATCACTTTTGAGTAATTCTTACCATAGCCGACGGTTCATTCCTTTACAAGATAAGGATTAGCATAAACATGATAATACCAACATTGTTCTCTGTTCGTCTCTGCATTGTTAGCTCTTATCAAAACATTCTTGACACATGTAGACTCGATTGGCAGCTGTGACTCTCCGGTTCAGTTCTGTACCAACCAATACCTATCTATATGATGGTCCATAGAAAATCTCATGATTAGCCGCTGTGACTCTCCGGTTTAGTTCGTCGCTAAGGACTCAGATATCGACTCCCGTTTTCACATGGAGGCCCTAATCTCTCCTAGGTCGAGTGGTCCAGGCGCCCCTAGATTCCACCCGAAAGACAAATTTTACTCGTGCAGGAGTTATCTGAGACCATATGCATGCTCTAGCAGTTCTATCAGATGAGACAGATTTGTGATCAGATATACGACATGTTCTTTTCATGTCTTTCAGATATACGACACGTTCATTTTGTACCTTTCTTCTTTTCGGATCATATAGCCAACAGCTTCTCTCTTTTCTTATCAAGCAGGATAATGAGTCATATTCAGAACAAAGATCTAAATTAGCATGGCAACATCTCATTTGATTTAACATAGCAAACTTTTATTTCTTTTTATCAGGCAATAATCTTTCTTTAGCATACAGGCATCAGTTCATTTCGTATTAGCAGGCAACAATTCTTCTTAGCATACATGTTATCTCTGTTCTTATTCTTGGCATAGCAACATGTGTTGGCCCAATGATTGTATCATGTTTTTGTATATGGTTAATCTGTTAAGTTTAGCATTTTATTATCACTAATCTTTATACTATCACTATAGCATTTCTACTTATACTTATACCTTTGGTGATATGTGCCTATTGGTTTACATATTACTGATATGAGCTTATCTATCTTAAATTTAATTGGGTTGCCAAAATCAAAACTATATTTTTTTATTGTAGTCATTCAATAAAGTTTAATCATTATGATATCCCTAACATTTATGCTATTAACTTAGCACTTATACTTAAACTCAGCATTGTCCTAATGTGCATTAAACATATCATACTTGCTACTATGTATATTGCTTTGTTCGTCTAACATGTACATGTAGAAAAGCAATAGGCAAGATCAACATGGACTTATGCAATGAAAAAATCATGATGGGCCTAAGACGACGGTTTCCCACAAGATTTCTCTGAACCACCCGACGACATTTCTGGAGCCACGTACGGGTTTCGCTGCCCGGTCAGCGAACGGGGGTCGAGGGGGCAGCTCCCCCCGTCAGGGGTTCGGGGGCGAAGCCCCCGAAAGGTATTCAGTTTTCACAAATTGAATATCTTTGGACAGTTGCCGTCAAGAAAGAAACCAACATCTATCAAGAAAAGAAGCCAAGCCATGCTGTCATCATTTCAAGACTCTGAAGAAGCCTACACCTGCTACAGTATATCTGGAGTCTGTAATGATTCTTAGAAATTTTTGTAAACACAAGAAATGGATGGTAAAATTGAAAGCTAGGGTAGAAATTAGTCCAGAATTATTTTCGGATGAAAATCGGCATACCGATGGTATACCGATTTTGTTCACAGAAAGTTTCTGTCTACAAAATCGGCATACCGACGGAATACCGATCTATATCGATGGTATACCGATTCAGTAACGTTGAAATTCCAACGGTCAGATTTCGAGCATTTAATGATCCCAACGGCTATATTTCTAGCCGTTGCATTACCGACGGTATACCGACAGTATACCGACGGTATACCGACAGTATACCGACGGTATACCGATTATTGACTAAAAAGTTGCCTTTGAGCTCTTTTTCGATGCTTTTATTATAAATAGCCTTGAACCCCTTCATTCAAGTGATACTTTGAGCCTAAAATTTTTTAAACTACCAAAGCCTATCCACAAACAACTCTACAAAGCTTTCATTTGTCATCCATAAATTGTGTTAGACTTATTGAGTTGAAAAGTAAGATCTTCATCTTGTTGTATAAGGAGATCAAAACCTATTGTGAAAGGTTGAAGTTGGAGAGTCTTTGGATCCAAACTCTCGGTTGAAGTTGGAGAGTCTTCGTATCCAAACTCTCGGTTGAAGTCGGAGAGGCCTTCGGACTAAAGCTCTCATGTAAGAAGTTGGCGAGTTCTTCGGATCCAAACTCGTGTTGAAGTTGATGAGTTCTTCAGATCCAAACTCGTGTGTAACTATTTACTCAAATAGTGGATTAAAGTCGGAGAGATTTTCGGGACTGGAGTACCCCTTGGAAGGATACCAGGATATATCGTGTGTCGGTATTGTTGTTGCTTCTTCTCTTGCACTTATATTTTTAAATTTTCCATTAGCTTGTGCTAAGTGCTTGATTAGTAAGCTTGACCCTATTCACCCCCCTCTAGGGTTACTACAACATGTGGATTCTCTTAAAGCATACTCAATAATTTACTATCTTGTTATTAACAATAGAATTCAATCAAAAACTCAGATTCTTATTAGGCGTAAGCGAATCAGCAAATAAGACTTCGTCCACTCACCCAGATTAATCGTCTTCTGTTACAAAGCTAGCAATCCGATCTTTATGTCTAACTAGTGCCTTCGCGGAGCGGGGCACTACATAATTACCCACCGAGAAGAAGTTTCGTCCTTGAAACTTAAGAAGAAACTTACGATATCCTTAGCAGCGATAGTCCTCATCCTTCGCCATCATCAATCAATAAAACTCTTAATTCAGATCATATCAAAACTCTTGTTCCATAAAGCATTTCAATCTTAATTAATCAAATCGAAAAAATATATGTCGATATCATAAAAATATTTACGGACTTATTGTATGGAACGTTCATCTCATTGATGATATCAAGAGGGCAAGAAAATTTTGATCAGAAGAACATGTACGAATTCAATTGAATCAAAATTGGCCAGAGGATCGTGTTGCTCTAATACCATTCTGTCACGCCCCGATCCCGTAGAGTCCTTTCGTCCTCGCTTCGGACTCTTTGAGACTGATCGTCCTCGCTAAGGCGTGATGTCGTGCAAGCCTAAGTTGCGCTTACACAAGGCCAAGACCCGAAACAAGACAAGATTGCCAATACGCAGCAGAACATATTGCAGATATTTGAAGCAGCAACGGATATTTTTATAGATATAAAAATTGAACACAATGGTAACAAGAAACAATTCTCTTTATTGATATTCTTTGAACATATTACAAGCTCTCATTTCTCTCTGATATAATGTATACATTCTCTCAGAAATATAACAGATTACAATGATCCCATTCCCATACATTACATTCCTTTATATACAAAACTAACTCTTGCAATAGATGTCCGCCTCTTGGCATCTCTTCTAATTTCTGGCTTTTGAGGATGAGGCACGGGCTATTACTTCAGACTATCCTTCTCGATGCATATTGCACCTGCATGCAGACTGATGGTGGGTCAGTATATCAGCATACTGGTGATTGTGAACAAATAGCTACATTTGTCTGAAACGATCACTATTCATTTAGTGATAAAACGTTTCTTGTGATGTGATCTTGCTACTTTTTAGCTATGTACATTTCATGCATACAGAGTCAGTTTACATTCTTTGAAAGCATCTTTAAAAAGCCAACATTTTATTTTATTTCATATCAAGCATACAAGGGACTGTTCAATTCAAGCACGATGACTATTCATTTCATGTGCAGTACGCCGCGTGTTTCATGAACCATATTATTTTATTAGGGACAACAACATTAGCATTCTTTTCTTTGATTCAAGACATTCTAAGGGCCAAATTACAAGCACAATATCATATCTTTTCTTTAGTGGAACATAGCATTTCTTTGTAATGGATTAGTCTCTGCAAGCAATTCATATAGTAAACTCAAGCAATACATTTGTATCACTTTTGAGTGATTCTTACCATAGCCGACGGTCCATCCCTGCACAAGACAAGGATTAGCATAAACATGATAATACCAACATTGTTCTCTGTTCGTCTCTGTATTGTTGGCTATTATCAAAACATTCTTGACACATACAGACTTGATTGGCAGCTATGACTCTCCGGTTCAGCTCTACACCAACCAACACCTATCTATATGATAATCCATAGAAAATTACATGATTAGCCGCTGTGACTCTCCGGTTCAGATCGTCGCTAAGGACTCAAATATCGACTCCCATTTTCACATGGAGGCCCTAATCTTTCATAGGCCGAGTCGTCCAGGCGCCCCCAGATTCCACCCGAGAGACAAATTTTACTCGTGTACGAGTTGTCCGAGACCATATGTATGCTCTAACAGTACTATCAGATGTGACAGATTTGTGATCAGATATACGACATGTTCTTTTCATACCTTTTCAGATATACGACATATTCATTTTGTACTTTTCTTCTTTTCGAATCATATAGCCAACAGCTTCTCTCTTTTCTTATCAAGCAGGATAATGAGTCATATTCAGAAAAAAGATCTAAATTAGCATGGCAACATCTCATTTGATTTAACATAGCAAACTTTTATTTCTTTTTATCAGGCAATAATCTTTCTTTAGCATAATGCATCAGTTTATTTCTTATTAGCACGCAACAATTCTTCTTAGCATATAGGTTATCCCTGTTCTTATTCTTAGCATAGCAATATGTAGATTCTCTTAAAGCATACTCAATGATTTACTATCTTGTTATTAACAATATGATTCAATCAAAAACTCAGATTCTTATTACGCGTAAGTGAATCTGCAAATGAGACTTAGTCCACTCACCCAGATTAATCGTCTTCAGTTGCAAAGCCAGCAATCTGATCTTTCTGTCTATCTAGTGCCTTCGCGGAGAGGGGCACTACCTAATTATCCACCGAGAAAAAGTTTCGTCCTCGAAACTTAAGAAAAAACTTACGATATCCTTAGCAGCGATAGTCCTCATCCTTCATCGTCATCAATCGATAAAACTCTTAATTCAGATCATATCAAAACTCTTGTTCCATAAAGCATTTCAATCTCAATCAATCAAATCGATAAAACATATGCCGACATCATAAAAATATTTACGGACTTATTGCATGGAACGTCCATCTCATTGATGATATCAAACGGGCAAGAAAATTTTGATCTGAAGAACATGTACGAATTCAATTGAATCAAAATTGGCCAGGGGATCGTTTTGCTTTGATACCATTCTGTCACGCACTGATTCCGCCGAGTCCTTTCGTCCTCGCTAAGGCGTGATACCATGCAAGCCTAAGTTGCGCTTGCACAAGGCCAAGACCTGAAGCAAGATAAGATAGACAAGATTGACAATACGCATCGAAACATATTGCAGATATTTGAAGCAGCAACGGACATTTTTACAGATATAAAAATTGAACACAATGGTAACAAGAAATAATTCTCTTTATTGATATTCTTTGAACAGATTACAAGCTCTCGTTTCTCTCTGATACAATGTTTACATTCTCTCAGAAATATTACAGATTACAATGATCCTGTTCCCATACATTACATCCCTTTATATACAAAACCAACTCTTGCAATAGATGTCCATTTCTTGGCATCTCTTCTGATTTCTGGCTCCTGAGGATGAGGCACGAGCTATCGCTTCAGACTATCCTTCTTGATGCATATTACACCTGCATGCAGACTGATGGTGGGTCAGTATATCATCATACTGATGATTGTGAACAAGGAGCTATAATTGTCTGAAACGATCACTGTTCATTTAGTGAGAAAACGTTTCTTGTGATGTGATCTTGCTATTTTTTACCTATGTACATTTCATGCATACAGAGTCAGTTTACATTCTTTGAAAGCATCTTTGAAAAGCCAATATTTTATTTCATTTCATATCAAGCATACAAGAGACTGTTCAATTCAAGCACGATGATTATTCATTTTATGTGCAGTGCGCAGCGTGTTTCATAAACCATATCATTTTATTAGGGACAACAACATTAGCATTCTTTTCTTTGATTCAAGACATTCTAAGGGCCAGATTACAAGCACGATATTATATCTTTTCTTTAGTGGAACATAGCATTTCTTTATAACGGATTAGTCTCTGCTAGTTATTCATATAGCAAACTCAAGCAATACATATGTATCACTTTTGAGTGATTCTTACCATAGCCGACGGTCCATCCCTGCACAAGACAAGGATTAGCATAAACATGATAATACCAACATTATTCTCTGTTCGTCTCTGCTTTGTTAGCTCTTATCAAAACATTCTTGACACATGCAGACTCGATTGGCAGCTGTGACTCTCTGGTTCGGCTCTGTACCAACCAATACCTATCTATATGATGGTCCATGGGAAATCCTATGATTAGACGCTGTGATTCTCTGGTTTAGTTCGTCGCTAAGGACTCATATATCGACTCCTATTTTCACAAAGAGGCCCTAATCTCTCCTAGGCCGAGTGGTCCTGGTGCCACCAGATTCCACCCGAGAGACAAATTTTACTCTTGCACGAGTTATCCGAGACCATATGCATGCTCTAGCAGTTCTATCACGTGCGACAGATTTGTGATCAGATGTACGACATGTTCTTTTCTTGCCTTTTCAGATGTACAACACGTTTATTTCGTACCTTTCTTCTTTTCGGATCATATAGCCAGCAACTTCTCTCTTTTCTTATCAAGCAGGAGAATGAGTCATATTCAGAACAAAGATCAAAATTAGCATGGCAACATCTCATTTGATTTAACATAACAAACTTTTATTTTTTTTATCAGACAACAATCTTTCTTTAGCATACAGGTATCAGTTCATTTCGTATTAGCAGGCAACAATTTTTCTTAGCATACTGGTTATCTCTGTTCTTATTCTTAGCATAGCAACATGTGGATTCTCTTAAAGCATACTCAATGATTTACTATCTTGTTATTAACAATAGAATTCAATCAAAAACTAATATTTTTATTAGGCGTAAGCGAATCAGCAAATGAGACTTCGTCTACTCACCCAGATTAATCGTCTTTTGTTGCAAAGCCAGCAATCCGATCTTTCTATCTATCTAGTGCCTTCGCGGAACGGGACACTACATAATTACCCACCGAGAAGAAGTTTCATCCTTGAAACTTAAGAAGAAACTTACGATATCCTTAGCAGCGATAGTCCTCATCCTTCGCTACCATCAATCGATAAAACTCTTAATTCAGATCATATCAAAACTCTTGTTCCATAAAGCATTTTAATCTCAATCAATCAAATCGATAAAACATATGCCGGCATCATAAAAATATTTACGAACTTATTGTATGGAGCGTTCATCTCATTGACAATATCAAGCGGGCAAGGAAATTTTGATCAGAAGAACATGTACGAATTCAATTGAATCAAAATTAGCCAGAGGATCGTGTTGCTCTGATACCATTCTGTCACGTCCCGATCCCACAGAGTCCTTTCGTCCTCGCTTCGGACTCTTTGAGACCGATCGTCCTCGCTAAGGCATTATGCCGTGCAAGCCTAAGTTGTGCTTGCATAAGGCCAAGACCTGAAACAAGACAAGATTGACAATACACAGCAAAACATATTGTAGATATTTGAAACAGCAGCGGACATTTTTACAGATATAAAAATTGAACACAATGGTAACAAGAAACAATTCTCTTTATTGATATTCTTTGAACATATTACAAGCTCTCGTTTCTCTCTGATACAATGTTTACATTCTCTCAGAAATATTACAGATTATAATGATCCCGTTCCCATATATTACATCCCTTTATATATAAAACCAACTCTTGCAATAGTTATCCATCTCTTGGCATCTCTTCTGATTTCTGGCTCCTGAGGATAAGGCACGAGCTATCGCTTCGGACTATCCTTCTTGATACATATTGCACCTGCATGCAGACTGATGGTGGATTAGTATATCAGCATACTGGTGATTGTGAACAAAGAGCTACATTTGTCTGAAACGATCACTGTTCATTTAGTGAGAAAACGTTTCTTGTGATGTGATCTTGCTACCTTTTACCTATGTACATTTCATACATACAGAGTCAGTTTACATTCTTTGAAAGCATCTTTGAAAAGCCAACATTTTATTTCATTTTATTTCAAGAATACAAGGGACTGTTCAATTCAAGCACGATGACTATTCATTTCATGTGCACTGCGCAGCGTGTTTCATGAACCATATTATTTTATTAGGGACAACAGCATTAGCATTCTTTTCTTTGATTCAAGACATTCTAAGGGCCAGATTACAAGCACGATATCATATCTTTTCTTTAGTGGAACATAGCATTTCTTTGTAACGGATTAGTCTCTGTGTAACTCCACTTTTTCCATTTTTAGTGGAATTTAAAATTTTAATAATACTTCATTCCTTTTTACTATAAATATATAGTTTATGAATATATTTTTTTGAGGGAAGAAAATTGGGAGCATGAATTTTTTAAATTTAAATATTTGTTGTAACTAACTAATTGTGGCACCACTCTTCCGAACTAATTAATATTCCTTTATAACTGAATTCTTTACACTTTCTGCAATTAATGAAAAGGGGGAGGGATTTATGTGAATTATTTATGTAAAAGGGGAGGACTGGTTTGTGAATGTTTCTAGGCGGAGGGGCCTTGGTGCAAATGTTACATCTCTTTAATTACTCAGCTGAGGAAAGAGAAATCACTCTTCTCCTTCAGACCATTACAATCGAGCTCCTCCTTCCTCTTCAATCGTTTCCAACCTAAACCCTAATTTCTCTGTAGCGGCGATGGCGAGCTCGACGAAGGGGGAAATCTCTTTTCCCGGGCGGTGAGTATTCTTCCGACACGGATGCGCGTAGATCGAAGAATTTTCGATCTTTTTTCGGTTGTTCTGTTCTTCCGACGCGGATGGCGAGCTCTTCTGATTCTCGGTGCAGTTCGTTTACTCGACAAGAAGAGCGGATGGCTTCTACGAGTGTTTCCTGATG
Organism: Iris pallida; assembly: GCA_029216955.1. NCBI lineage: Eukaryota > Viridiplantae > Streptophyta > Magnoliopsida > Asparagales > Iridaceae > Iris > Iris pallida. Next base: position 17,667,788 of record JANAVB010027598.1, read on the forward strand.
ATTTCTCGGTTTGACACTGTGTCCGTGTCCCGTTCTTTGTAGAGGTGGGTTCTTCGGTTCAATTTTACTCGTTTGTTCCTTATTTCTTCCGATCTGCAAAAAAAATTCGATCTCGTTGGATTTTCAGACAACGAAGGTTCCATAGCGATGGCGACAATGATAGCAACCTCCTCCAACAGCTAGACTGCGGTGATTGACCGGCTTTGCGACGACGACGGCCATTTTTTCCGATCGGCGATGCGCAAGCGAATCTCCGGCTTCTTCTTCTTCTATCCGATGAGGTGACAGCGACAAAAACAGATGTCGTCGACGACCTCTGGCAGATTGATAGGATTTGATTGATCAAGACGCCATCCTTTTGATTTGCGAACTCAAGCTCGGTTGAGTTGCCCCTGACTACTGTTTTCTCTTGAATTTTGGTTGAGATTCATTGATTGTGTGAGGATTCGTTTCTTGAATCAATTGAATTTTTTTGTTGATTTCTTGCTGAGTTCGATCGAAGTATAGATCTATGGTCCTGATTGTATTCTGGCATTCCTAGATTTCGAGAGAAACAGAGATAACGCGGGATCGTAGTTATATCACGCTGAGCTCGACTTGTTCGATGTAATGTCCCAACCAGGGATATACCAGCAAATTGGACGCGAGCGACTGGTTTCTGCTTTTGTGGAGTGTTCTAGTTTCATTTGGATTCTTTGTCTCCAGGTATCTTTCCGTTTCTTCTCAAATTTTACTCGTTTAATCCATAATTTTAATTTATGGGCGAGAGCGGGGATATGTTCGGGTTGCAGAGTATTGTTCGGTGTTCAAGACTAGGGATCACGTTCAACTTAGATCGTGTTCGAGTGTTGCAGTTGTGTGTCTAGATCGTATTCGTGTGTGTGTCCAGTGCCGTCGTATCCACGCAGTGTGCGTTTGATGCAAGATTGGGTGCAGAAACTCTTCCGAGTTTGGGGTGCAAAAACTCTTCCGAGTTTGGGGTGCAAAAACTCTTCTGAGTTTGGAACAGTGATTGCTTTTTTTTGTTTCAAATTTTGATTTGGTTGTATATCATTTTAATCTTGTATATTTTTTCTTCTAAACTGTTGAGCTGTTACATTTGATGAGATCAGTGATGTAGAGTCGGAACGTGGAGACACAGTGCCATCAGTTGTTGTTCCATTTCAATATTTATTTTCTTTAAGTGTCAGTATTGAAGTTGTATATAATCTATGATATATGTGTTGTCTTTTAAATGTTCTCTATGGGCAATTGATTGAAGTTGTTCATTATAGGTTACTATAGTTGAAAGTTGTAACTTATATTTCAAATGTTGGATGATGAGTCTCATGATTGAATGGGAGTCTTATTTTAAAGTTTAATTTGTGTAAATATTTCTATACATAAACATGTATTCATGTTTTGGCTTTGCAAATTGAAAGGTGAATGTGAGGATGGGATTCAACAGCAGCTGGGGTTGTTATTTTTGTGAGTTTTGTTAGGTTTTGGAATGAATGGAGTTTTTGTGCATGGTGGCAGCTGGGTTTCAGTAAAGTATGAAGGAAAATGCAAATAGTATTCCAGGAATAGAAATGTTAAGTCTATATGTGTTTCTGGAATATATTTAGGCTATAGTCACATATGGTGAGTGGACCTATATGTTATATGAAGATTTGGTTGGCTGGTTTGAATGTAAAACCTGTTAGACTTGGTAGTGTTATTGCTGGAACTTAAAGCAGCCTCTGGCAAGTTAGCTTAACTATTAGTAGCTAAAGTTGGGCTTAAATATAGTCAGCGTCATAATTGCAATAGTGGGAAATGATTTAAATTACATTGGTACTATTTCTTTTGCAAATAACTACTAGCTCATTAAGCCTTAATTATTAACCAATTTGTACCCAAACAAACAGGAGGATTTACAGCTATACTACCTACTCTTGATTTTCCAGAGCAAGGCAAGTACTTTTCTACGGTCTTGTGCATTTACGTATCTTGTACTCTTCTTGTGACACGTTATGACATGATATCCTGTACTCCTATATTTTCTGTTCTTGTACTTACTTGTGTCGGGAGGGGAAATACACTAGCTATGTGGCCAAATCCCGGTTACTATATTCATATAGATAGCTTAGGCCTCGCATTGTGCACGCGGGTCCTAAGCCTTACCATATTCATGTACTCCTGTACATGCTCTTGTACTCACCCCAGCCGGTCACATAGGCTAGTTGTATTTCAAACATGGTGCACTTATCATTTCTTGTACTTCAGGATTATAGTTACATTCCTGTACTTTACATTCCTGTACTTACATTCCTGTATTTTCCTGTTCATTTCCTGTACTTCCTATTCATGTCTTCTGTACTTACTTTCCATATCATGATGTTCTTGTTCATTACCTAGAACTGTACTTTGCTCCGCTCTTGACTAGGATATGTTGCAGGTATACTTGTAACGCCCCAGTCCCAAAATACTTGGGACCAGATACGTATCATGCCAGCTGTATACATATGAGTAAATGAATGGCTCGTATGTATACATAAGATGTAAAATGTAGTAAACCATAATCAAACTAAATCTCATCCATAATATGAAGGTTTAGTGATATAATCAACTAGTTATTTTGTACAAACATTGGGCGGAGACATATCCACTACCAACAATTTAAAATAAGAAGAAATGTACAAATAAATGATTTGGTCGAGCGAAGCAAATGACGAGTCCAAGAGCAATCATCACGAAGGAAGGAATGGCCTTAGCTAGAGCACCTGTAAGAAAACATGAAACACACACCTAAAGAAATCACCAGGTCCTCAGAGGGACGTAACTAGACACATAATATCATGCCAATAAACTGAATAATAACAGCTCAACAGAAAAGTATACATGAGTAAAGGTTCCTAACTATTCTATGTGGAATGCACTTTATAGGACAACGTTCTACGCAGGGGCTGTAACGGATTCACGCAAGCAAGTAATAAAAAGTGGCCAACAAGTAGCGCTCATCCGAGACACTATTGGCCGGGTAACACGTAGCGCTCATCCGAGACACTATCTTCCAAATATGTGTAAAAATAAATGTAGCCCCTACGCTAGTAGCTGTCCCCTCCCCCCAATGATACTATACGTGTGTCATAACCATGACGCACAAACACGTGTCATTTCTACCACACTATTTAATCCTTAATAACTTCCAAGTCTTCTACACAAATCTATTAGCAGTTATATCCTAACGCACGGCCTGTACGCATCGATGTACGGTCGATATGCAAGTTCGAAGCTATATGCGACTCACAACTCAAATACAACTCGTGGCACATCGTAACAGTTTATGAGATGCTCAAATCATAGGGTAGTCCCTTAACTCTAAGCCTGTCACGACCCGCATCCGGTTTTCGGACGCGAGCTCGTGAGCAAGCCAGCTACGTATCGAGCGGACTCCAGCCCGACTCGAGTACGTATAAGCTGTCCAGCATAGGGTATCATGTCTAATCTAAACTATATCTCAATCCACAAGAATCATGTAAAACAAGAATGAACAAGTATGGGTCGTGGTCTGCAGCCCACTAGCATATATGTCCGATTAGACTCTAAGAATAATATGAGTCTATAAAGCTAAGCTGATAAGCAGGATATATTATGAAAGTACGAGAAAGATAGTAAATCAATAACACTAACAAAGTACCTGAATCATGCGATTGAAGTCAACTACCACATGCTCAGCTAACTAACTCCGTGCAATCAGCTACCTGAAGAGATCATCAGGTCCTCAGAGGACTAGCAAGATACATAATATACAAGCCAACATGCAACAGTACAAATATACAAATAAGTAAGAAACAATCAAGGATATCCAACGAGACAAAATGATTTAAGGCACAAGATCTAAACACAAGGATCCTAAGACACTGGCATGCCATACTAGAAATGGCTAATAGGTCAAAGCTATAGACTGCAGTCAAGGCAAGCACTCACAATCTATAGTGTCTCAATCACAGTCAAGGCAAGTACTCACAACCAAGACGGTAGCCAATCCTAGTATAAAAATCCTATAGACCGTAGTCAAGGTAAGTACTCACAATCTATAGAATGTCAAAGTTAAGTCCTACTCAAGTCATGTCAAGTCAAGTCAAGTTATAATCAAGTCGAGGGAATCATGGTGTAGGACTAGACGACTCTATCAAAGAATACATATGAAACAACACAGTGTATCAGATAGAAATATCATAACAGAAAGGAACAAGAATGTGCAGACAACTAGAAACATGTAAAGTAAAACTATAACATGATGAGTGTACTAGACATGGAATAAAGCAATCACGAATGTAAAAAAAAGAACAGCAGCGAGATAATAAATATGCATATAAATTATATTGTACAAGTTGGCAAGGTATACTTGCCTGGTGGTAGCGCGAAGAACCAATAAGATACCGTCAACTGCTAAGCCATAATGTCCAAATCGTCACAACTGTCTCCGAAAGCTGAAACAAATATTGCCATCATTATCAGAATAGTCAAATTATCTAGGATTGTCTGTCCTTAAGTCCAATTCTGGACACAGGGGCAAAACGGTAATTTTGGAAAAAAATGTATCCACCGTTGGACCCGTTTTGTACCGAAAAATGTGCCAGAGTCAATGGTCTCTAAATTCGTCAAACTACATGTCTACGGATCTGGTTTGATGATACGAATCCAACGATATGTCCAATTTTGGATTCCGGTGGGCTGTGCACAAAATCACCCGTTGAGTCGGACCGTGGGGTCCACAAAACGACGATCCGATCCAACTATCTCAGAATCGACCAAACTTGGCATACAGGACCAGAAAAATGATACGGTCCTGTTGGCACAAGTTTCGTCTCGATCTGACGAATGTGCACGAAGTAATTGGAAAACTTGCACAGAGGCCGATACGGTGAATTTTGACGGATACGCATCAAATTCGTCGCGCACACGCGACCAATTTGAATTCCGTCAAAGCCCACACGTCCACAAAGCCGTTATGCACCTCTCGATACTTTTGGTTCGCGACCACGTTGTCCGGATTGGCGGGACGCACGTCGTATCGGATAGTTTTTTAAGTTTTTGAAAACAGTTTCACAGATTTTTTCTTGATCTTTACTATGATTTCTTTTAATGATTACACAACTAGAAATTAAACTAATAATGGGGTTTCCTTCTCTTATAGGTTGTCTATAGGTTTGTTCAAATAAAATTTTTAATAAGTCAATGGGTTGGCAGGAATCGATCTCCAAACAGAGCTACTTGGGACGGGTTCGAGACTATTTTCGAAACTGTTTCTTGTCGACTTTGCGTCAAAATCTCTGACAGGTTGTCCTATGATTCGCAAAACTATTTACTGGGATTAGATGGGGTATAGGTTGAGTTCAAACCTGTTCAAGCAGTTCGTGAAATCGTTGTACGATGATAGAGATAATCGCACGCGAAGTGAGGTGTGCCAACTGCTATTGCTGCTGTAGGTTGGTGCTTTCAGCGCTGCACACGCTCGCACGGCAGCTTTGGCCGCCGCCGGTATAGGAGCATAAAAAGTATTTCATAGACCAAGTCAAAGAAGTTGAGAGCTTTACGCAAGTTAAACAGAGTCAGACTCAGACATTACGCAGAGATTAAACAGAGTAAAACTCTACGCAAGCTACTTTACGCGAGAGCTGTACTCAAAACTTTACGCCGGAGACAGGCTGTCCACATCACATTTAATGCGCGTGATACTGTTCTGACATAATGATTTTCTGACAGCGGATTGCACAGAAGTCGAGAAGATTTGATTTACACTAAACCCAACACTTGTCGTTTAGTGTGCAGATGAGCTACTTTACTCTCAAGAGACAGCTTCTTTTACGCACGAAGGCTATTCGAGCTTTTTACGCTCAAGGCTGTTGTGTGCGTAAAGTTTATTTGAGATAATTTTACGCTCAAGGCTATTTTTCAGCCACTTTACGCGGAAAGTCTATTTTTGGTTATTTTACGCCCAGTCTGCCACTTTACGCAGAAAGTATATTTTGGGTCATTTTACGCTCGACCTTTTCTGGCTACATGAGAACGTGGTCTGCTTACATGGCTTTCATGCCACACTTATCGAGGAACGTGTGTACGTGCTCTCCTCATTTTGTTGAAGTAGTGGGACACGTGTCACCATGCGTAGAGATCAAAACTCTACATGGGACACGTGTCATCACGCGTAGAGGTTGATTTTCATCGTGGATGACAATTATTTGCATAGAGATCCAACTTTGTTGCTTTTTATGCACAGAGGGTCTAGTCTATAAATAGACTTATTTTTAACACATACATCATCAAAAGATCAAGAGATATACAGGAGAGGAGATTCTGAGAAAACTCATATTTTCAGAGTGATATTCCCAGAAGCATTTCTTCAACTTTTTCTCAAGAATAGGGTGAAGCAAAGCAGGAAAACATTTGACTGGGCCATCAGTGCCATTGCTCGATACCTTTCTGGTGACTTAGTTCTTCCGATTGTTCGTCTTCTTCAAGCAGTTTTCTTCATCATCATTGTATGGTCCAAGGAACAAAGTGATCGCTCTTAGATCAGACTTCCATAGCAATACTTCCCAGAAATAATTTATACTTTTGTACTTTTTCTTGTTTTCTTTCAAAAGCCAATTTTAGGCATTTTGTTAAGTGAAACAGCCGGCTGTCTCACGACGGCACTGGGGGTGCGCCGTTGCCTTCAAGGTCGGGGGAGGGGGTCGCTCGATGCTTTGCGGTTTTAGGTTTTCATCGAGGAAACTCCTCGGTTTTACTTTTATACACAATGGGGGCCGGCTGTGATGTTGGTATTTTTTTTAGATGGGTCGGGTTCAGCGTGGGGGAGGAAACTGGGATTGCTCGGCACTTGCTGGTTTGGGTTTGCTGGGGAACTTGTAGGGGTTTTGTATGCTGTGGGTTCAGCTGGGCTCGTATGAGTGAGACCGGGTATGGGTGACTTTGGGTTAGGCCAGTGCTTGGGCCTGGCTTGGTCGGGCTCGGTTGAGCCCGGGTTGTTGCTGCTATTACTGTGAGTGTCACCAGATTGTACAAAAGCGTATATGTATATATATACCTATATTACTCATATAACCAAATGTACTCCAAAATCTTATTATATATCTAGAATGACATATACAATATTTATATATATACATATACATATACACGTATATATATATATTTATATATACACACACATATGCACACACACACACACACACACACACACATATATATATATATATATATATATATATATATATATATATATATATATATATATATATATATATATATATATATATATATATATATTTATATATAAAGGTAAATCTTCTGTCGGCGACAGAGTAGATAAAATTCACAATGATGCCTTTGCATCTAAAGTGAATTTGCCTGCAAGCATACATCGTAAAAACATGAATTCTATTGTTGGTAAAACTTCAGTTTTTCACCAACAACCTTCTTACACTGCTTTACGCAAGGTACCAAACCTTCAGATTACGCGTAATGCTGATGGAGTCCTTTGTGTACAAAAATCTCAAGATTTACGCACGCAACTCCAGACGCGTAAAAATATACAGTTTGGTTCTGCTAATGCAGCCAGTAATCTTCTTTATACACAAGGGACTAAACGTTTCTCTGTCCCAAATATAATAAAGAAGACTACTCCTTCTATTGCTTCTGATTTACGCGAGTTGCTCGTACAAAAGCGTAAAAACAGAAAATCTCCTATGACACTTCCCGAAGAAAATCACCATTGTGAGTGTCACCAGATTGTAATCAAATATTGCTGTTCGGTTTCTAAACGGTCAGTTTTTGACCGATTAAGCTACAATGTGCCCCAGCAACAAGTTGATGACCAAGAATATGAGTTGTCATACGCATCAGTAAACATGGCATCTCATACCAACAGAGGACGACGTCCAAGACACAATTCATCCCGGACTCCAAGCCAACAACAATTCAACCGACTCCTTGATACTTTTGAAGGGGTATATCAGAATACTCGATCAAGAGTTCAAAGATCGGTGCAATCTTTAGATTCAGAAGCTGGGGGTACCTAGTCGTTGGAGTCAGAAACTGATAGCGTTGATTCATACCTCTATACCAATCCCTCTGTATGCTCAAGGGAGGTTGAATCCTATGCTATCGGAGATGAACCGGAGACGTCAACTGCTAATACAGAACAACATCTCTCTGCAGTTGAGCAATCACTGAAGGACATGCTTGCCATGATGCAAAGTATGTATCAAATAATAATAACTCAACAAACTGTTCAGCCGGCAGTGATAACACCAGTTCAGGTAGCAGCACAAACTCAAGATAGTCAAGGAGTTGATACACCTTTGAATAATCTTAGTCAAGAGCCTGCTATCAATCAAAATTTTGCAGCTCCAGATCCTCTCATTCCAGAAGATGTACCACCTCCAGTGGGGGTCACGGTACATCCAACAACTATTCAATCGAATGTGCTTCTTCAAACTAGTGAAGCTATTCAAGCAGTGCGGGAGCTAAAAGCACAGTTTGAAGTTCTGAAGCATAAGGATCAGCTCCAGAGGTTAGGAATTAAACAACCTTATCCTCCTCATTGGAATGATGTACCCCTTACTCCAAAATTCAAGCCACAGTCGATGGTGTTATTTGATGGAAAGGCCTCTCCTAGTCAATATATCAATTATTTTGATATTATGACTGTGCATCTGCAGAAGAATGATGCTCTTCTCACCCGAGTTTTCATCGGGTGTTTGACGGGTTCAGCTTATGACTGGTATCGCAGTCTACCCGACAATTACATATCGTCTTTTGACGAGTTTAAAGCAATGTTTCTCTCCCGCTTTTATGAAGGAGGCATGGACATGAATATGTCCTCCTTAATAGAGATCAAACAAAAGGAGAAGGAAGATACTCGGACGTTTATCGAACATTTCCGACAGGCAACTTTGAAAATGCCTCCTAGTATGCCAGATTCAGCATTGATTGATACATGCAAGATAAATCTGCGACCAACTATTGCTGTCTTCACATGCTCTCAATTCACAGATTGGGCCTCGTTCATTATAGCAGCAGTTTCAGCCAAGACCAATGGTAGGTTGGCTTGTGAACATGGTGAAGAACAGATGGCAACTCTAGAGGGGAGTGAATAGAGTATATAGAGATAATATCCAATTAAAAATCAACTCTATCACAAATAAAACCAATCAGAGTAAATGCGAAAAATAAAGAGAGAATCAAGAGAGCATACGCAGAAACAGCCGATTTTAACCTGGTTTCCCTCGTGGAGGACTAGTCCAGGCCTGAGAACTCTAGTTCAGGATTAAATCTACTATTTGTGAAATAGTAGTTTACAACCCGTGCCTTTTCTTCAGAAGAGCACGTCAACTTCTTACAGAGGATCGCAGTGGCGATTTGCTTGGAATTGTCCAAGCGACTTCTTCAACTCTTGCACAAGACTCCTAACTGAGAGATGCTGAGCACTCGAGACTTAGGAAGCTTGTGGCTAGTAGATGGGAAGGGTATGGCTTATCTGAGCTTAAGAGAGAAGAGAAGAGAAGAGAAGATTGGATGATTTGAAATGAGAGAATTCATGGCTTATTTATAGTGTTTTTGTAGGCAGAATTCGGCCAGAATTCGGGTAGGAAATTTCAAATATTTGACCGTTGAACAACTAGCAACCAGCTAACCCTAAAATTAAGGCTGCTAATTTTTAGGGGACAGAGTTCGGCCCGAACTCTGTGTGGAGGCAGAGTTCGGCCCGAACTCTGTCTCCAGAGCACAGAACTGGTTCTTGGGAGCCAATGGTCATTTTCTGGATGGTGGAGTTTAGGGATTATTGGGTAGGCTATAGGTCAAGTCTCAAGAACTCAGCATGACACAGTTTACATCAATCTAGACTCAATAAAAGTATAAAATACAGACTTATGAACAACTAAAATACAAAGATTGAGCTGTCTTCTGACTTGAGCTTGATGTAGACGTCGTATGTCATATTGAATTATTATAATTATTATTTAGTCAAGTTATCAATATTTGGTTGACTGTGACTTTGTGTCAACAATCTCCCCCATATTGATAATTGACAAAATAGTAAATGTATATTCAATATTCATACCTGGACACAGTCAATGACGAAAGCAAAGCTCCCCCATAATCAGTACCGAGCTAAACAAGATAGCTCCCCCGTAAACAATGCGTTGAACCTGATCAGTGCCGAGCTAAACAAGATAGCTCCCCCGTAAATAATGCGTTGAACCTGTTGGCCTGATAGAGAAATTCTCCCAAAAGCACCAAAAGCACATATATACCAAGAAGAATATACAGAATACACAGAATATACATATCTCTCCCCCTTTTGGCATTTATCAATAGAATAAGAAGTAGATAAAAATTGGCAAACACACCAAAAAAGAGAGAAGAAATAGCATATGAACTAACAGAACGAGTAAATGCATATAATAATAGAACTACCAGAATCATAAGAGTCACAACTCATAACTAGAGTCACCAAACCAAAAAGAGTGTACCAAGTACATAAATCCAACTAAACAACTGAAAAGTACTAGAAAGCATAAAAATAAACTACGATCAGCAGCAGCATCATCAAGTAGAAGCCATCTCCATCATGGAGCACGAGAAGGCCCAGCAGAGTCGGAGCGCCTGGGATCCACAAAAGTAGCACCCGGATCCCGGTAACGCATGACCCAAGGATCGTCAATGCGATATCCCTCACGACCGGGATTCCGCTCCATGGGGATGGGCATAGAAGGATGACGGGACATGGAATACCGAATATCATGCAGCAAGTTGCTGAGTGCACTCATCTGCAGGGTAGTACGGTAGTCCATCTGAGCCCAGCGATCGTCCCCTAAGTTGAAACGATCTCGGAGCATGGTCTGGATGGAGTCAAGGGTAGCAGGAGGAGGTGGCACAGCCAGTCCAAGTAGAGGGGCGTCGGGCTCCTCATCATCAGAATGCTCAGAAGTGGCAGGAGAGGCTACGACTGCCTGAAGTCGTCGTGCCTTGGAAAGGAATGCAGGAGCAGGCAAGAAAGGACAGTCATAAATAGGGATAATGAACGCACGAAAAACCATAGGAAGATACAAAGGATAAACCAGGGCTCGTGGTTTCTTCCTACAGTTTATCATCCAGTCCATCATGGAACGTGGAAGATTGAATGGGATGCGATAATGAAGATGATACAAAGTAGAGATCTCAAAATATGTGACTTTATCGGTGGAGCCAGCTTTTGGCAGAATAGTGTTGAAAATAATTCGATGAAGTTCATAGAAATACGGGTTGAGGTGCTTGGCCATAAGCTTGCGAGGACATATGTTAGGGGCACATAGTTCCTCCTTGAAGCCCTCAAGGGAAGTTTCGCCAACAAATTGGAATTGGCGAGCTTCCACAAGCTTATCCCAAAGATCGAGATCTTGAAGTTCAAGATACTCGCCCAACTCAGAATCATCAAAGGCAATATCAATACCGGCAACCCGGGAATAGATGTGAGTGGCATCGTGAGTCAAGTTGCAATAGAACATTTGTATGGCGCTACGATAAATAATAAAGTTAGAAGCAACTAACTCATCCAAGCAAAGATCACGAAACATAGTGTTATGATTCATATTGAGAAAAGATGGTAAAATTAATAGGATGTCCCCCGAATACCGGACGAGTCCGAAAGTCGCTAAACCACTCGTTGGATGCGTCTAGCGATACAAACAATCGATCGTCATACGTATTAGGGTCGTGGGGACGAGGTGGGTTGAACAACGGATGAGGAGGTTGTTGTTCAACGGGTTGCTCAACGGGAGGAGGAGCACGCGACGAGGATGCACCCTCGGTCCGAGATCTCTTTCCACGGTTGGGCAAGCGAGGAGCCATTACATAAAATTGAGAAATTGAAATAGAGAAAGAGAGTGAGTTATACCTCAAATAAAGGATGAACAGTGAAAGAGAATGAGAAAATAGCCCTTCTCCTTAATTTTGGTGAGTAATGGAGCACTATGGAGAGAAAACTAGGGTTAGGGTTTTGAGAAAATAGTGGAGGAGAAGAAGAAAAGGTGGTAAGAAAGAGGGAGGAGGAAGAGAAACCGAATATAAGGGTAGGGCTTCTCTTGGTCGGAGTGAATCAGAACCATTGGATCAAGTTATGATCAACGGCTGGAACCTGTCCCCGATTCTGGAACATGGAGACCGAATTCGGCCCGAACTCTGGTAAGGGCAGAGTTCGGCCCGAATTCTGGGTCTTTGTCCCAGAACTGAAATCAGGCTGGAAGGATAAAAAATTGGTTAAGTATGGAAAATCAAGATAAGTTATAAAGATAAAGAATTCAATAAACCAGATAGTACAAGTAGGAGAATAGCAGTATGAAATTGAAAAGTAGCATGTCAGCAGATTATAAATCAAAATGTATCGTATAATAAATAAGGAAATATATCATGATTCAATAATTTGAATTTGCCATGGGTTAGCTGCAGGGGCCGGATCCCAGCTAGCGGTAGTCCTGAGGACTAGTGCACCGTGTCGCTTAGGCTTTTACGCCTTGTTGTCAGAAGGACCCTTTCGGCTTGTACCCATAGCAAGTTTATTTTAAAAGAATCTCAATATAATTGATATTTATGCAGATGTATTTTAATTTATGACAGCTTCATCTAAAATTCCAAGTTCATGACAAAGGAAATTGAAGCGCTCTTCGGATAAAGGCTTTGTAAAGAAGTCTGCTAACTGGTGATCAGTGTCAATAAATTCTAAGTTAATCGTGCCATTTTGCTGATGATCACGCAAAAAGTGGTGTCGTATCTCAATGTGCTTCGTGCGTGAGTGACAAATGGGGTTCTTAGTAAGATATATTGCACTAGTGTTGTCACAAAAGATAGGAATATGCATGAAAGATAAATTATAGTCTTCAAGGGTTTGCTTCATCCACATAATTTGTGCACAACAACGCCCAGCTGCTATGTATTTAGCTTCTGTTGTGGATAGTGCGACATAATTCTGTTTCTTGCTAAACCAAGAGACTAAAGCTTTTCCTAATAAATGACACGTACTGCTCGTACTTTTACGGTCGAACTTGCATCCAGCAAAATCAGCATCAGAATAACCAATGAGGTCAAATAATGTTGACTTGGGATACCATAGGCCCACTGTAACCGTACCCTTAAGGTATCTAAAGATACGCTTAACTGCAGTCATGTGCGATTCCTTAGGATTTGCTTGATATCTAGCACACAGGCAAACGCTAAACATTATATCAGGGCGACTTGCAGTAAGATAAAGTAGACTGCCTATCATACCTCGATACTTACGTTGATCTACGGGTTTGCCGCTTTCATCTGGTTTTAGTTTGGTTGAAGTAGCCATAGGAGTGCTGATTGGTTTGACATTATCAAGTTCGAATTTCTTCAGCATGTCCTTTGTATACTTCGACTGACAGATGAAGGTTCCATTTATCATTTGTTTGACTTGCAGCCCAAGAAAGTAGTTGAGCTATCCCATCATGCTCATCTCAAACTCGGTCTGCATACAATTCGGCACATACGGTATCCTTTTTGAATGTGATGTCGGGCAAGCCTCTAACTAGCTTCTTGGTTGATAGCCTGGATATATTATCCATATTGGCATGACCAAGATGCTGGTGCCATAGTAGTCGTTCATCTTTATGAGCATATAGGCATCTACCTGCATTGTTAGTATTTCCAGACAAATAGAAAGTATAAATATTATCCTCTCTTATCCTTTCAAAAGCGATGTCTCCCGTTGACCTATCATAAATAAGGTATTTGTTTTGTCCAAAGTTAATGTCATATCCATGGTCAGCAAGATGACTAATGCTGAGCAGGTTATGCTTTAACTCGGTCACTAGACAGACATCCATTATTACGGGAGAGGGAGGATAACCAATGTTACCATTACCTATAATATAACCTTTGAGGTTGTTGCCGAAGGATACATATCCTTCTCTCTTCATCGATAGTGATGCAAAAAGATTTGCGTCTTCTGTCATATACCGCGAGTATCCACTATCGAGAATCCACTTACTTTTAGTTAAGGAGGGAAGGTCCACCTACATCAAGAGTATATGTGACCTTTGGTATCCAATTTCTTGAGGGTCCTGAAAAGTTAGTTTTTGGAAACCATGCATATATTTTTCTATCAACTAATCTTCTAATTCTACATTGTGGTGATATGTGTCCATGTAAACCACAATAAGTGCATGTAGCATTCCTATTTACATTAGGAGCATGCTGATGATGTCTATAAGCAGTGTTATGAGCAGAAGTATGATGATTAGCATGATGATGATGATTATGCATAGAGTGCTGTGGAGTGGCATGGTGATATTGTCTATATGGAGCATGGTGATGTTGTCTATATGGAGCATGGTGATGTTGTCTATATGGAGCATGGTGATGTTGTCTATATGGCATGACATTGTGATGTTGTCTATATGGCATGACATTGTGATGTTGATTGTGTCTTTGTGCAGCATGATGATTGTATCTATGATAATTATTTCTACGTGTATGTGGTTTGTGTCCTTTGTGAAATTGTGTGTATATGAAAGCATGATTATGTGTTGTAGATGGATGATATAAATGACTAGCATGAGAAGTGTTGTGCTCTGTGGGTGTCTTATAAGATTGGGTTTGAGGTTGAGCAACCTGTTTACCCAATTTAGTCTCTAATCTCTTGGAGACAACCTGTAGATCAGTAACCTTAGCATTTAAACCATAAATCTTAGTCATAGAAATCTTGTGTCTACTCTTTTCTTCAGCAAGCAACGTGTTGAGTGTTGTGATTTCTTGTGTCTGTTGCTCAATACGTGTTTCAGCATCATGAAGGCTTAGTTTAAGCTTCGATACCTCATCTGCGACTTTCGTGGGTGAAGTGTCTCTAATGTTATCAAGCAATAGAGAAAGTCTTTGAATCTCGTCTTCATGAATTTTGATTTTGTCCTTGGCGTGTTTGTATTTACCAATGATCTTTTTGTGATCATCGAGTAAATCAGTGAAAGCATCGCCAAGTTCATCAAAAGAGAAGTCGTCAAGAGTTTCGTTTGATACCTTATCGGATGTTGCCATTAGGCACACATTAGCCGTATCTTGAGGTGAGTCCTTTTCTTCCTCGGAGTCACTAGCTTCGCTTTTATGCCAAATGCTTGTGTTGGCATATTTCTTTGATGAAGTCTTCTTGTATGGCTTTTCATAGCGGTTGCTCTTCTTCAAGAATGGACAGTCTTTTCGGACGTGTCCAGTCTTCTTGCAACCATAACAAGTTGGCTCTTCTTCACCATCTTCTTGTGGTTCCTTCTTCCTTCGATTGAAGCGAAGGAATTTCTTGAAGTTGCGGACCATAAGGGCTTGATCATCTTCCGAGTCATCATCATCTGTCTCTTCGGGTTCAGCCCTTCGCCGGTGAGCTTTGAGTGCGATCTCTTTAGCCTTAGGAGCAGGCTCTTCGAAGTCCTTGAGGTCAAGCTCATGAGTCATTAGCTTTCCCATCAAGGTCTCCATGGACATGGTTGTGAGATCATTTCCTTCTATGATGGCCGTCACTTTAGGGTTCCAAATCTTTGGTAGCCCCCTAAGTAGCTTGCGAATCTTCTCGTGATTTGAGTATTGCTTGCCGAGCGAAGACAGGAGGTTGATGATGTCGAGGAATCTTGTGAACATTTGCGTGATCGTCTCATTTGGTTTCATCTTGAAAGCCTCGTATTCTTGCGTGAGACGGCTTATCTTTGATTCCTTGACTTGGGTAGTTCCTTCATGCGTCACTTCTAGACGTCTCCATACTTCATGAGATGTGGTGCATGTTGATACCCTGTTGAACTCATTCCTGTCTATAGCACAGAATAAAGCATTAATAGCTCTCGCATCTAGACTTGCCTGTTTCTTCTCCTCGTCAGAATATTTGTCATGTGATTTCTCAACAAGATCACCGTTGACAACTATCCTGGCGGGCTTTTTGTAACCGTCAGTGACGACAGTCCACAGGTCAAAGTCTAGAGACTTGAGATAAAAACTCATCCTTGTTTTCCAATATGTGTAGTTAGTTCCATCAAATAGGGGAGGCCTATGAGTGGACTGCCCTTCACCATGATTGGAAATCAAGGATTGTGTGGTTGCCATGGATCAGCTCTAGGATGTAAGTCCTTGTAAAGAGAACAGAGCTCTGATACCAATTGAAGAACAGATGGCAACTCTAGAGGGGGGTGAATAGAGTATATAGAGATAATGTCCAATTAAAAATCAACTCTATCACAAATAAAACCAATCAGAGTAAATGCGGAAAATAAAGAGAGAATCAAGAGAGTATACGCAGACACAGCCGATTTTAACCTGGTTTCCCTCGTGGAGGACTAGTCCAGGCCTAAGAAATCTAGCTCAGGATTAAATCCACTATTTATGAAATAGTAGTTTACAACCCGTGCCTTTTCTTCAGAAGAGCACGTCAACTTCTTACAGAGGATCGCAGTGGCGATTTGCTTGGAATTGTCCAAGCGACTTCTTCAACTCTTGCACAAGACTCCTAACTGAGAGATGCTGAGCACTCGAGACTTAGGAAGCTTGTGGCTAGTAGATGGGAAGGGTATGGCTTATCTGAGCTTAAGAGAGAAGAGAAGAGAAGATTGGATGATTTGAAATGAGAGAATTCATGGCCTATTTATAGTGTTTTTGTAGGCAGAATTCGGCCAGAATTCGGGTAGGAAATTTCAAATATTTGGCCGTTGGACAACTAGCAACCAGCTAACCCTAAAATTAAGGCTGCTGATTTTTAGGGGACAGAGTTCGGCCCGAACTCTGTGTGGAGGCAGAGTTCGGCCCGAACTCTGTCTCCAGAGCACAGAACTGGTTCTTGGGAGCCAATGGTCATTTTCTGGATGGTGGAGTTTAGGGATTATTGGGTAGGCTATAGGTCAAGTCTCAAGAACTCAGCATGACACAGTTTACATCAATCTAGACTCAATAAAAGTATAAAATACAGACTTATGAACAACTGAAATACAAAGATTGAGCTGTCTTCTGACTTGAGCTTGATGTAGACGTCGTGTGTCGTATTGAATTATTACAATTATTATTTAGTCAAGTTATCAATATTTGGTTGACTGTGACTTTGTGTCAACACATGGGATGATTTTTGCTTTAGAAGACAAAGGAAAGAAAGGCTCTTCTGGTAATAATTCCGGCAATCGCAAATGGAAGGGGAAGGAAACCCTAGTGGTTAATCTTTCAAAACCTAAAATGTTGCCAAATAATCAGGAGTCTTCCAAACCAAAAAAGAATACTCTTTTGATGACAGTGATATCCCAGGGATATTCTAATGTCTTGTGAAGAGTGGCAAACTCCATATTCCAGAGCCAAAAAGACCTAATGAGGTGAATCTAACTGACAATCCCAAATATTGTATCTATCATAGATACATAAATCACCCTACCAAAGCTTGCTACGTCTTAAAGAAGAAAATTCAAGCGTTGATAAATGTTAATGCCATCGCTTTAACCAATGATGAGCATACGGTTACAAATAATATAATTTCTCTTCAATTTGGAGGTTTTCCTCCACAGCAAGTTCTAGATAGGATTGTCCCAATTCCTAAGGCAACAATAAAGATCGTGAATCTCCCGCCTGCTAGAGAGCAAAATAAAGGATTATTGTCTTGTAGAAGCATGGAAAAAGATAAAGAAAGCCCATACGGCTCAAAACAGAAGAAGCCTCATGCGGCTCCTAAGTCCTTCAGGATTCCATGTAGTTCACAAACAAAAAGAGCCTCATGCGGCTCCAAAAGTCCTTCATACGGCTCGGATGGCTCCACGCCACGTGGCCTCACGCTGTCCGATCCGACAACTGGCCATAAAGCAGCAGCTTGAATTAATTACTCTGACGGCAGACCTGATAATGACAGCTCTGACAAATAACAGCTCTGACATAAAAGTCAAAATGATGACTCTGACATGATGGCGTGTTCCTAGGGAAAAGAAGAAAATCTTTTATAGCTGGCATGATCCGTCAAGTCCAAAGCTCCCTATGCGGCTGCCACTCCTATGCGGCTGTCATTCCTATACGGTTGCTCTCTTCATGCGATTGTTCTCTTCATGCGGCTGCCATCTTCATGCGGTTTCCTCTTTCATGTGGCTGACCCCTGCATACGGCTGCCACCTTCATGCGGCTGTCACCTTCATGCGGCTGCTACCTTCATACGGCTAGGAGTGTGGAGGCCATCCATATACGGTTCATTTAGAGACCGCATTCATACAGCTCTGTCAGGACGTCCCACTCACGACAGTCAAGACACGTGGCGGTCCTCATGAGAGTTGATACACGTGGCAATCCTCATGACAGTTGAGACACGTGGCTGTCTTATCCCCTCGGAGTTATGGCTGCTCGTAAATCATAACAACCAGATTTAGTGCAATCACCATTATTACTCAGATCAAATCAGATTTGTTGTAATTAAGCAAATTTGAACACGTGGCGGGAGATCCGAGCTTGTCATGACAAATTATGAAGATTCATTGCAATCAGCATTAATTGCCCATACGGATTTGGCGCAATCAAGAATTAACTACCCAGATGTAATACAATCAAGGTTAATGGTCCAGATGATTGGCTGCCGACTTTTCAAGGGGGAATCATTACAAACTCTAATGATCACACCCCCACTTCTATAAATAGCAAGGTGCCATTCCCTTGCAAACCCTGAAGAATTCGGAAAAAAAGAGAAGGAGAATTCCAGAGGGAAAGAGACTCTCCCCATCCGGTTGGACACACAGAGAGACAAAGGCACGCGCATAGAAGAGTCTTTCCACACATCCCGAGAGCATTTCTTCATCAGAGTCAAGGCTATGTCCGATCGTCCAAGGAGTAAGGCAGAGCTGCAGTCGCTTTCCCGAGCCTCTATCGTCACCCCCAGAATCAAAAATAAACAATCGTACTTAGATTGTTGTACCTAGGTTTTCATTCCAAGACTTTCTTTGTACGAGCGAGTTTGTATTGTGAGTCTAAGTTCAGTTCTCCTATAAAATTGTTCTGTACTTTTACAATCAATGGCAAACACGATGGCGACTCTGCTGGGGACTAACTTTTCTACGGCTGAAGAGTTGATGACGCAATCGGACGCAGCCAAACTTGGCTCCACTCAACAAATGCTGGTCGTCCGATTAGACCAGGAGGCGATTGAAGAAATGCTCTCCGACGGAAGCGCTGGCCCGGTCCAGCGGCAAGCCCGCACGAAGAAGGCCCACAGGAAGTGGAGGTCCAAATCATTTTCTCCTTTCCAAGCTCTCGAAGAAGTACTCTCTGTTGCTCAAGATGGCGTAGAAGTCTCGCAGGCGACCCTACTTCAGACCATGGAGCACTCTGCTGTCCCCAAGTCCGACAGAAGAAAACACTATGATGCTGGACTTGCAGGGGCAAAGAGGAACTCTATACGGTCCAAGCTGCATAAATGTGCCAGCCGCATGGAGAAGGCTTATGCGGCCGCAACTGCCAACCGCATAGAGAAAACTCATGCGGCCATAAAAGTCAGTCGTATGCAGAAAGCCCATGCGGCCAGAACTGTCAGCCGCATGCAGGCAGCCTGCACGGCCATGACTTCCAGCCGCATCCCTAAGGTTCATGCGGCCACCACTTCTAGCCGCATTCAGAAGGCTCATGCGGCCACAAAGGATAGCCGCATGCAGACAGCCTGCACGGCCACTGATCCCAGTCGCATACCATCTGTTCTATACGACTCACGGTCAGTCTTCGATCGCCTCTCAGGCGATCCTGACCCCAGATGCTCTCATGTGCCAATCTCTGTGGACTCTTTCTACTATGCACTCTCAGGTACTAGAAGGAAGAAGTCTCGGGCAGCGCGAGCTCGGCGAGCTCAGTCGGCTGTCCAAACTTCTGACTATCACGGCGTCCCGCTGACTATTACGCGGGCCCCTGATGGAAAGTTGTATAAAACTATCCGTGTCCAGCCCTCGGCATCCAAAGAACAGGATAGTTATCAAGAATCTTCCAACAAGGATTAGGGGCAAGTACTCGTGCTACTCCCACATCAGGGAGCAGGCAAGAGGCCAACCCACTCATGGGCTCAGAACTCCCGGGCCCACGAAACGGGTGACTTACGCAATATAATTCTTTACAAACGCAAGGAAAGGGACGAAGATTTGATATGCAGAGAGTCCTGTCAGGGACATCAATGCACCCAAGTCATTGTCAACTGCTGCTGCAACAAGGTAGCAGTACAAGAAAATCGACGGTCCGTCTTCCAACGGCTGCAACACCCAAGCTCAGAAGACGAGGCGCTTCTCGTCGTCTCCTACAATTCTGCTCTGAAGATTCCAGGCAGCGATAGAGGGAAGAAAACGAATGTCTCCAGCCCGAAAATCTCAACCGGCGTAACCAAGAAACTCTTTTCTAAGCGGTTGTCTACCTCCGGTACAGGAGGAGTTTACCAAGGTACCCGCTCAAAGACAAAATCTGCCATTCTTGGAGGCATTGGAGCCGGGGGTAGCACTCCTCCAAACATCCACGATAATCTGATGTTCCAAGAAGACAATCCAGGGGAAATGATTCACCCAACAGATACAGCAGATCCTGACGTCCCCGAGGACGTCCACAATTCTCAAGATGAGGCAAGCTCTGAAGCTAGGGGTACCACTCTTTCTGAGTCCGAACCAGAGGAGAATATTCCCACATACCCTGACGACTTCTCTGTACAAGGGTATGACTCAGAAGGCACGTCCTCTACCATTCCTTCCATCTCTCCTCATGTGAGGACGGTATTCATGACGGACAGTAACCAAGACGGTCCCAGTGATCGCCAACGCATCGACACTCTGGAGGCCATACTGCATGCTTAGGTCAAGTCCGTGGATGAGATCAAAGCGGCCCTTCCAACTCTGCAAGAAAGAACGCCTGGCCAAACAAGCTTGGGTCCCGCGGTCAATGCGGATTCGAATTCAGCTGCACCAAACCCAGGTGATAATCCTTCTGAAATATTGGCCCCCACCACTATAGACGAGGCCAGGGAGGCAAGAAAAGAGGTCCAGGATCTCCGGGCCATGTTTCATGTCCGAGAAAACTGCCAAGACCTCAGGATACGACAACCGTATCCTGCTGCGTGGAGAGATGTTCCCTTCCCAACAAGATATAAACCGTTCAACATCAATCCGTATGATGGGAAGACATCTGCAAGCAGGTACATCACCTACTTCGAGGTCACAACCGACCATCTGCCTCATGACGATGCCATCCTTACACGATTGTTTATCGGGGCACTGGAGGGGGTCGCCTTTGACTGGTACCGCAATTTGTCGGACAACTGCATCTATTCTTTCACCGGCTTCAAACGTATGTTCCTGGAGAGGTTCTACGAGGTAGGACAAGACGTGACAATGTCTACCCTCATGGACATTGTTTAGGAAGAAAAGGAGTTGACAAGGAACTATATCATACGGTTTTGCCAAACCGTGATGAAGTTGCCTTCCGGTAATCCGGATTCCTCTTTAATTGAAATTTGTCAAAAGAGGCTGCTTCCCACGATCAGCCTCTGGATGGGCAAAAGTCAGTTTAAGGATTGGAAGACGTTCACCATTAGTGCCACTAGCGCAGAAGACAAATTGAAGAAAGCTCGCCAATTGGGATTGCATGTCTCGGAAGGAGAAGACAAGGGCAAACGCCCTAACACTAACAGCAACAATGGTAGTAATCCCTCCAACAATCGAGACAACCAGGGCAAACAGGTTATGGTGGCCGACACAGCACCGAAGCCTGAACCGAAGCTAGTAGAAAAGCAGTGGCCTCAGATGACCTATTCCTTCGAGGACGGCCATGTCAAGCCCATCTTAGACATTCTCATACAAGGGGGTCGAATTCAGCTCCCTCCTCCAAGGCGTGAACCTCGACCTGCAGAAATGGAGAACCCCAAGTACTGCCACTACCATTGCTATGTCCACCATGCTATACATGACTGCTACCAACTGAAGCGATACATCCAGCATCTCATCGATTCTAAGGCCCTGGCCATTGATTTCAAAGAGGTGACCGTAGCAGCCAACATGATGTCAGTACAATTCAACAACTTCCTTCCGACAAAGACTCAAGATGGAGTAGTGCCTATCCCCAGAGCAAGGATGGAGATCGCTAACCTTCCACCTCCCCCAAACCAGGATGCCGGCCTAGTGCCCCTCACCATATCACGAGGGGAGGTCATGTGGGTCCATACAGATCTGGTACCTGAAGTGACTTAGTCCGCTCCTCCCTCCACCAGCAAGAAGAAAAGCGGGAAAGTCAAATCATGCCACACAATCTCGGCAGAGGTCGAAGAAGTTACTGCTGTTGTTATCCGCTCCGGCGCACAAACCCAACCTCTACCGGGTAACTCGGCTGAAGATCATCAGCCAACAGCTGCTGATGCTCCAGGACCTCCGAAGAGAGACGCCTCATGGGCTGGAGATGTCACGACCCGTACCCACTGTGAGGGTACGAGAACGTAACAACATCCAGCCTTTACCGCAGTGTCGGCGGTAGAACGCTGTCCTAGGTCAATCATCTAACAATATAAAGGTACATGTACGGTATATACACTCCGAATGGAGGTGACATAGCAATATACAGTCTCAATCACATCTAAGACAGAATGATAAGGTAGAAAGATAGAATAATGCTGAAATAAAAAGATCCACAAGTACAACCAGAGAGAGATAATGCTATGTGTCTAAGATAAAACTCAACAACATCCAGAATATACAAGACCCCAATATACAACTCAAATCTCCAATAACATGAAATAAGAGAAACCTAAACTAAGGAACATCACCCTCTATAGCTAGTAGATCCGACTGGAAGTCCGGGTCACAAGAGTCA
The DNA here is from genome assembly GCA_029216955.1 of Iris pallida. NCBI lineage: Eukaryota > Viridiplantae > Streptophyta > Magnoliopsida > Asparagales > Iridaceae > Iris > Iris pallida. The sequence continues at coordinate 17,690,627 of JANAVB010027598.1, forward strand.
TCTATAGCTATCCCATAGTAGGTGTCTATGCAGGCCTCATCCTCATCCTCTGTAATATTTTCAACGGGTCCAGTTAGGACAGGAGCGAGCACAAAATATCTCACGCAGTTTATATCAAGTTAGGAAATATAAAGCATGCAATAGAGTAAGATACAGGAAACGCTGAAAGAAGAATGTATATGAAAAACAGCAAAGATTTGATAATAGAAAATATCTATATATGATAAGTAAGAGCTGTAAGCAATATGTGATTTAGAGTACAATATGGTTATGTAAACGGTTTAGGATAATGCAATAGTAACTCCATTGTATGCGAGTGCACAATAGACATATATAATAGTTATACAATGTTGCACAATAGGATATGATTACATAACCAATTCTACTCCCCCTCCCCAATCAATACACAAGGATCCACTCCAGTTACGTTATCTTATACAATAGTGTACAATATTATACAATAGATGTACAATGTTATACAATAGTCTATCCATGGGACTCATATGATAATGAGAGTACAATATGCACAATGAGTATACAAGGATAAGGGTATTCAATAAATATAATATGTAAGTGAAACGCACATCACAATATGTATTTAGTGAATACAAGGGGATAACATCTCAAAAAAAGATCAATATAGTACCAATCCGTGATAACAATCGTGTCAGCATCAAGTACAGTAATCTAGATCAAGAATGTAAATCCAGACAAGTATGAAACGGTCAGAGAATGTACTCGCCTGATCTCCTGAATGTCCGAAAGAAAACTACTGCCTGAGGAGTGGTGTCTGCCTCCTATCAGAACAGTACAAGTCACAACATGTCTAAAATAATAAAATAGACTGCTACAATACATCTACATAATGTTTGGGGTCAATCTAGGCTAAAGTCAACCTTTGGTCAACTCTAGCCTAACAGTCAAACTAGGTCAACTCTAGTCTAGTTAGGTCAAACAAGGTCAAACAGGGTTGTACTAGGTCAAACTAGTCTAGGTTGGTCAAACCTAGGCTCAACAAGTCAATCTAGGTCAACTAACTAAATACCACACAAGTCTCACTAGCCTAGTGATATATAAGTGTATCACACTCCATGCCATAGGCTATTCCACCTAAGCCATGGGCTACACATATAGGCTAATAAATTCTCTAATTCATACTAAACTATCACACTACACATTTCACATATATATATATTACATTACACAAGGTTAGATAATATACATATATATATATATTTATATATACACATAGTGAGATAGAGGGGGAAAAATGTGTATAGTGTCATGGCAAGGTTTGAATATGTGTGTGTATGACATGGTTGTGTCACTCTCAGGTTTTAACATGTGTGTATCACTAGCTATTAGGGTGTGGCAAATCAGTGGTGTAGAGTGTACCTGTGTGTGTGTCAATTTCATATGTGTGTGTGCTAAAGTGGACTGTGTGACAGGAAATCAAATGTGTCTTATGTGTGTGTAGTGTAGGTGACAGGACATAAAGAGGTGGCCTGTGTGTGTGTGAGAACCTGTGAGCTATATATGTGTGTGTAAGGAGTGAGCTAATGTGTGATAGTGAGCATAAAGAGGTGGTGTGAGCTAGTGTGTATGTTAGGTACTATTGAATGTGTGTGAATGGCCTGTGTGTTCTCAGGTTTTTCAAAATACTTGAAAGTTCAAAAGAAAATCAGTAGCAACTCAAAACTTGAATCAATGAAATCATCACAACCTTGGTAAACATTGGATTTAACCTTACCACAAAATTGAGTCCAAAGAACCTCACTGTTCGGCATAACATTTGAAATATATGTTCGAAACCCGATTATCAATTATCACTCACCAACTCATTTGAAATGAAACAAGTTCAAATTATTTGAATGAAGACAATGTGGACTTGAAATAAACCATATCTAACATCAAATACCCTTTTAAGACAGTAACTCATCAACAAAATTCGAATTCAAAATCTGATTCAAAAACTGTGAAGAAAAACTGAGAATGACTCATGGAGATTGATACATTCAATTTGAACAAATAAAGAAGTAAACTCGAATCAATTAAGGATACATGTGTAGGTGATCTAATTAAATCATTAATACAAAAACATAAATGAATTTAAACTCAGGAATATTACATCTCAGCCCCAAGACAGTCGGGTATCAGTCCCATATAGGAAATCAAAGAATTCGACCCTAAATACATCATAAAACCACAATTAATCATGTACACCATTCCTTAAACATGTAGGTAAGTCTAGTTAACCATTAACATCATAAAAACATCAGTTTAAATGCAAATTTAAAATTTAGAAATCTGAAACAGTGAGTATCAGTCGGTATCAGGGAAAATTTGGGATATCAAGAATTCAACTCTAATTAATCATTAAAATTACAAACAATAGGTTGGTAACTAGTGTAGCATATGAGGGTATGCTAGGAACCACCTTTGTATCCAAGGATAGGACACGAATCGAGTCCAAACACCCACACGACACACGAACTGAATACGGTGCACTGCAATGTCGTGCACGCGTTCACAGAGGTCGTGGACACGACACACGACACATGTGGCCACGTGGTCATGTCCACGTGTAGCCCACGTGTCAGGCTACACATTCGACACCCTGTGGGGTGTCCACGATGTGTCCAATGCAGACATGAACGCGCGTTCGTGCGTGCCTGTGAACGTGTACAGCCGCCTGTGCGACAGCGTACGGCCAGTACGGGCGTATTTGCTTCGCGAATACTAAACCATCTGCTCCCAAATTTTGGGAGCATAATGTTAGACATTGCCCCTCACTCCACACAAAAATTCGTGTCCCTAAGTGTCCTGTATCGTGAGCACTAGGGCCCGATATGCAGGACATCTAGCCGACGCCCCGTGCAGCATGTCCGACACCAATTGTGACACAAAAATGACACCAAAATACTTTTAGTCTTCACGAAATGTATTACACACACATAGATCTAAAATCCCATGTAATTTGATTTTCAAAAATCGAAAATAAAAACCTTTGTGACATTTCATCAAACACATACACATACACCATGTTACGTGCCCGATACGGACACTAAACGGACACGAATCGACACAAATCCAATACCTACGGCTAGGGGACACCTAGGGCTTCCCATCCATGCAAAGAAAGCAAAATTTGGTGGAGGAAATAGGGATTTACCTATATGTGCAATTTGCAAGAAAAGGCTCAAATGGGGGGTGTTCTTCTTGATGGCCAAGTACTCCAAATTGGTTCGAACATGAGATTTCTCTCCATGAACATGAAATAGAGCTGGATTAGGAACAAATGCAAAAGACTAGAGTGGAAAAGGAATTAAAATGAAGAACTAGGGCTTGAGGAAGATTTCTATACCTCTCCTTCTTCTAAACTTGGAAACTTTCTTAAGGAAGCTACAACTAATAGAAGAGGCATTATATAGGGGTGGGATTCCCTATGTTGGCTAACCAAAACTCTAAGGTTAGGGTTTTTTTGGGATTTGATCTAGGGCTATTGTAACACCCACTTTTCTAAAATGTGGGTAATTTTGAACTTTTATTAAAGTTTATTATTTAATAATAAGATTTATGATTTATGAGAATTTTTAATTAATTTAATACTATTTAAAATTGGTAAATTATAATTTTGATGTGTTAGCTAGTGAACCCTGGAACTTTTGAGCCTAGAGACTAACCATGACCATGGGGACCTAACCATGTGATTAGAATGATTATTTACAACTTTTTAGTCTAAGGGTATTTTGGTCATTTTGTGACTTTTGAATTATTTAAAATTTTGATTAATTGGTAAATTTTAGATTATTTTAATAATATTTAAATTAATGTATTATGATTTTGGTTATTTTTTATATTTTAATATTTTGGGAAATTTTTATATTTTTTTAATATTGTTTTTATTTGATTTGTTTAGTCGGGTTTGAGTTTCATCTCGTTCCGACTTGTATTGTGACCCGGTAGCTTAATCTCTAGATGAGACCCAATATTAAGTTGAGCATGGCCCACAAAATCCAACATTTAAGTTAGTTAATTAGACTAATTTTTATCATGTTAGAATGGTTAAGTTAGATACTCAAAACTAGATCCTTTTGACCCCAAACTTGAACCTAGTCTAGACTTAACCATATGAGACTAGAGAGGGGCAATTAGGACATTTTCCATTAGCCCTAATGGACTCTTTATGGCAGCCACCTTTAGGGGAGAATGATTCATTTCATTCATTACAATCTTGCCTCTTTTATTTTCCTTTTGTTCTTCCCTAATTTTAGAGAGCCTTCCCTATGATTTGATCTCCAAATCAAATCATTCCTTCACCAAATCTTCCCTCAATCATTTCCATTCTCCAAGGGAAGGGTGCTACCAAGGATTGGAAGAGAAGTGCAAGGAGGAGTGTCCACTTTGAGGGATCTTCGTATCGGAGCCGTGTCCTAAAGGATTTCATTGGGATTCTACTCCCAATAGGTAAAACCCATCCTCTAAATCGATTTTCTTTGCATATAAATTAGTTTTGAATCCGTAGGATCCATCCTCATGCATGTGTCCCCTTTAGATTCAAATTTGAGGCCATTTGGAGCTCTCTTGAAGATTTTAGATATGTGTCTTGTGTCCTACTTGATAGATCCCAAATTAGGACACCCCATGTGTATGTATGAATGATAATAGTTTATATAGATATTTAAATTCAGTTTTAGAATGGTTAGAGAGTGGATTTATCTTATTTAGGATGGTTAGAATGAGTTTTATTTGGATACCTATGTTGGTATCCAAGTATCTTGGCCTACATGTGTTTCTTTTGTCCAAAACAACTCAAATTCGTCATAATATTCATCCACGTTTTTATTAACCAAAGCAACTTAGAAATGTCATAACTTTTAGCTTATAACTCCTTTTAATCTCCCATTTTTTTTAAAAGAAGCGTATCGAAGTTAGCTTTCCAAATATATATTTTAATAAGCCAAAATCGTTATAGAACCTTTTGTAAAATTATTTGAGTGTCAGCTGTACGAAAGACGAACATGTTTCGGTATTTTTGCGATTCCGGGAGCTTTCGGACACGAAAATGTGATCCGTTTGAAGTTTCGGAAAGCTAACACAAAGGACTACGACATACTTTAATCCTAGAATTTAGTGAAGGCACAATTGGTACAGTATTGATTTTAAGTAAAAGAGTGACTATACGACATAGACATTTTGTGTAACCTATGAGCCTATGTAGTATGGATATTAAATAAATATAGAGTATGCAATGTATGATACGTTAGATGAATAAAATAATATATGTATGATATGTATCCTCTTTATATTAATGTATATATATGGTTGAATGCAAGCATGTAGGAATGCAATCAATGTAATGTATGTAAGCAATGCATAAATGCATGAATGAAAGAATGATATACAATGTATGCATGAAAGTATATAATGAATGCTAGATATGAATGCAAGGTATACATGTAATGATATATATGAATGTATAATGTATACATAATGTAATATAATATATAATGATAGCATGTATGGTAATGTAAAATATATGATGCAAGCATGTATATGTCCACTGTTATTTCTTTTTCTTACATTTTTCCTTCCTTCCTTTTCCATTTCAGTTTTTCCCTTTTTTTTCCTTCTTCCATTTTTACATGTTGTATACAATGTATATAATATATAGATGCATGTAAGTATGTAATGTGCATGAATGAATGCAAGTATGCATATATGATACGTATGTAGGCATGTATGCAATGTATGTATGTATACATGATATATATGTATGCATATATGCAATATAAGCATGTATGAATGTATACATGTATGTTGTGTATCCATGTATGTATGTGTGGATACATGGATCAAATATGTATATAGTGATAACATGAATAAATGAATGTATAAATGCATGAATGAATGTCATATATGAATGAATGAATGAATCAAAGGTATAAGTAAAATATAATGCATTGTAATGAATGTTAACATATATAATGTATAAAAGTATGTACGTAAATGTACATGAATGTATATATCTATGTGACTATGTAAATATGCATGATGTAACATATGCCTATATATATAAATATGTATGTAATGTGGATATGCATATATGTATGAAGGTATGTATTTATACATAGTATCTATTTTATATTATGTATTGTTGTGGTTCACATTGTCTTGTGATTGTGTGAGTGCTAGCCTAGGCTTGGTTAGGCCTAGTGAGACTTGTTAGACTTGTTTGGGCTAGAACTTGACCTAGTTGACCTACTTTGACTAGTGTAGTTGACTAGAGTTGACCAATGGTTGACTTTAGCCTAGATTGACCAAAACATCATGTAGAATGCATTGTAGCAGTCTATTTTACTATTTTGGACATGTAGTGACTTGTACTGTTCTATAGGAGCCAGACACCACTCCTAGGATAGTATATTCTCTTCAGATATTCAGGATACCAGGCGAGTACATTCTCTGATCATTTCATATCCTGTTTAGGAGTATATTTCCTGCTTTAGATTACTTTACTTGATGCTGACACGTTGGTAACACGGATTAGTACTATATGGATCTTGTCGTGCGATGTTATCCCCTTAGCGGATACATCGGGTATTTCGTGTTCGTGTATTTTATCATGAGCATCGTGTACTCTTTGTGTTCGTGCTTTTCGTGTACAAATCGTGTGAAATCGTGTATACTCATGTGCTCACATGATCTTCGTGTACGACTATACTTTGTGTGCAATAACATATCTTGGCTAGATCCTTGTGTATTGATTAGGACGGGGGAGTAGAAGTGGTTATGTAATCAATCCAGTAGATTACTCGTGTACAACCTCTGTAGATTACTCGTGTACAACATCGTGCCGTTTACATAACCATCTTGTGCTCTGAATCCCTAGTTACTGATAGTTCTCTATATATTGTAGCTATTTACTTACAGTCTCTCTCTTTACATCATGTTGTTCTTCAGTTTCCTGTATCTTACTCTCTAGCATGTTTATATTTCCTAGCCTGTTATGATTTATTGAGATGTACTGTACTCGCTCCTGTCCTGACTGGACCTATTGATAAATTTTACAGATAGCTTGGAGGTTGCCTGCTAGCCTAGAGGAGACACAGTAGAGGTTGTATAAATAGATAGAGTTTTTCTTATAGCTAATTTTCAGTTTTCTTGAGCTGTATTTACTCTATGGATTACTGTATTTGAGATTTGAGATATTTTTGGGGTTTGTGTATCTTAGACTTCTATCTGCTGTATCTCTTTGTGGATTTCATGTTTTATCTATCTTTTATCATGCTCTACCTTAGATGTGATTGAGACTGTATTTGCTATGTCACCTCCATTCGGAGTGTATATACTGTACAGGTATCTTTATATTGTTAGATGTTTGACCTAGGATAGCATTCTACCACCGATACTGCGGCGTAGGCTGGACGTACCCACGTCTCGTGCCCTTACTCTAGGGTACGGGTCGTGACAACTATCATTCCTCCTAGTCAAATCAAGGGCCTACAACCTAGGTTTCACACATGACTTAAATGCAACCTAGTTAACTCTAACTAACATGACTAAATCAAAACAAATCAATACTAACCATCACTAACCATGGCTAGCTAAGTCTAGGTATGACTAATCTAGGTTAGGTCAATCTAGGTTAGGGCTAAACACAACACAAGGCAATTGATTAATTAATGATTAAATCACACCATCCCATTAATCATATTAAATTCCAATAAAATATATATTAAATTCAAATAATTCAAAATGACCAAAATACTCTCATACTAAAAATGATAAATGAAATACCCTAGTCACATAGCTAGGCTCTAGGTCAAACTGTCTCTAGGGTTACACTAGCAAAACATCAAAACCACAAGTCATAATTTTAAATAGTTTTAAAATGATTAAAAATCACCAAAAATCATATTATTATTTAAATGTCATAATTAAATAATTAAAAATACAAAATTTCAAAATTACCCTCATATAGAAAATTGGGTGTTACAAGTCTACCCACCTTAGAAAAATTGTCCTCGAAATTTAAGATGGTAGTACTCCTTCTAGGTCAAACATAGTCGAGGGTCAACCACTAGTCAATTTCTCAACATCCAAGTACTTGGTCATTAACTGGTCAACTTCTTAGGGTTTTACCTATACTAGCTATCTAGGTGTTGGCAACTAGAGATTAGCAAAAGAAAACTCTATAATAGACTAACTCTTGACTCCCCAATCTTATCAAGTCACCCATAACTAAATATCTACAATCTAAGCACAAAAATCCCAAACACGATATATACATAAGCTCAAGAACAACAACCCATTACATATATCCTAAGTATATCGTCTATATATCCATACATATATAACTGATCATCAAGGGATAAAGTAGACTAAACTTATAAGGAACTGAACAAATGCTCAGAAATTAGGTTAAGGATTAATGGTCTGAA